>CM052219.1:7858970-8202781 GCA_028454225.1 Lasioglossum leucozonium | reverse complement strand
GAATATCTTACATCCAAAGATGCTATATTGCAAAAACAATACAATTCGAAATCGAAGTAAGTATATAGATATAAGGAATACTGTAGTATATATTGTAGCATAAAAATTACAAAGCATTCTTTATATGTTACAGGAAAGATAGTACAGACTCGTTACATTCTAAGCATTGGTGTCATAACGATGCAAATAAGGAATTAACAGTAAGTATATATAAATCTGATTAATTTAATTATGATTCTTTTAATATTAATCCAATATTGTTTACTATAATTTTAGTTGGAAACAGAATTAATACAATCAGCACAGAAATGTGATTTTCAAGCATCAAGCGAATATATAGACATCATTAAACGTAGTTCGGAAAATGTATATGCACGTACTGAAGCTTTAGCAAACAAGCAAACCAGTTTTAAAGTTATGAAACCTCGACTGTAATATTTATATTCTAGAATATACTTCGACGCTGTTATTGCTGTAATAGTTGTTGTCTAACTGCACCAGATCCCAAAACATTCAATACATGACTCGCATAGAATGTTAAAGTACTTATTGTGTTATTAAATGGGAGTCTAGTACACTATTCCTTACTTTTCAAAATTCAAATCTAATATGCAAACTAGTATGTAAGCTTTACTAAAGTAAAGGAACATACATAAGAAATGAAGTGAAAAGTATAATAATATGTTGATTATGTTTAAAGTTGTATTTTCTTAATTTTCAAATTCCATGAAAATTGAAGAAAATAATTTAACGTGATATGTTATATAGTTCAAATTAAATTATGTATATAAAATTTAGATATGCATATGCGTACATATCTGTGAAGGCTAGCTGCATGCGTGCGCGCGGGCGCGTATGTGATTGTATAGTGATTTTCAGTATTTTCTCAGTAATCGAACAGTTCGTAGGTCTATTAATGGTACTGGTTATTATAGAATAAAATTTCATGATAATGTTTATTAATTACATGTATGATTACTATTATGCCAAAATCATGATATGCTTATATATTTTTTTAAATGTGATGTTTATGCATATCAAATTGTTACAGTAAAATCGCGATCTATTTAGGTCCCATCGCCGGATCCGAGCAGGGACAGAGATCGTAAAATATTTTTTTATTACTGCGTCGACCGCTCCGAAAATATAAAGGGACAGTGCCTAATGTAGAAAAGGACAGCATATGTAAACACGGATCGCGTGGCTGAAAACTTACTCTATAGTTTAGTCCTGGGAATCTCGTGCACCGAAACTCGATGACGTAGAATCGGTTAGCCCCACTATCGTGCTACGATCGCTCGTGCGGACAGGATTTGCGCTGGCCAACGGGTGGGGGTGCCCGATTCTACATCATCGACTCTCGGAGTACCAGTTGCCCATGCCAGAAGTGAACCGCTAAATGCTGTTGAAATTATATCGTGTTTAATGTCATTTTAATCAGAAAAATGCCACAAATAAGTTGGTGAAAGTCCCATAAAAAATAATGAAAAATAAAGAAGTTTTGTAATTGTAAGTGGTTCACACTACGGTATCGGATTACACGGCATGTTTACACTGCTCGGCGACTGAGGTAGCTCGAACTTATTGGTCCCTTACGGGGTATGCCCAGGTATGCCCTGGTATGCCCCTCAGTGGAATCGGTAGGCGAAGGGACAGAGATCGTGTAGCTTTGAGGGACCTATATAGATCGCGACTTGACTGTATTCATATTTCTATGAAAATACGTCACGTCATTATTAAAAAAAAAAACACTAACATCAGTGCGAAGTGTACATGGAAGGACCAATGAAAATATTAAATCAACCATTGTATATACTTACCTAAACCATTCTATATGATGTTTGTAATAAAGTAGAATAAAAGGACAACTTTAATAATAGCTGGTTAGAACGAATACATGCATAATAAAATTACTGAATTAGTGTGTATGCTGGTCCAATGTAATCAAGTATTTCCAATGATATGTTTTTTACTGTCTAATATAAAATGCCAGACAAAAAATAATATTATATAAAAAAGTAGTAACAAATATAGAATGAGATATAGAAAATGATAACAAAAATTTCCTTTGAAATAGAAGCACTAAATCAAACTGACAAATGCCAGTGATTTAATAAACAATGAAATGAAAAGCAATAACATTGGTGATAAAATTAGTTTATTTATATTAAATATATTTCGCAATATATAGGAAGGCACTTCGAGGAAATTCCAATGTCATTGAAACTATTCAAATTTTTTTATTTTTGTTGTGGATACTTAATTGAATTTATGGCATTTTCAATATTCTAGCTATTATTTTAGAAAACTATACAATGTGATTTTATTCGTAAGAATGCAAACAAAAATATGTCACTATGTTTTACGAAATCTATGGCAATAATTTCTTAATTTTACTATGTATATCAATAAACTTCAATATTTATACACAAAATAAATGTTCAATAATCACTAAATATAAAAAAAATTATATTAATGTATATACAATACATATATAGATACATCAAAATTTTCATCTCAATGTCTTATTGACATCAACAGTCGCATTAAATATGGATATAAACGAGGTATAGGATAAAACGAATAGGATGTATTTCTAGTTGCAAACTTTGGATGCTAACAATGAGTATCTTACCATATACTAATTGTAAGTTTGTTGTCTTCTTACTATTTTACTGTTGTGTTCATTATTGCAATGAACAATATAAACGATAACTACATACTTTAGGCGCTGTTGATAACTAATATTTATGAATATCAGTTCTGCATTTTTTCCGCATTCGCACACACGCATTCCTTTATGTATTTTACAAATTCTTTCACTTACATAATTCAATTTTTTTTTGGTTATTTTACATCATAGTTGAAATAGTAAAATAACAATTGTGTTAAAAATTTGGCTACTTGAGCCCGAATTAATCATAATGCATTTAGAAAATTTACAATTCTTGTAACGTAAAAGCCGTTAAAATCACAGGCTTTTTGTAGTATTGACATTACAAATGCCGCGGAATGCGAAACCTTGTAATAGTTTACCCTATTCCTCGCCTAATACATCAGCTATTTTACCAATTAAAGCTGTCTTATAAATTATTTAACAAGAATATCTAATTTAGTCACAATCACAATTCGTTAATTGATCAACGAATCTATTTTTTAATTGATTAATATCAAACTATAGTTAAGAATATTCTAACATATATCTAATTATCTTAATTCATACAATCTAGAATTTGAGTTATCATTTTTCAAATTTTTAGACATGACTTATAAGACTAGAGTGACAAGTAAAAATTTATTTTAAGTGCGGGTTAGATTAATTGTAAATTTTAAGGATTTTTAATCAAAACATGCACCCAAATAATATTTAATGGGTACAAATTAATTGATCCTAAACAATAAGTTTCAGAGACCAAGTTAACTGTAATATCTGAAGATATCACTAGTAATTAAAACCTTCGGTTCTTTGCACAGCCGTGCAACAGTCTTATTTCTTACTTTGTAACATCTTTGTGTTCAGAATTTGCATCAACAGTGGTACAACACTGTGTATCCGACTTATCTTGTAATTCATTGGTAATACCAGTCAGTTTTTCACTAACATTCCACAAACTCAGTGCTATATCAGAATCTAATTTCTTTGTTGAAATGTAGGGTTTACAATCCCGGTAAATATTACCAGTATCTTCAGACAAAGAAGGTTCTATTGCACAATGCAACACAGTTTGAGCACCCTGAATAATAAATGTATAAATAAATATAGTAACAATGTTCATTGTAAAAATATTTGCTATGGACTATGTATAGCATAGTTGTAAATTTGATATTCAACCGATGACATCAATTGATTCACCAATGATTAAAGCAGTATAAAATTACATAAAAATTCATGTACTTCAAATGGCTACAAATAAAATCTTTGCATTATAATAATTTTTTTTAACAACTACACTATACAACATCCATCAAGTATAAATGCTGAGAAATACCTGATTCGCTGTACGTAAGAACATGAAAGCAATAGGTGAGAAAATAATGTAATGAAACCAACTTCTTTTCACATTTCTAAACAGTCCTGTGTAAGTAAAACCAGGACATACCATATAAATGTTAACACCATGATTTGTAGTCCTTCTTGCAAGTTCAATACCAAAATAGGTGTTTGCTAACTTTGAATTACAGTAAGCAGGATTCATGCGTCCTTTAATAGTCAAGTCTTTTTCACCATTAAAATTTTGAAAGTCTATTTTTCCATGTTCAAATAACTTTGATGTCACAATTACGATCCTGTTGTGAATAAATTTTAATGAATTGAGGGTGAATTTCATTCATAATATAGTATTCTCTCCTTAACTATAAAAAAGATCTCTACTAAAACGAAGCAAAAGATTGCAACTTTCCTAATTTTTTATTTTTTTATGAAACTTTTACCTTCATATTTGTTTCATTTTTCTAATTAAAATGATACCAAACACGATATAGTTACAATCATAATGACTTGTGTAATAGGTGATTAAAGTTTCAGGTATGAAAGAGGATAGCAAACAGAAAAGAAAGAGAGGTAGAGAGTCAAACCACGGTCCCTCTTTATTTTTCAATCGCTGTCCTTCTGTACATTTGCTTTTGCTGTACATTAACTGTGACTCTGCTGACCCAAAGCTTTCACAGTTACGGAGAGAATACTGTAATACTAATTTACAATGTACCTGCTTGGTGCGTTTTGTTTTAACGTTTCTAAGAGCAAATTTGTAAGTAGAAAGTGCCCTAAGTGATTCACACCAAAATGAATTTCAAAGCCTTCTTCGGTTAAAGCATGTTCTTTGAAAGGAACATATACTCCCGCGTTGTTAATTAGCACATGAATCTGTGGAAAATTCTGTATCACCTCTGTAGCAAAGTCTCTGATCGATGAGAACGATGCCAAATTCAATTTCATGGGGATCTGCAAAAATGATAATTATATTTATTAATACGACTATATTAGATATTACTACATATTAGTTAAGAAGCAATAAAGAAATAATTTACTAATTCTCCGGTAGGTATCCTAGAACGTATGTCAGATATGGTATCCCGAGCATTTTGTAAACTTCTACAGGCTAGAATAATTGTAGCTTTTCTTCTTGCCAGTTCCTTTACGGTTTCTTTACCAATGCCAGAATTGGCACCTGTTACAATGAACACTCGGCCGTGTAAACTATCCATATTTTTGCATCTTCCCCATGTGCCTTCACGGCATTTTCGAAATAATCCAATAAAAAATACTACCGGCAAAATATAGTAGCACCATGTAGAAATCATGTTTGATTCTCGTATATCGCTTATTCCTTGCGTATTACACTGCAGGTATTCAAATGAAAAAGTATTTGTATACAATGAATCGATAAGGTAAAAACTTTTTTAATGCACACTCATGTTTTCTTGCTCTTTACGTGCAAATCATAGTCAAAAATTTACAATTTTTAAGTTAACCTTATTTACAAAACGATTTAATTTAGTAGATTTAGTTTACAATTTATATTTCCATATGAGTGCGACAGAAAATCGCTACATGGCAGCAATATTTTGATATAATAGAACTTAAAATGTCATGTTCGTTATGACACAATTATTTACTGTAACTTCTATACCACTAATATCCCTAGTGCACAGTGTACAGTGTCTTTATTACCTATAAATAGAAATGATACTGTACGAAACTGAGACAATCGGTACTGGTGGAGACCTTTATTGTTAATTGATGTTCTTGGATTTAAATTGTTTAAAATACTACCACAGATTACTTAGTTAAATGCAAAACTCCGACGTTTTTTCCAAGAACAAATTTCCAATGCACATGCGCGAAATAAGTTGTGTTCCACGAATCAGCTGCAATTTGCTGGGATGTAAGCTGTGTCTGTTTTGAAATTCCGTCGAAAAGAAACAAAACATTTTTTAATGTAGTATTGCTATTTACTAAGTAGATTAATAATAAGGGACTCAATTAATGCAAATGTTATCACATTTGAGGCGATACTTCGCTTAGTAGTGAACATGTTTACATTTTGCGGGTATTCTTTGACGTACTACAGTTCATATCCCTGTAACCCCATAATCGCGGACAGTAAAAAAGGTGGGTGGGTTTAAAATAGCACAAACATTTTTGCAAAATTATATTTTTCAATTTGAAAAATAAAACAAACTTCAGATAAAAGAAGTTAAAGTATAACGAAAAAGAGCAAAACACACCCACCACTGTGAATTACAAAACTTTGCATTTGTAACGATTTATTATGTAGATTAACCATTGTTTTCTCGTTACAATAAATTAAGGGGAAAAATTATCTAACCACATATACATAGTTCTTTCATAATTTTACATTTTTTCAGAAAATCACTGTGTAGCATACCTTGTTGAACCCTACTCGAAAAGCGATACGATATTATAAATAAAAGAATATTATGTTGAAATCATATAGTATACACTATAGATGAACAATGGAATTCTCTTAGAAAAAAGTAAAATTGAAGCATTTATGATACGATTACTGATTTAATTCATGAACGTAGAAATTGCATTGGTTATTGGATTTAAATGGGGATAGTTTCTAAGGGAAGATTGTCTTTCTAAACTTGTTCAAAGTTGTTTAATGGTTCGCTCGTGAATATTCGCGTGTGTATTATGACATCTAGCCTTGATACCGATAAACTAAACTCCCTGACATGTCCGGTCATTAAAAACGACCCTTTTTAAGGGTGTCAAGTGGTGTTCTCAGCGTAAAGCGTACATTGAGCCAGTATGGACGGTGGTATCTGATGCGCATGATCCGCGCGCCGATGTTCGTGCCTGAGGTGCAACAGTGTTGACCCCTCCTAAGGCTGAGTCATCGGAGACCCGACGACTTTAGAACGATAACGCACACAGTGAGAGAACTGTTTATGTTAGCCATCGAGTGAGGATCGTTTTTAACAACAGATCTCCGACGGCGACGGCGACGACGTTAGTAGTAACCCACAACGCTCCGACGAAAGAAGATTCGTGTAATGCGGAAGGAAATTGATTTCGCTGAAAAGCCCATTCCTTAATATTTTTTTCGTAACGTGTCATTGCATTGACGACTATCACACGATGTCGGAAGTATCTGCAAGTGACCTGTCAGTTTTTTATCAACTTCTCCACGATGAAAATATTTGTAATTACGAGGTTTCGTCGGACGGTGCGAGTACGACGTGCAGTGATGCCGAGCTAGAAATACAAGACTCGGAACCCGACGAGTTCGATGCGGCGGAATGCGAAGAGGATATGGATGCGAAAAATTACAACGTAGCCGGACGAATTTGGAGGTATATACCTCCCTATAACAATAACATAACAGAATTTCAAAATTCTTTACAAAACCATACACTTTTGCTGACAAGCAAGAGCGAGAACGTCCAAACGATAGACGAGTGTTTTCGATTGTTCATCGATGAACAAATTATCGATACTATCGTTTTATATACGAATAAGAAGGCGAACGAGAGTGTACCGCCCAGTAAGAAATGGAAACCAGTGGACAGTATAGAGATCGACGCATTTTTAGGGATTCTATTGCTTGCCGGACGATTCAGAGAATCTCGGGAAAGGAAACGTGACCTATGGAGAAAGAACGAGGCGTTTTCCCGACCATTTTATGCAGCTACCATGTCTCGGGATAGATTTGTAGATATATTGAAATACATTCGTTTCGACGATTCCGCTACGCGGGAGGAAAGAAAAGCACACGATAAGTTGGCCCCGTTACGAGATGTTACGAGCACATTTACAGCTAATTGCAGGGACTCGTATGCCGCGTCAAGTGTTGGATCTGTTAACGAACAATTGGTCGGGTTTCGGGGACGGTGTCCTTTTAAGGTGTACATGCCTAACAAGTCCGGAAACTGTGGAATTAAAATAAGAACCCTTTGTGATGCAAGAACGTTTTATTGTTGTAACATGGATGTATATTTAGGTAAAAGTGTAAACGTTCCGGACAATCAGCACGGACATAATATCGTTAAACAGTTAACCGATTTCTGGAAAAACTCGAATCGGACAATAACGACGGATAATAGTTTTACGGACATTGGTTTGGCTGAGGAGTTGTTAGAAAATAAAATTTTTCTTGTAGGAACCGTGCGTAAAAGTAGATCAGATCTACCAACGATACTCACGCAAACGCGGGACCGACAACAATTCTCTTCGCAATTTTTATTTACTCACAATTTAACCCTAGTTTCCTATGTACCAAAGCCCCGGAAGTGTGTTGTGTTGTTATCCAGTTTACACCACGAACTAAACATTTCAAAACCGGAACAGAATTATCAACCGGATATAATTAATTTTTACAATTCTACAAAAAGTAGCGTGGACGTTTTCGATAAACTAGTTAAAGAATACTCTTGCAGACGATCCACGCGTCGATGGCCATTATTGCTTTTCATGCACTACGTGGATATTGCCGCGTACAACGCGTTTGTGATATGGGTTACTAAATATCCGACGTGGGAATGTAATAATACGTTGAAAACGAAAAGAAAGATTTTTTTTGGAGGAACTATCGAGGAAATTAGTTAGTAATAATATAGAAAGGCGTGCAATACAATTCGAAAACCGGGAAATAACGTTTCACAAATATATTGTAAATGCTATAGAAGCGACCGGTAGAAAAATAGTCAAAACAATCCCAATAACGGAGCCTCGTAAGCGTTCAAGGTGCTACATTTGCATCGGTAACGACAACAAGTACAGTTCTGTATGCGACAACTGTCAAGTACACATTTGCCATATACACTCTATACACAGACGTACTATTTTATGTAGCCGTTGCAGTGACTTGGAATAAATGTTATTTATTTATTTATTGTTGCTGTTATTATGTCTTTTATATCTCTGCGAGGAAATAATAATTCCAGCTGAAAGGTAAAAAGATAAATTCGAAATTAACTAAATTAGAATTATATATATTACATATATTTACGAAATCTTAGCATGGGTCCTAATTACCTCAGTCATCAGATTATGTAGATAATATTAGGTGGACCGGAAAGTAATGTCGTCTCTGCGCATGTCAATATTTGTTTTGATTTATCAGCTCATTGTGTACTTCAAAATCGTGCCAAGACATTTTAAGGTTAAAGTGACTTGTTTACTTGTAAATAATTAAATCTTAAATTTTTTTGTAGTTTTGGGTGAACTGGCCAGCCAAATACCAGAAAAGGTAAGTACATATCCGGCATTGTATGCTTTTTGAGTTTCACAAGGGTACTAACGCAACAGTTGCTACCAAAAATATTTGCGATGTTTATCCAAGTGAATTAGACGTTCGTACATTTTAAACATGTATTCTTTTCAATTTCATTTAAAAAAATCTTTTTTTATTTTTTTTTAATTTTCACACTAGATGGCAAAATGTTGTTAATAACGAGGATGATTACATCGATTAAAAATAAAAATTTGTTAAAAATGTATTTGTTTGAATTTAATGTAAAGAAACATTACTTTCCGACCCACCTAATAGTTTGTTGTATCAAACAATTTTGTGTTTACGATACCGTTGTTTATAACCGTTTGGTATCAATACGGTGATAAAGTGTCACTCATTTTCTGCACAATCTGCTAATTCGTGTAAACAAAACGTAACTCCAACGATATTTCAAACTTTAAACATGAGACACTCGTAATAATGATTACGTACACCACAATGGAAATATAAAATTAGTTTAAACGCGATTGATCGTTTGACAGTGTTACAAAAGTATATTTTTCTTTAATTCATGAAAATAAATATTTTGCACGTTATACCTATTTTATAAATTACTGGAGATGTTGTCTTATTACATTTTTTGAAGACGATAATATTACAAGAATAGCTGTCTGATAAGAACTAATCTCGCTGGACACTTTTTGTTGCAATATGGGTATACCAAATGTTAAGTCTGTGTGCAGTATTATGTAGTTCATTAACTGCCTGTTCAATTTAGGTAGTGACCTCTACAACAATGGGGCACTTTCTGTCAAGGTCGGTAATTTAGAATTCTTCACGGAAAATCTCATTGCATGGAATGTCTGTGTCAATCTCAAGTTTCTGGTATTGATTCAAAACTGCAACGAACTGACAGTAGTTGACAATTCGTAATACGCATATGTATTTATGCTGAAGGAATTGTTACAATACAGATAGTTGACACTGTTGCATATATTAAAAGCGTCGTATTTGCCATGGGCAACTTGTGTGCATCTTGTTTTAAACAATCAGCTTCCTGTGAAAATTTAACACCGGATTTGGTAAATTCAGTATTTTGAGGTTATCTTTATGAACGTACAATAACAAATATTCTGCATATGTACTTACTACTGTCACAGTTGTCATTTCTATTTTATATTTTAGTATTTTTTATTTAAATTAGCTGCATTTAAAAAGTTATAATAAAATGAATGATAGAATGATAAGAGTAGGCAAGCTAGGTATAAACTAATGTGTTTAATTTGAGAAATATGTCTCTTAATATAGGAGACTAGAAGAAGGCAGCAAAAAGAAGCAGCAGAAAGAAGAATTGCTGAACAGCAAAGTCGAGGTATTAAGAATATGGATGCTGTTAGACGTCAACAAAGATTAGATGAACAACGTCAGAAACGCGAGGAAGAAGCTAGTGCCTATAAGGTTCAACCACCATTGAAGGTGAGTTGTGAAAATTTATTATAGTAAAGTTGCGATCTAGCTTCCATCGCTTGATCAGTTCTGAGTTTACTGTATAAGGTATATTTGACTTTACCGTATAAGGTATGTTACTATACAATATATATAATATAATGTAATATTTTATGATATACACGAGTAATTATAAGTTATGAAGATAAAATTAATAGTTTCAATAATATATTGATCATATTGTAACATAGGATAGTTTGATTTCTTTCAGTGGCAAGTGAACTAATGATGAGCTAATTGAAAACTTGAAAAACTGTACTGTCTGCTGAATCATTTGATGCAACATACAATTACTATTGGAGCCAAAGCTGTTCATGGTATGTTTAAAGTTCATGTTAAACATTAGATATTATTTATCATAAAGACAGTAATATAACAAGTTCGCATTTTGTGAAATTTAAATCTTTTTAAAGAATGTTTAAATTATATATATACATTTTTACACAACATTTTGTATAGTATTTAAACTGTTTATATTACTTGCGTCTATATTTTATACATATGAATCTAAGAAGAAATGAATGTTATTGTATGGCTATATGGGACATAACTATTGGTGAAATATTATATTTATTGTATGTAAATGATTTTGATATGAGTTACGATAGCAATTATTTTCGCACATTGTTAACTATTGAAGGGAGTATTTAAAAATGTTAATATTTAACGATATATTAATACTTTCTTGTCTGATCACACCAACATGGTGTGATATGAAAACTGATAGCCACTGTTAATGCTACTCCATTGGCGGTACTTACATATTCACTAATACATTAAAGTTTGTTTCTACCAATACTACATGTAAATGAATTGTAATGTGCCTTATGGGCTTACAGAATTGTTTTGGTTTAAAGTTCAATTCACTTATAAAAAAAAAGATATATACGAGAGGTATCGGCGGCAGACGAAAGTATTTACATGAAACTTGCGGACATGAAAGTGTTAAAGGTATTATTTTCTGTAATGTATTATATTTATTTGAAAAAATATGAAGTATGCACCGATTGTAGCAATAAAAGTCATGATGAATTGTACATTATAAAATGTAAATTTATGTATAATTAAATTATTGGAAATTAAATCGGCAATTACATTGTTAAATATGCAAATAAGAACATTTGTTCTTGGCTAAATAATCTATGTATTCACAAAAGAGAACAAAATGAAAATGAAGTATTTAATACAAATTTTCATTTCTTTTCAACTTACCTATATCAGTGAATGCAACACATTCAGAAACTATCTAATAAGTTGTATAAAAATTTGATTTGAATGGAAAGCAGAAGGATAATATTTATTTCTCGAACATCGTTCATAAATCGTTTTATAATTAAGAATAAATCAATTCTCTTTATCTTACAAAACATGAATATTACAATCTTTTGTTGTAGACTAACATTAAGTATTTTATTTACTTTAACTAAATATATTTATATATATGTATATATTTACATGTAAATAAAATATTTGAAACATGATATGAGTATATAAAAGTTTTAATTGTTACAATCCATTTTTATGGAGAAAGAATGTTTAATTTGTACATTGTTGTGTTTGGTGAATCAAAGTGTATGAAAGATGCATAAAAAATATACAATTTTGAGGTATTTTAAATTTTCCCTATTCTGTGTACTGACCAAGATCGGAACAATTTTTTCGTCGACTTAGTTTTCAATTCTCTTCCATGAGCAATTTGCACCTCTAATGATGCTCCATTATTTAATGCTAACCATGTCTGGATTTCATCAGTTGCTGCTGAGACTCCTAAAAATAATAGTATATCAAGCAAATGGCAGATTCAAATGGAAAAAATAGATTAACATATACCTAGTAATTCATGAAGAGTAATTCGACGACTGGCTAGTAGCTCTTTGCTAGCGCTTCGAATTTCAAATATTAATAAAGATTGTCTTGGAACATTATCGCCTTCAATGTGAAAGTCTATGCTAAATTGAGGATTGGGCATAGCAGGTAATAGTCGAGATTTCGCCAAAGTTTTCCCACTGTTTGTTGAAGATGGAATTTTATCAGGACTGGTACATCTATTAAAAATCAACTAGTATGTATTGTTAAAACTATAATGTATTCAGTTATACACCAAGTTTACCATATACTCACGTTTGAAGTTTAATTCTACAATATAATTGAGCGATATGTGCAACATGAAGACCTTGAGCCTGAAGAACTTTACCTTCTATCCCTGAATATTTTTCTCTGGTACCATTGACAACTTTTAACTCTAACATAATAGAAATAAATTCAATAATCATTAATTCCATTAAGCTTTTCATATTTCATTGAAATGTAAATGAAAAGATTTATTAATGTAGTATATTAACCATTTGGTCTCAGTCTTAAACGTGGACTAGGCTGTCTTATTCTGCCAAGCATATCGGGTTGTGATACAGCATGAGCTAACCCAGATTCCTGTAAAAGTTCTGTAGCATCAGCTTCTCCTCCTCCTCTGGGTTCCAAACTCAATGTTATACCCTTCGCATCATTTTTCTCTTCTATATTCACTTCTGAGCGAAATCTACGGAGCTTTAGTCCTCTCTTCACCTAAGATTATTTATATTTTCGCTGTTATTGATGCTGATCGTGAACGCAACAATTTCAATAACATATATATATATGTATTATATATATGTTTTCTCAGGATGTCGATTACCTTTTGTTTCATAACGCGGAAGCTATTGTATTGCGGTAATTTCTTGCCAAAATTTTGTTCCGGGCTCGGAGTCAGACTATTATAAGAGGATCGTCGTTCCCTTGACTTTGTCGAATCGCTGTTGTCAATCACATCTGCTACTCTTTCTGTAATAACTCTAGGTATCCAAGAATTCTGGTTGCCGTTCATCTCATTCGAATCTTTGCTTCCGACGCTGGCTTTGTCTAATCGAAGCAGATTGAACGATACATAGTCACAAAATAGGAGAACTTGTATTTAAACGAATAACTAAATGAGTTACAGTAAAGTCGCGATCTAGCTCCCACAGAGGTCCACGATCTAAATCCCTTCGCCTACCCATTTCCCCGCGAGGGGCCAAGAAACTCAAGTTGCCTTGGTCAAGTTGAACCACTATTAATCCAATTATAAAACTTCTTTATTTTTCATTAAATTTTTGTGAGATTTTCAGCAACTTATTTGTGGCATTTTTCTGATTAAAATGACACTAAACACGATATAATTTCAGCTGTACCCTGCTTAGACCAGGCGATGGCAGCTAAATCGCGACTTTACTGTATCTACAAAACAATTTACCAGACTGATTGGAAATGGGTGGTTTTAACAAAGTTACTGTACGCGGTGGCGGCGGAGGCGGTACGACGTCTAAATGCAATCTCATCTTTGATTTTTCCATCGATGGTCTCCTAATAATATTCGAAACTGACTCGGAAGTCTCGATATTCATTTGCGTTGAATTTTCGCTAATATTGCTGGCTGCGTACGTACTCTGAGTCTAAAAAAGGGAAAACGAATACATTTCACACGACAAAAATAG
Organism: Lasioglossum leucozonium; assembly: GCA_028454225.1. Lineage (NCBI taxonomy): Eukaryota > Metazoa > Arthropoda > Insecta > Hymenoptera > Halictidae > Lasioglossum > Lasioglossum leucozonium. Next base: position 8,188,566 of record CM052219.1, on the reverse strand, counting down.
AAACATTAAGCGCAATGATCTCTGAATAATCAAGAAGAAGGTTTCTAGTACTTCGCATTCTTCGGACAAGACCTTGATCCTCAACTCTACAGATCCCGTTTTGGTTCCTCTCAACGTGAACCAATGGGACTGATCGTTGCTCGATAACTTCCGAATGTCTTCGAGAGTCAATGATACTTTTCCCAGATAATCTTTCATCCCAAAAGTATCATGATCCCATAAAACCTATTAAAAGTAAAAAGATGATGTAGCCATGCTTCATTATTTTTTGCTAATTGAATTTCAATTACAGTAGATTTCGTTTATTTGGACGAAAGTGTCTTAGTTCTCTTTGCTCAATTGAGACCCGTGAATGATATCCTGATGTCTCAAATATCCGGAATCCACTGTATTCGTGAAATAAGATCTTACGACATCCAAGGTCTCGCCTATCCTCGGCAAGCCCATGATGGAACTTTCGTCCCAGCAAGGATTCAGCGTTTTCTTTTTTATGCTGCTCTTGTATTTCGTTTCGTTGTTCAGTTTTAATTCGCAAAAGGGATCGCTGAAGCCGTTCAAGTCCTTCGCCACAAGATCCTTCGCGCGTATCAGCGTCACTTCCATCAGTCCACTTCCGGTGGAAAGTAGGCTCGATACGTCCGACGAGGCCGGGTCTATATCCTTGTGACTCAATAACAGCTTCTAAAAATAAACAGATTTATATGAAACATGACGAGACGGAAATAAAACCTTATTACGGCCGAGTGAATAAATGATCGCCAATATCAAATGCACTAACTGCCTGTTGCATCCACGGCAAGCTGTTCCTCTTCGTTTTTGGTTCGTCGTCTGCTACAGGAGGAGCCAAGCTACTTCTTCGGCTCGTGACCACTTGCTGCACGCTTTTCACGGGATAGAACATTACCGACACCGTCATTGTTGACATATTGTTCGAACCACTGAGAGACAGTTCTTTTCTTATTATCCATGTACTTTCCTGTAATCAGAACGTTGTTGCTTGTTCAGTCAATGAAGAGCATTGTCATTTTCTTCATATTTCGTTTCAAAAAATATTTAATACTTGTAGAGAATCTGAACGAGAACTAGAACTAGATTGGAGAATAGAATTCATTCGAAAAGGTAGAAGAAAAGATACGAAAATGTGTAAAAAGGCGGTGAAAAAAAGCAATAAGAATTGCTCATCAAATAAGAAAAATTGGAACAGGAGAAGTTGTTAAATCATTTCCTACATTTCGGATTAAATAATTCTATGATCCTACCTGAGACAAGGACAATATAGCAAGCCCAAGCATATCGCTGTCAGTCGATTTTGATATGTTCCAAGAATATACAACAAAGCTTAGCGATACTTGAGTATAATCTTGAACAAGAAATTGGGCTCTGGATTCCCAACATGGCGAAGTGGTACCACGAATGTAATGTGTCGTCTTTACCTGAAGTTTTAACAAAAAGAAGATAACAAGTTTCCGAGGAACTATATACCAAAATTTGCGCGTCGTTTGAAAAAAAAATGTACCTTCTTTCGATTGTTGAATAACATGCAATAAGGATTGCATTGGGAATTGTCGCTGTTCAGATTTTCGGCCGAGTGGATGTACACCACGAGTACACCTGAAAATGTTTATTTGTTGTTTAATAATGGTCCCACGCAATTTGTAACATTTATTTATACGAAAGTGAAATAATACAGCGGTGTGCTTTAACAGGAAAACGAAAATGTTCGACGTCCATGCTCGAAAGCTACATCCATCATCATCAACACAATATTTAGTTTATGTTTTACCTGCTTTTTGCGGTCGATTGGAATATTTTCGTGACACTGAAAATATCAGATACGGATAACGTCGAATACGGTTTCTTAACTATCTTTATTTATTTAAGGAACATGAGACTTAATATCTGAAGAATACTAGGAAAAAGATGGTCCTAATTTAGTGCAAGAAATCTAGTTTTTTATTACAGTTTTCAAAGGTAATATTTTTCCTAGTTTCCAAATACTTTTTCGTATCAAGGATTTCGGCGTTCCGACCGCAAATAGTTCATGTTTAACAATTTCCCATTGAAAAGGGGTAAACAATCGAATAAAAACGTATTGTACCTGATAGATGCGTATTCTCTTCTGTTAACTCCGGTTGCGGTAGATCCGGATCCAATTTTGGAAGAGTGGTGTACTCTAATCGAGTATTGATGTTTGGAATGTTTGCACTGTTACGGGATGGTTTCTTCTGTTGCAATACCGTCTCGACTCTGATCGAAGCAGAACAATTCAATGAATATAGTCTATTTTGCATACTATTTTTATAACTGTTCATAAACGTTGAACTTCGCTACTTGTTCTGTCAGTAATCCTTTTCGTTCAATCAATTATGTTTAACCTTTTGCAATTGTTATTTTCATATATGAATTTTGCAAATTAATTTACCAACTAAGCGATCGCTGAATTAATGGTGTTTTATATTTTTTAACTAGTCAAGCCAAGAGTAGCATTATCAAGACCAGTTTAAAAATATTGTATAAACATATTTTGTGTGACAATAAATATACAGTATAAAGAATTGTTAAAAAGACTGTTTAAAAAGACTTACGCGATTATTCCTAATCGCGTTATACGGGAGCGTACAGTGTTAATTACCATATTTTAAAGATTGTGTTTGAAAAATCAAGTGAATGCGCTGGATAATTTTTCTCTCTAACTATTGCGGTCGAATATTGTTATATCAAGTTTTTGGTATCGTTATTCCAAGGTGAAGAGAATCTTTTTACTTCCGGTACTTACACCTGCGAGTTGTCCCAGTTATAGACACCAAGCGCCAATTCGAATTGTGCCAGAGTGATCGTGCTGACAAGTCGTTTCGCTTTTAATTTGATGGAAACTTTCTCGTTATCCAAGGCACCCACCAGGAACGAGACGTCCTCGTTCCATGTGGAATTTAAGGGAGTCGTTACACGCCTTTGATCCCCTAGCGTGACCACAAGCCACCTCGTTTCGTCACCGATTGGAGCTATAAGGGACAACGAATAATACAAAATTGCTGCAGATTTAAATGACTGAAAGAGTTCTTTATATACCCTCAACTCCTCAGCCTACATAAAATCGATTAACACAGAATTATGCCTCCCTCGAAACCGTGTAGTATAACTTCTGTTTGAAACATTTTTCGATATCGCTAACAATTTCAGATATATTCGAGTGGACCACTACAAATGGAACACCCTGTACAAACAGTACTCTTTTTCGTATTTAATATACGCTCGAATAATTCGTTCAATAATCATGTTCACCGAGTTTGATCGAATGTATTTGAGGGGTGGTATGCAAATGTGGAGCATTCGAGATTAAAAAAAAAAATAAAATGTCGTTTACCGGGGAAGCCGTTTTGGGACAAGAAAACGGTGAGCACTCCTTGAGATATGGAATTCGCCATAAAGTCCAATCTGGGTCCGGGCCGTTCTTGTGCTCTCAGATTCATCTCCAGGTGACCTGGATCAACGATCCAGCTGGCCAGAGCGTCCGTAACCACGGCGTGGATCCAGGTCTTAATTAAAGGCATTTCCATCATTTGTACGGCCCGTAGAATTCTCACGCTGAACCAAACATCCGGTTTCTCCACGAAACTCACGCTTAAAGAGGTTGCGTGAGGAAATGGTGCCATGGAGTTAAGGGTCAGGGTGGCGAGAATCGTTCCCGAGAGAGATAGTTTCTCCACAGCTAAATCAACGTCCATGCCGACCCTTTAATCGAACATTTTATCGTACAGTACACATTGGACGAATACGTTTTTCGTTAGTAACGTAATTTTTGTTTCTTTACTAACCCTTTCCCAAACAATCTTGTTGTTATCAGCATACGGAACTGCTCGCAATCGAGACGCACGTCGGCTTCGATGGACAATTTCGTTTGTCCAGTTTGACTGTCAAGATTGTCATCGTCGTTGGTGTAATCTAGTGTTCGTACACGTGTTACGTATGGGGTTTGTTCGCCGAGGGTTAGTTCCCTAAGCTCCAGTGGCCCTAGAATGGTTACATCAAACAACTATTTTTTTTTGTTTAAGAAGACGAAAATTAGAATGTTGTTCTTAATTAAAATTTCATTTACCAAGTATTCCGGGTTTAGCTTCGTTTAACAATGGTTCCAGCCTTTCCTTTGCTAAGGAAAATATTCCTGCTGCGCTGAACCTCCACCTGAATTGCAAATATAATATTATATGTATATCGATTACCAACAATGAAATTTATAAAAGAATTCATGTATACAATAAAATGTAAGTACAACGCTCCTATTTAACATAAGAAAATAATAAATTAAATTAGAGATCGCAGTATTGGATTTAACATTCGACAAAGAATCAATTAAACATTAATTTATAAATACGCAAACATATTAACAACCTGTTCCGTAGTCAATAAATTTAACTTAATTCTTTAGCAACTTCATTGAAATCCCCTTTACTAGATTAATTTAAGGTAACTTAATTCTCCAGCATTGCTAAAGGATTTAATGGAGACTTCGTTAAAAGTTTTATCGAATGAATAAATAATGAAGTTTCGCCCCCTGAGCGATCTCATTAAATTGATCGGTAGTTTCAGGCATCTGCGGAGATTAATATTGATAGCAAGCATGCTTCTATTTTTAGCCTGTAATGAATGATTTGTAACCTATTAAGGAATTAATTTTACAACCGAGGTAACTTCATCTACGGATTAAAATATCGATAACGAACATAGCAGGGATTCCGCATTTCTTTTTAATCGCATCCGACAAACAAAAATCTTTTAAGTAATTTTCAATTGCAATTATTTTTTTAAAAAAGGAGTTCTTTGATTCGTTAAAGGGAAATTATTCGATAATTTCTTTGAATATACAGGATGATCGGTAACTGATGGTACAATCGACGAGAGGTGATTACTACATAAAAAAAGGAAGTCGAAATACATAAAAGCGCGGTAGAAATAGTGTTAACGAACATTTAATCGTGTTATTTAGAAACATTGCGAAAGAGACTTTTAGAACAACCTAATATTTCACTGATCGTGCAGTTTTGAAACAGCCTGTATACGTGAGCAACCTGAGACACTGCGGCACTGAAAAGTGTGGATATAGCTGTCCGGTTTATACTCCTTTCGCCGCAGCACAGTAATGAATTCGTGTCATTATCGTTAAAACGTGGTTAGCTTGTGCAAACTGCTGTGGGTTATAACACAACGCGGCGTTATATGTAATATCTTTGTGGGTGGTTTCTTCCTCCTCATGGTATCACGTTTATCGATGATAATCTATAAGGAAACCCCATTCGATCCCCATGAGACTACGTTCGTTCGCGAAACGATTCAAATCGTCCGAGCGATTCCACCGAAAGAGAAAATTTTCTGTTATACGTAAATCAAGTTGTTACGAATAAACACCAAGTATTACAATCATGCATGTTTTCAATAGTTATTCATCATTCATTTCCAGACTGCGGATTAGATGGATTTATCAGAAAAATTAGTACATTTTGGAAATTGTGAAAGTAAAATCCCTTTGAAAATTTCATAAACGTATATAAAAAATCGATATGCGCCGAGAACGACGAGGGTAGCTGTGAAACTTTCGAAGAAAGTTGGGCAATAGCGTTGTAAGTTCCGGACGGATGTTTATAAATCGACCGTAATGAGATAAACGCGATCTATCTCGACATTATCAAGCAGATGCATATTGTATATCGAGCGTATCATAATTTTAATCGAGTTAGAAATTTCACGGCTATCATGTATTTTCCCATTTCCGGATTGGGAAGATCCGATCGTCACGCGATTGCAACATGAAATTGGAAAACAGATGTTCGTCGAGATACCGATAACATTAGCCTGGCAATTTATCAAGATTTTCTTAACCAGCCTTTTCGAAATAATTAACGTTGTCTGCAGCACGAATTCAACTGCGGAAGTTGTGGAACATTTATATGTTATAACAAGTATGTGTTTCGTCGAATGAAAAAGTTTCATTAAATCGGAAGCGAAAGGTTTCTCGAATTGTGACGAAGCTTCCTCGTGCGTTCTGCACACTCCGCGATTGTATCGTTAATATACAAATACAGTGAATCCAAAAAGTGTTTAAACAAATGATTCTTTTATTATCGTACGAGCATTTTTCGCGAGATCATCACAGTTTAAATATAGACAATTTTTCGAGAATCGGGTTTATTTAGTGGTGAAATAATTGTTGGAGCCTCTGTAAACAGTAATTACAAATGAACCCTAACCATTCTTACTGTTTAGACCATAAGCTGTTCAGCCACGAGTAGCAAGGATCATTTCAGCGGCGCATGCATGCGCGCGGAGTATCAACGAAATGTGAAAGGCGACGGTTATACGCACGAGGAATGTGGAATGTTTACAAATGCCTACATAGTAGATTCGTTCGCGAAACAACGTTCATTCACCTATGGGAACATTTCGCTGCGTAGACAATCGCGCGGTAACACAACGGAGACATGATTCGCATCACGTTCGACATTACTGTCACCAGAACGCACGAACCTGCCGTTAATAAAAGACCGCAGGTGATCGCTAGACTCCGGATTTTTATGCAAAATAAAAGCTAAAGGCGATCGTAAGGAACAGAATATCAATGAAAAGGTATTTCTTCTTCTAACAATATGATGAAACAATCCTCTTAGATTTTCCACATGTACCTATAGTCTTCTAATTCGCCTGTTCGTAAGGGATAGAAGCTATAAGGCCTATAAATTAATCTAGATGGCTACGTTCTATTTTAGAAATGATGCTAGCAACATATTATATTGAGGGTAATAATTGCCTTAGTTGATGTATAAAATTATATTATTACTGGGGTAGATTTTATAGCAAGTAAAAGCCACTGTAATCGTTGAATCTGGCTCATTAGATCACTTATAAAAAGCTTTATGGCCAACGATATGATCGTTAGTCATAAATAGACAGCGGATCTTTATACAAAATAAATTTTATGTCAATTACATCAAATTCGAGTGAAATAGAAATTTATTTGCTTTCTTAATATCTTTGATAGGTCGAAAATAATATAACAATATCTTTAAATTTTTTCCAATATTTTTACTGTTTTTAATTATACCTACTAATTTTTGCCATAAATACATAAACATCCCTTGTCTAGTCACAAAAGTCGTCTTGCCCAGCCAATTTGTCGACTAAGTAAAGAATGGTTCAAATAGATTATCGTTTCATTGCTCTTATTTTATAAACATTTTCAATGTAATGTTACCAAAGGTCTTTTCTTGTGATCCGAAACGAATATTTACCATTTGTTGAGGAGCAAGCTTAACCACTCGGCCGTTTCGTCTTTGTACAGAGCCCTTCTTCGACGCAGCCTTCCCAATTCCTGTTGAATCGTCGATTGAAGTAGCCTGGACACTCTCGTTTTAAATATCGTCCCCGCTAGGGCCAGGACTAACACCAGCCACGCCAATGACAGCCCTGCTGCGCCAATTATCCATGCTATCGCAAGCGTTCCGCTTAGATACAATGCGCCGCGGATTGCTTCTGCCTCCCTCTGCAGGAAAAGGTAATCGTTATGTTCGTTATAACATAATATTCCCGACATCTTAACGTGCAATTAATCTATAGTACGTTTCATGCGTCCATTGTTATTCGCAACATGGAAATTAACTGGCGTAAAGGTCGGCGTACTCCTAGCACCGGACACAAGCTTTTTTTCCAAGATATAAAACTATACGTATCTTTCAGATTATCTTTTAGGTTTCTTGGTATCAATTTTCGTCAGCAATCTTAACTGCCAGAAATAATCGGGAGAGACATATTTACCAACACGAAGCCCAACATAATTCTAATAATTTACTAACGAAACTAAAGATTTGTACTAAACTAAAGATTAACAAAAGATTTGTACAAAACAACGTTTTAGGCAGAAACTTGTTTAGTATTTTATTACGGTTCTCATCCGGTTTGAAATGAACGAAGAGTTCCATTAAATTTTACTTCAGCGTTTATGATGCTGGGTTTTACGCTCGCAGTATTATGTATAGTGATGCGAGAAAGTACACATAGGTCTGCGACACGTATTGCCAGAACATTTTGATGAATATTCGTGGTAACGCTTGCGGAAAATTGATTATCTGCCGTAACGTTTGTTTGGAGAAAGAACGTATGTCGAATCAAATATTTCTCTAAGAGAAAAATGAATATTAATATTGAGAAATAAAAACGACTAAAATATATACATAATTGAGCACTTTTCTTTTGTTTGTTTGTTAAATACATTTGAAGTTTGAGAAATATAAACATATATTTCAAGTTTTTTAGTACATTTGAAATTTGTGTGTTCGTCGCTGTCCTTTCCAAGAACGTGTTTGCACGTTTTCTCTTCGAATAAATGGCACCTTCGTCGTTCAACCCTTCATACTTCACTCAAAATTGATCTTACCAACAAACCTGTAATTATTATTGAAACGTCGTAATATTTCACCAAGAAGCACGATGGTTTTATGGGAATTTCAAGTAAACGGCCAGTATAGTAAAATCTTCTATTTTAGTTACATGCTTGGGGTTTGTTGGTAAAGTTGAATCTCGTGTATTCGCACGGGGGATATATTTATACCTTCGGGTAGAATGAAATAAAGGGAAAGTCGTACAAAATTAAAATCATTATTCCTTCATTTTGGTATATAGGGCATAATCATAGCGCGCTCACGCAATATCGCGTGCGCGAATATCTAAGAAGTTTCCTCGGCGTCATGAAAAACGTCATTAACCTCAGAATGATCAGATTAAGCGGCACGAGTAAACGCAATTGATTTAAATCAGACGGCTTCACGGGTTTAGCCATTTTATGAATACTACAAGTATGTAACGCTCGGTCCGGCATTTTTCTTTCGACGTTTCTTGTGGAAAAAAATAGTGTACACCGTGTAACTGTTACATGTACTGATAATGACAAAAAGTGTAATTTAACGTCCACTTGATAGGAAAGCTGTAATGGAATCAACGATGTGTTAGCTTTACTGCGAAACCACTTGCGAAGAATTTTCTGCTTCGTTTTTTCTCTGATATTAATCGCCTGATTAAATAACCAGGCATTAGGCGATAATGTACTCAAATTAAAAATGTTCAAACACTTTTCACGACAGCTGCGAGGTCTTTTGGTTATTACTTTTTCCACGTAAATGCAATTTCTTTTGCACACTCGTTACTAGGAACAGCTAATCGCTTTGATAAAAATTAAGGCAAATTTCTATTCTTGTCCGTTCGTCTCGCGCGTCCTTCAATTCAACGCAATGCAAGGCTATAAAAGAAATATCCCGTTGTCTCCTGTCCCGTATCGTACACTTACGTAATGGTAACGTTACCTACCCTGTCAAGATTGTAACATTTCATTAATTAGAAAGTTGTTCAATGCTAAGGGACCGAATTCCATCGCAAAGCCCCCGATTCTTCAAGACGGAACCTTGGACCAATGATACGTTTACCGTTCGCAAAATAACAGAAGACAGCTCGTGTTAGACAATAGCTCGCTCCTCAAAAATACTTGAATTTTTCAAGAGAAAACTATTGAAAAATTCTTGTGATTACAGAGAGTAAATTGTTGAAAATATTCTTGTAATTACAAAGAAAAAATAGTAAAAAAGAAATTCTTGTGCTTACAAAGAGAAAATTGTTGAAAAACTGTCTTCATTCGGTCACCTACTCTTCAAAAAATTGCTAGAAATGTAAGTAAGTTCAGTCTTGCAATACCTATAAGTAAACAGCGGATTTTTATGCATTTATAAGGAAATTTGCTATGTGAAATGTAAAACAGCGAAAAATTAGAAAAATCTAAGAATAGTGATATGTTGTTTTCAGTGTGAAAAAGTATTAGGGGATGAAATGAATTTTTATTTAACTCCTGCTTCCCACAATCGCTGCTGAAGATTTTTATTTTGCATAAAGATCCACAGTCTACCTATAAGCAAACACGTACAACTTCGGTACTACTATACTAGTAGTACTTTCATCACAATGAAATTGCAGAATGAGTGTCTGCTGGCAACGAAATGCTAAATTTTGAACGATTCGTGTACGTGGATTTCATCCGAGTGTTTTTCGCAGATTCTCATGAGTGACGACGAACGCCGCCTTAGTGTATTTGCTTTCGCGAGTAAACGAAATTACAATGTACCGAATAACGACTTTCTTCGGGGAATCTGCCTCTTAATAGGAGACCCGGTCGTTTCTTTTTTAGCGCCGAGGAGAGAAGGAATGCAACGATAAAAATCATCGGAGAGGTCCCACGACTGGCACACCGGAAAGCGTTGCTGCTCGGTGTATTTCCCACGTGGAGAATAATTTCTCCTTTGCATCTATGGGGGCTCGCGACTTGTATACACATGCTTATACATGTACGGTGTGCACACCGTACTTCAGATTTTTTTCATTTTAAATAGAGTGCCATATTCGTCAGTAGCCGGTGTCCCCGTTAGCACGACTTAGAAAACGCCTCGCATGCTTGCTCACTTTCTTCCTAATTAATTTTTTGTGCAACCGAATGAAATCGTATGTAAAGGGGGAAGCCGTAGACCGGGAGAAAAGTCATGCTGCAACGATTCAAGTTACCCTTTATTACTTGTGGTCAAGGACTTCATTCGACCTTCTATTTTCATGAATCACCCCATAAAAATCTGAATAATGTGAAATGTAATATGTTCGTTACAGTTATTGAAATGAGAAATTATATAAATATATAATAAGACTTGTAAATATCTAGATTCTTTATTTGTACGAGATACTACTACGTATTAAATAGCAGAGTGTAATTACATCTGTTAATTGAGAATAGAGATGAGAACGGTATGATATGTTATTAGGAACACAATGCGCCACTATTTTGTAATAATCTTTTCCAGGTATTTACGCTTTACTTTCATTCACAGATGCACGTAATAATTATATTAACGGTGACGGTATCTTCCGTTCGTATTCGCTGTTCCGTAATATAATGTTACGCAAAATGTTTCCATTTAGTTGCTAACTGTAATTTTTTGTGTAGCCTATAATTATCCGTTGTGTACGCGATGCATTTCAACGTGGCAGCCATGCAATTAAGGGGGTCTTCTGGTCTGGAGCGTCTTTTTGTGAAGCTTTGGAAATTTTCGTAAAGAAATCAGACGACTGTTTTGTATTAAGGTTTCACGTAAGTACGTATTTTTGGTCTATACAATATAATTTTTTTGAAGATAAAATGCTTCAAATTTTAGAAGATATAGTTTCTTGAAGAGGGATTGGACCACATATTTTTAAACGTACGAAGTACGTAAGTTATTTTTTTTTTTAAGTAAAAGCAATTAAAATTAGTCGAGTTATTATGACTCTCTTAACGAAACGGTGCGCCGAGGTTCAGTGGACGTAATACAGTGTCGAGAAGGGACCTGCTGCGTGGTAGGCGAACACTTCCCGGAGAATATTGTTGTGGGTCTTTTATGGGGTTCACGATTCGAATCACGTAAATTCCGTCGAAAAATTCCTACCGTTACCAGAACACGAACCGCTGTGCTCGGAGACTGCATCTGCGTGCGACGCATTCTACATGAAACGTAAACCGGACTGTATTTGTTTGCATTGTTATACATAAGCCAAAGTGGCTGCCAAGTTTTTCTACGGGCCGGTTAAGTTGCGCTGTGACTAGAAAATCAAATGGGAATTTTACATAAACGCTCTTGAAAATATCCTCGGAGTACAATAAAAATGGCTTCCGATGCATCGCCGCATACCTACGTAGAATTTTCAATATCGAAGAGCTCGCAGCAACGGGGCAGCTAATCTACTTTTATCCATTCTTTCGTTTAAAACAAATATGTATGATTTTTCATTCGATTAACTCAACGAATTAGCGGACGGATTCCGTCTCGGCGACAGGTCTCGCTGAGCGTGGTGTCGGCATTGGCCGAGCCGAAATTCGTCCACTGTAGCAGCGCTCTGATTGGTCCGTGTTTTTCGTTAATAACTCCTTAACGAAGCCCCGCGGAGAATATTTCCGCAACGGAGAAAGTTACTTCGAATGACCTCAGGAATCGCCCCTTTCAAGGAAGTACAACATTTTTTTGGGACGTTCTGTATACCATTTGTTTAATGCAATCCCACTGTTACAGAAATCTGTTAGAAAGGTGTCAAGACTTTTGCAATGACCAGACTGCGGATCTTTATGCAAATTTCAACTTTCACGGATCATTTGATAAAAATCAGTATGAGGAACGAGCTATCGATTTATCAACTAAAAAATTTCTTATTGTACGCACAGAGTTGATACGTCATTAATATCGATTATTATGCATGTTTTCTTGTATTTTAAAAATGCTCGAACATTATAAATGCATAGAGAGCCGCAGTCCAGCAATGACCCAATAATACTGGAGAGTCTCGACCGGTATTTTATGTATTCCCGGTCGCATTGTATACGGTGATAGCGATAGCGATCGAAAGGTCGAAGTGTGCGCGCTGAGAATGAAGAAGTTAATGGGTTATGGAAAGTCGTTTCTACCTGAGCTTTCTGTGTAATGGCTAGAGCAAACTCTTCATCGGGAGCAAGATCCTCGGGGGTCATATTGGCACCCCCAGGTGCAGTACCGTAACCAGCGGTACTGTTGCTGATCCTGGGCGGACCCCCTGTCGAAGATGGACTATTACCAAGACAGTTTCCTCCACCCGTGGCTTCACGTTTTCCTGGAAATAGACAAGGTAAGGTCTAAATATAACACTTCGGTAGACAGGTAGAGTCAGCGTTACCGCAAAAGGTCCCTCGAAGGGATCACATGACGTCGCGTGCCGAGAATTACCGAGACCAAGGTACCGATAGTGGGGGTACCTATAGTCTGTCCAACGAGACGAGGCAGTAAACGAGAGTTTAAACATAGCCACTCGAGTGCGACAGAGTTCAAGCAAGTTACCCTTCTCAAATAGTTAGCAAAGGACGCGCGCTGGTACTTAACTGCCTCGTCTCGTTGGACGGATCATAGTGACGTCACGATTCGCATTGTAGAATCGTGATACCCCCACCCCTCAGCACGAATCATGACGTCACTATCTGGGCGAGACCACGCTACAGCTTCGTGACGTCACTCGGGTTCTGACTATAACATTTCTCCCCACTGTTTATTTCAGAATATTAATTAGCGGTGTAGAGCAGTTGTTCCAGGAGTCAGCCATTTAAGATCAGTAATCGGATAACTGATGAATTATTTATACTAAACAGGGAGTCTAGAGGGAAAGCAGAATTTTTAAATGACGGATTACATATTAGTATGTCTGGTAATAACGTCAACATTTCTCACAAAGGAAGCTGTTCAGAAGAAGCATATCTAAAAGCTTCTTCATTTGCCCAGGAACGATGTTGTCTTGACGTCGTAAAAAGAAATGCGACGCACAGTAGTCCGAAACGTATTAAAGTATCACGTATGCAACAACGCCGTTGCGTCTGCGTTGATATATGCGATATTGTTCGAGCTATAATTTTTTAAAACCTAGTTCAGACACGGTTACTCCATTTTACAGGTGTCAGATGAACCTAGCAAAAAATTTGGATACGCCAATTTCTAAAGTAAAAGAACACGTGTGCATTAACAAAAACGAATAACATTTCCATCTTGTTCGTGCCGCGATAAAGCTTCTAATCGATCATAGAAATTCTTCTCTTGTTATACATAGAATTAGCATAAAAATTCACAGTTTAATAATCAAGAAATTTATAATTCGCTGACAAAGTGTGTGGGCTACAATTGGGGCTTGCTTTTTTGGATAAGATTTATTTGGAAGGAAAGTATGTTCGTGTCATGTTACTATTGAAAATTAGACATTTCGTATGCAGTTACCTTTTGAATGCAGCAAAGCATACGAACCAATAAGTATTGCTAGAGGAACCAATAATAACCTGTTCGCGTAGGTAGCACGATTCAGGCCACCGGTGTGACGGACGAAAGGTTCGAAAAAAGCGGAACGAATGCATTTTTTGCGGTAATTGTTGTTTTTTTTTCGCGTGTTCCCATCGACCGCGATATCGGGCGATCTCCGCATTCTCCGGCGCGTAGTGGCCTCTTAACCGGCACGCGTATCAATCACGGTACACCTAGGATCGCAATGCAACCAGGGGTGCAAGGACGAACGTCGTACGAACGCAATTAACGATGCCGCAACGTTCCATACGCGATAACTTTGGGACGGTCCTTGCGGAATGTCGCGTTTACTTGATCCATTTGTTAAGTCGTCCGTCCCGATTTATGCCCTGTCCACGGACACGTCGCGTGAATTTCCAGCTGGGATTTCCAGATTGGCATCGATCTCGGAAGTTGAAATGTTCGTGGCACGGGCACTATCAGGAAATTGACGTTTCTCCTTGTCGTTAACGGTTGACCGAGGGTAGCTAACAACGCTGAGGTCGAAGAATAATCTCTTTGTGGCGGAACCAGACTTCTGTTTCGACCGATTTGTCAAAACCGGAGATATTCGATGAAAACTCTGCAAACCTGCAAATCTACGCCTCACGGAAATTATTACAGTAATAAATCGATAAATGACCAAACCACGGGTCTGGCCTGAGACAATTATCCGGAAGGGATACTATTCTTTGACTTTTGCCGAACGTAAAAAAGGACAGCGAGGCCTCCCGAGTTTCGGGGCCCCTCACGGGGTATGCCCCTCTGTGGATGGGTAGTCGAAGGGACAATTATCGTTCAAACATTTGGGACATTTATCGATTTATCACTGCATTGTCTGATTTTAATCATCCAGTGCACAGATTAGGTCTGCGAAACTCCATGAATGTGTACTATTTTAATTTACTACGAATTATTCTTTACATGTCTTACAAAACAAAATATGTTCGTGTTTATACGAATATTTTTTCGTCACACATATACGAATCGTTATAATCAGGATTAATTTGTTTGATTGAATACTTTCTGTCCGGGACATGCTACGTGCGCATAGTGGATAATTATTTCAATAACAATATGATTTAACTCCGGATAGCATGTAAAGGAACGTCCGCGATTCCTAGCAAACTGGAACGAACTTGAAATTTTCAGTGCGGAACATATGAAATATGTTGAAAAGTCAAAGAACTGCGGAAAGAAGCGAAGAAGTTGAAATTAGAAGTGAAAGGAACTTCCTGCTAGTGTTTTTTATGAAATTGGTCATGTGGTAGAAGAAAATTCAGAGAATTTAAATAGGGCGAACGATTTTAAAAAAGCTTTTTAAAAGAAATTGTTCAATGTTTCATATGAAAGATAGTATTATTATTCTTCCCACAAATTACAAATATTTTATCCGCAGGACAGACGGCACCGTCGAAATGTAATTTCATAATTGAAACGCCTGTAGGAAGCGGCACCTCAATTTTCTAAAAGAAAGAAGCAAGAAATCGAGAACATGACCTTGGCATTAAGAGGACCCTTTGAATAATAACTGATAGTCCCTGGCCAGGTGTTATCGCGTTCAGTTTCAGATCGCGAAATTCGTTTTAAAAGTAGAACCCTAAGAATAAAAGAATACAATACTTAATTGCGGTGTCAGAGAGTGATAGATTTCAAAGCAAATGTTCTCCTCAAAGTTATTAAAAAATGTTAAAAATTAATGATTTATTAATAATTAATTTACGCCAAATAGCTTCGTTTACAAGAACGAATAAATACGCGTTCACGTGGAATTCTAGTCTCCGTATCATTGTATGTAGAATTATGTCTGCCGTTGTTGTCCGATTGCGATTTATGTGCACTCCGAGCACATAACAGCGTAACCATATTTCAATTAACAGCTCCACTATCTTCATTGATCATCGGAGCAAATGTCGCGTGATTATAACCAGTTCCTTCGTATGTTACGGATATTTCGTGTCATATTGATCAAATGAAATACTAAATCGTGCGCTTCCTATTTTTAGTGTTTGATTTACCGTGTTCGAGATAACGTTGTACACAAACAATTTGTATTAACTCCATTGATAACTCTCACGCATAGGAAATCATAAAATGCAATTACGATGAAATTGATATGTCCATATACGTGCATTACGTTATCTAAACAAATACATCGATAGAGAACTATCGTACTATGTATATCTGCGCAATAAATATTTAATTACGAAAACGTAACATTACAGGCAGAACACTTGACATTGATTATTTTTTTATCGATTATTAGAAATACAAGCTAAAACATACTATAAATAAACGTCCGGTTTCATTATTATTTAGTAATTTTTTTGGCATAAATGTGAATTTCTAATTGATAATAATTGTGTATGTTACTCAGATTTTTTGAAATACACACATTATTACTAACTAAATTTTATTAACTAAAATTTCATTTTAAGTCACCACATAAAATTCTTTCTGAATGCATCATTTTACAATAAATTTTGATTAGAGAAAAATTTTGTCGACAACTGTAATCATTTTTATTGAAAGCATTATTTTCATAGGAAAAGAGCAATTAATAGCATTCTAGTTTCATTGTTCACCTGTTGCTTTACATAGTGTGACGGATGCATTTCACGGATAATTTGTATCTCAACAAGAAGAACGATTATGTTTAACGGCTTGATAACGTGGCTAGTTAACGTCTTCTTATTTCTTCTGGTATAGCTAATTACATACGAGCTAGATATTTGACGACCTGGATAAATTCTTTTGTATTTCATTTTCATTCGATACAATTATTCGCCTCGCTGCGTCCAGCTTTCCTTGGATCTTTTAACGGAACGATTGGCTGCAGTAGTTGCTAATTAATTCGCAGCTATCACGACTGCAAACTATTTTTTGATCCAATTATCCCAAAGTAAGACAGCTGAACAAATTGGTT
The DNA here is from genome assembly GCA_028454225.1 of Lasioglossum leucozonium. NCBI lineage: Eukaryota > Metazoa > Arthropoda > Insecta > Hymenoptera > Halictidae > Lasioglossum > Lasioglossum leucozonium. The sequence goes on along the minus strand of CM052219.1, from coordinate 8,171,745 downwards.
AAACCAAATGAAATCACTTTCAATGCTCCTATCAACCGTATCTATATCATTGCCATTATTCATATGTTCAACGTGGGAAATATTGAACGATGCATAGAAAATTAAGAGACTTAAAAAATTAGTTCAATTATACTGTCGTACTATTTTTTTCAACGAATCATCGGCTGTCGGAGCACGAGTAGTCCAGGCGTGGTTTAATCCAAATTTTATAAAACTATTACCACAGGTTTATTATACATATAAAATTTCGAGGTACAAAGCTAATCCTTAATGTCCTACGCTCAATTTTAATTTAGATGTCTAATTTTAGTTTCAAACAAAATTTATGTCAACGTCAATCAATGGACTTTCGTGTATTCCTTTCATATTTGTGGAAAAAATAACTTATTAGTGACAGCATTATATGATTTTTGGTCAGAGTGTGATGATTAATTAACGTACTATTCCTTGATGGTGTACAAGTCTATAAAATGGAGATAACAATCTTGTAATGAAGAGCGTGAATATGTAAAATCAATGTTTACCATAATACAATCAAGAAACTGGAAACTCATTGACAGAATATGTTGACTACAATGGTGCTCACTTTGACCAATAAGTTCGTTTAGAAAAAAAACTTGCGTTTGTTTAATGTTACTGTCAAAGATAGGACGTTTCATATGCAACAACCTAATATTCCAGCGAATATTTTCTACCAGGTGTGGTATTCGGCAAGGGTTTAACGAAACGCGTCGGCGGCAGAAGAAACGCGGGTCGTTAGAAAAATTCCTTGTGGCGTTAGTGGGCATATGTGCATATCTGGTTTCCAGATAAACCGCGGTAAAATGTAAAAAGCGGCGCTAATGGTCCCGCTCGCTGTATAATTGTTGTAGCGATAAATCAAAGAACCGAGGTGAAAGGCTGGCGTTACAAATCAAACGGTTTCAGTTATGTTGCTGGGGGAGGGGGGGGGGGGATCTACCGCGAAATGATCCCGAGGCTGCCGACAAATCCCTCGATCGTGAGAAAATCATTATTAATTGCCGCGTATCAGCTAAGGGAAAGAAATGACAGTGTCGTCGGCCGGAGTCGGCAAAAGAACGGAGCGCGCGGAGCTCGCGAACTCGTAATTTCTGCGCGCTGCAGTAATTACGAGATGGCATTGTTCTCAATGAGTGTTCGCCAGCAGCGGCGTACCTTTTTTCAAGGATGTTCCTCGCTTCAGATGCCTCGCCATGAAACTGGAAAGTAGCTGCATACTTTTCTTCCGTGCGATTTCTTGCCGATGCCCCCCCGGACACTCTCGTCGCGGCCACCTTTTATTCCCCTCCCCCCCCCACCCTACCCACGATCAAATTATCGATCAATGACACCGTGAAACGCACTCGCACCTTAGACACTCCCCGATACTCGGAACGGTTCACCGATCTGTTTGATGTCGGCCAGATCTCGGCTGCCTCAATAAACTCTGACGTGTATTGCGATTGAGCGGTACGAAGTACAAGATTAGTCAACAAGTCAAACTATCTCTTGCCCTGTTCCAGTTCCTTCCTTCCGAATCACTCGTCAAAACATTTGGCCTCTTCCGTTCTCTTCCGCGTTAACCATTTCCCCCCCTCCGCATCATACCCGAAATTCTCCCTACATTCAGGGTGTGTCACCTAAAATATTTCCGTTGTTTTTAATTGTACATTACGGTAATTACGATGGAGGAGACATTTTCATTTTTCGAAATTTCGACATCATCATCGCTAATTCAGCACTGCTCGTATCAACAGATTTTATTCTATATTTTCAACTTATTTTGCCACGGTAAATCAGCCCCTATCCGGCTGTAGGGGAGAATAGGGCAATCGCGGTCACCGGGCAATGGCGGTCACTGTTATTATTATTACAAAATGACACGACGCCCTGTGTTAAAGTGTCGTACTCGATTCTTCAGCCCGAAATAGCAGCCTCGTGCTTGTTGTTTTCAGCGGACCGTGGCATTTTCTTTTACGAAAACCGATACGAGAACTGTCGCGAACTTTTTGCCGGGGAGCGGCCGCGTCGACGGACGCGACGACCGGTGTGCAAACATTTATGCGAAGCATGAGGATGCTAGTAATACAAGGCTTTCGATCGCGGGATTAGATCGCGGAACGTCCGCTGCCACGGCTGTGTCGGGAGTCTCATTTACATCTGAAGCACGATATCATCGTGTACAGTCTGTTAACAATAATCCCTCTAAAAAATTCGACCGAATGAATTTTTATCCTTTATCCTTTTTAGGATGTTAGGATTCATTGACTAGATCGCGTTCAAAAATATTTTTTAAGCAACTAGCCATAGATCCGAGGTTACCGGAAAACTGTCTCGCTCTGAAAGATCTGCTTTTACTGCAGCCTTTGGCGAACTGTTTATCCAACTTGTGTCAAAGTTCGAGCTTAACAATGAGGATATTTGAAACCAATTGTACCTCAACTTCAAAGAAGTCACTTCACGTATTATTATAAAGAATACTCCTTGCATCCAATATAGAAGATGATCTAATAACGTTGTATGTACATATATAAACTGTTAATTTCTCCAGATGATGATCGATATTTACGAACTGTTCGCGTACCAACCCTCGTACGCTGCTCTGAAGTAGTTGTACGAAAGATCCTTCTCGTTAGTATTCATCAATTTTCGTTATACACAGTTACACCAATCGTCTTCCATTGTTACCAAATACATCGAATTGCAATACCACAAATGTTACAACACTCAAAACAGAACGCGACTAAACCTTTCCCTGAGAAACGTACGAGGGTCAAACGGGGGCATAAACATCTAAGTTTGATTTAAAAAAATACTAGCGAAATCGACTTTACGAAAGGATCATCGGAGATGCGTTTCTTGCGTAAATGGATGGTTAAGCGAACAATGACATCGCGTAGTCACCGCGGGGATTGAAATAACCGGACACGTTTCTGACACGATTGTTGTTCCCCATTTTTCTACGGATCACCGTAGAAAAGTAGCAGTACCACGACGCGTTGCCATAATTCCGATTTTCGGCAGGATTTCGCTGATGTTCCTCCGCCGACGCGCGGGCACGTATTGAACGCGTGCAAATTATTGCTCGATTCGCGAATGGCACCGACCATTTGGACGTCTCGGAACCTGCCGCCGCCGGTTAGATTCGCGCTTGCGCCCACCGTTTCGCCAGTTGTAGGCACGGTAAACTTTGGAATTTATTGGAGATACGTTTGTTTCGACGTACGAAATCAACCGATTATCTTGCTCGCATAACGTTGGAACCTGTACTTGCTGTACGAATTGATCGAGTTTCGCTGAACAATGCGATACCGTTCATATGTGATTATCGACGGACATCGTACACCTTGCCTGACCTTTAACTCGCTGACTTCCGTGTCACCTTTATTAGGGTGACGGAATTGTTTGTCTAGATTTGAACGCGAATTTTCACGTTGATCAATCGGCCGTACCGAATTTGCGTGTCCCTTGCGAAATGCTAGAGGGTTGGAAAAGTAATTTATGTTGGACATTAACTTCACGGTTTTCGTTTTATTCAGTGGCTTCGATCTAATTTTTATGATTTTTAAGCGTAAAAGGGCAGAAGGAGTAATTTACATAGAAATTAGATCCTCAGTTTTTGTTTTATTAAGTGACTTTTATATCATCTAATTTTGTAGTTTTGAAATGCACAACGGCAGAAAGAGTAATTCACATTGAAAATTAAATCCTCAGTTTTTTCATTAAGAGATCTCCTTGGATAAAATTCATTAATGTTCGCTCAAATGATATAAATATGTATATAAAAATCTGAGTGTTACAGACACAGGTGCTCTACGTTATTGTTAGCAGTATAAATGAAACTTCATTGTACAATAATGGTTACCATTCCAGGTTCTCCAACGTCTCATTTGCCGAGTTTTAACTCTATGAAACTTTTACGGGACGAGTAACTAAAGCGAACGCTCTGCTCTTTTCAAGGAACGAGGGCGCATGCTAAAAATCACAAAAGTACAGTATCAGCGGGAACGTTAAAAAATCATTCTGACTTCTAAGCGCAACATATAGATCGTACAAAGAAAATTTCAAATGTAGTCAACAATATTGCATTGAAATAATTAACTGCTCTACTGGAATTTCTGATCAAATAGCTGTAAAGATTCAGAAATTACTACAAGTTTATACAGCAGAATTGACTTACGATTAGGCAAATTTTAGACTCGTGTTTATCGACACATTTCCGTTTATTTTGATTACGCGTATAGGTCCGCGGTCAGAAATCGCGAAACCTCTCCGTGAGCTAAAATTTACAGTAACGCTTTGATCTAAGAAAATAGAAACCGCGTAGGATCTACGAAAAACGAATATCCTCTCCAATGCGAGGCATACATGTAAACATTCTGCGTAATAACCCGTATCGGTGACAAAACTTCTCCCTTTTTCATTATTTTTTTATTATTAAAATGTATTTAGTAGTTTTTAGTAGTGTCATTGTTGTCCGTGTTTACACGCGCTGTCCCTTTCTACGTTCGGCGCGGTCGGCGAAGCCACAAAGAAATAGTAAAACTACCGGATCTAAGAAACAGCACGGACCCGAGGGTTTTTCTTAGATCAAGGCTTTGGTGTACGACAAAAATTAGTCTCAATGAAAACCCATGTCTCCGTGTATACGATATCATGTTCAGAGCAGTTTCTTCTAAAGAATAGAATTGTTAGATCAATATCGTGTACAGTGGTGTACGGTGTTTGCGACAGCATATGACGTTAATGTTCGCAGAGAGTAACCGATGCACCGTTGTTTAACGGCACACTACTCATACAATCTTGTCAAACGAAACTTTTAGCGCAATTAACGCCACCCAGGCGCCCACAAACTATTCGCAACTTTCATTTGAACACTTTTATTTAACAACTCCGCATCCTTAAAATTTCTACTGCGTACGTACGTACAAGCAACAGTTAGGTTGCATCTTGCACAAAACTGTTAATACTTTCATTACATCGCGATATGTCTTATCGTTAGCGTTTTTCCGCAATAAATAAGATATTATTACTGGAAACATTAATCCCATATTATTTTTTTCACGGGTACAATGATTAGAACTTATTCGTTATCGACTGTTTCCCCGTAAAGGATAATCTTTGACTTCGTCTAAATTATTGCGTATGATTACGTCAGATTACGTTTTAGATTACATCTAAAAATTCATATTCTAATATTTAGGCAAGCGGATTTTATGAATTTATAACAAAAATGAGTAGATCAAGTACAAAGCAGTGATATAGTACCTAGTAAAATGTAGAAGCTACAGCACAAAAATATAAGCTGAAATTATTAGGTTTAACTAATGAAATGTTATTATACAGGAAATTTTAGATATTGACAGAAGGGTTTTAGGGGATCTAAATCGTCAGAAACGTTCCGTGAACGTGTACCAAGATGACCAACGAAAGCAATATGGTGCTGCTCGGACTGTGCCATTGCTTTTAAGCTACCAGTTCGACGTCGACCACTTTTCCTTTTTTATTTGTTTCTTGACCAACATCTGTCCGCCATACCTTACTATACCGCATTACGTTGACACAGCCCGTACATAACATGCGGATCCGACAACTCCGACGTTATGGTGCAAGGTGCACCGTCTGCCGGGGAGAAGTACAGAGAATTTCTCGGAGAAAAAGCGCCTCGGGGACGTATCATCGGATACACGTCGCCCCGATGTTGATTTAAAGGCTACAGCGAACTTTTTCAACCGCGGAATCGCAAACAATCAACGAACGAATACGTTTGAAAGAAATCGGTACTCCGTAGCCGCAGACTACGGTGCCCCACAAAAATCTGCAATTTTATTTTGTCGGTCTCCTGGCAACACTTTTACCGACGATTACAGTCAAACTTTTAGCCGACAGAATTGTTCACTTCAATTTCACATTATTACAAAAAGACAGATCGACCAGACAGCGAATTTTATACATTTACGGCAACAATTAGTAGGTGTAATTTAAAACAGTAAAAATATTAGAAACATTTATAGATCTGTTATACTATTTTCAGCCTATTAAACATATTAAGAAAGGAAATCAATTTCTATTTCACTCCAATTTGTTGTAATTCACATAAAAAAAAAATGTTATTTTGCATAAAATATCCGCTGTCTACAGATGACGTTACATCGAGCGGGCTTCGTCTTCTTATAAGACCATTTTTATGAATATTTCGATTCAACGGTTCTAGAATTATTTTCTTCATTCATACGTTCGACGTTAATAAATTATGTAGTACGACGTTCAAAACATACAAATGATTAAAAATTGGAGATTGATACCACAGAACGATGTCTCGTGTCCCGACAAACTGTGTCAGAAAAATTCGTGGCACTTCAAGAGTACAGCGCACGTTCTTGCGCATAACTTGAATTCGTAATCTAGATAACAGGTGTTAGTATTTTCTCTCTCAGTTTTACCTTCTCTTTGCTTAAATCTAGTTGCGAACGCTGCACGGATTCTTACATAAATATTCACGCGAGTAATAAAATTCGAGATTTTAAGAACGTCGGAAGTTTCTAAACTATGATCTGTTCTGAATCAGAGAGAACGGATATCATGTTCGCCTGTACGGTGGTACGGGACTTATAAAAAATTCGTCTTCCAAAGGAAAAGTGGGTCCCCGCTGCCAGCCCGTTTCCATATATGCAGATATCTTAGGAGACAGCACCTTTCACGCAAGGTTAGTAAAGTTCCTTCTGAAACCTGTTCTTGTTTTGTCGAAGGAATCGACGCCCCGACTAGCTTCCTATTTTAAACTTATTTACGGATTTGTACAAACGTGCATACACGCGAGCCGTGAGAGCTACGCGCCGGCTTACTTTTCCCAGCGAATGTTCGCAGGGTGCATATCTAAAATTATCGGCGAACTGTTTATTTATTTCCTTGCAGTAACCATCGAATGATAAATACTTGCGGGGACTTCGAACTGGAAACATTCGTCTCCTGTACAATTTATCTGTCTACGTTTCCCTTGGTTTCCGACTCCATTTTGAAAGAATAATGTCGCTGTCGAACTAACATAGCGATTCTCGAATACCAATTTTGAAGACACAGGCGACAATTTTTTAAATAGCCCAGTGGAACAATGTATTGTTTACATAGTCTAATAAGACATATTTCTTATTGAGAGAATCGAGAAGCTCCTTTCTTAGTCTGTATAACAGTAAACCTACCGAGGCTTAAAAATAACTGATACATGTTTATAAAAAATGACAAGGTTAATTTGAGTTAGACTTTGTGCGGCTCCTGTTGTAATATATGCTCTACTAAAGATATCGATACTTTTCCGTTAGCCGGGCGCAACCTAACCCAGATCAATAATAAGAATATATAATTATAACCTAACCAATTATAATCTAACCCAGACCAATAATTATAAGCATTCCTTTTGGGTAAAACTATTTTGTTTACAATTCATTAATATTTGTAATTATATATGCTTATTGGTCTGGGTTAGGTTGCGCCCGGCTAACGGAAAAGTACCAAGATATCTATACAATCATTTCTCGTGAAAGTAAAATAAAAAATCTTGGACCGATCATTTTTACCGGTGGTGATAGGTTTAATGTTAATCGTAATTCAAGATGTAATGAGAGGAAAATGAATTCCTTTTCTTTTTGAAAGTAAGCTGAATTTTCTAGGATATTATTACTATATTCTAATTAGACGAATTATATACATTAACATAAAATGCATTATTGCTCTTATTCAAATCAAATTTGATTCGGATATTGGCCAACCGGGGAACAGTCGAAAACCGAAAAGGCGGAGGAACGGTCGCGTTCGTCTTCGAGTAAAATATAAAAACAAACAGTAGCACAGCCGAGCTCCCGTTACACCAGTTTCATAAATTACCCGCGGGCGTATCGATCTCCCTTAACTTAATCGAAACAGGGCAATTCATGCTGGCCCGAATTCATGCGGCAACGGCGCGGCGAGAGCGCACACCGCACAGCACGTGCATCGCGGGAACCGCTAGGTACCTCCCGCGTGTAGTACGTATCGCGAACTTTGGGCATGCACCGGGGCCGATCCCATGGATTTAGCGCGCGTGACACACGCGACGCTTTTCACCGTGCGAGCCCTGGTGGGACCATACAGCCCATTAATGGGTTGTCTTACTTTTTTTTTTCTTTTTCGCGGCCGATACGCTGACCTTGATACCACGTCGCACGTGAAGGAAAAGTGGAAAGGAAACAGCGACCGGCGAGCCTTTCTCCGAAGATATTCATTTGCCTTATCCGATCATCGGGACACTTGATTTTTTTCCTTTGATACGCACAGGCAGCGAAAGACAGATCGACAGAGGGGGCTAAGCGGAGGAGGTGGGGGCGAATGTAATTAGAACAAAGCGTTACACTTACGCCGTCACGATGACTTGGGCCAGGCCAAACGGAAACCGATTTTCCACGTGTGCGCGTCAGCCAGCCCAGCCAGCCAGCCACTCTTTCACGTCGCACACTTTCACTCGGTACGATCAAGAAAAATGATCCCGATCTGTCTCTGCGTAGGTATACACATAATCGTCCAACGCACCCGTCCTCGGCCACGAGTACAACAGCACTGACCTGCCGTCACAGAGGGAGAAGAGAACGGACCAGGTAACAGAACCTCTCGACTGTTCCTCTCTTGTGTCCTCTTTCTTCTTCGACACTCTCCTTCGTCGCCACCTTCTTTCTTCCTTCTTCTTACCTCGAACCTCCACTCTTTCTCCCTCACCTCTCCATCCCTCTCCCTCTGTTCTTGCCACCTTGTCTATCTATCCGTTCTTCCTTCTCGTCCTCTGACCCTTCTTTCTTCTATTTCCTCTCTCCTTACCCCCTTTTCTTAGGCTCCTCTATCAACAGTTTTCTTTTCTCTTTTCTTCGTTTCTCTCGCTTCTTTTTTTTTTATCCGTTTATTTCGCCGTCCGTTCGCCGTTTACCGATCTCCCCTCGTTTCGTCCTACCGTTAACCTTCCCCTCTGTCGATTCTGTACGACGTACGATGTTCGTTAACCGAGGCCTCCTTTTTTACCCTTTGATCGCGGAACAGTCGGCCCGTTAACGAATAATACAAATCCGTCATGCTAATGGAGAGACACGGAGAAAAGATAATACTCTATCCGTATGCTGTTGCTGTTGCTGACTATGCTACTGCTGCTGCTGCTGCTGGTTGTAGTTTCGGTTTTACAAACGCTGCCCCATTATGGGAGTCGACGGCGCAGCATCCGCCTCGGTCGGACGAGACGTTCACGCGTTGAAGTTCCTTATGAGGACATCCTGTCCAGAGGTTCGTGATATTTTATCGAAATAAAAAGTGTCGGCGACGAGCCGAATACCCGGTACGATGTTATTTATTGTTCAAAGGGCGATACCTTCTCCCGAGAAGTTCACGCGTCGATTAAAAAAACGACGACGGTTCTGTATTAATCGGTAGACTGCGAGTTTTTATACGGCGCAACAGTGTCCGAAGTCAGTCGTAAGAAATAGACATTGAATAAAAATGTGTTTGCTCTGTTAATCATTTTAGTAAATCGGAAATAGTGTAACTTTGTCCGTAAACTGTTTTAATGTTGTAGTTTTGTGCTTCACCTATTCGTTCTTGTCATTAGCGCATGAAATCCGCAGTCTATTAAGCACAGAATGAAAGGTGTGGACGTCGTCCACGTAAAACGGGAAAATAATCTTTTCTCGTTTATTTATCGCAATTACGCGAAGAGAACGTGGACATATTTCTAATTAAGTAGAAAAAGACTTAGTTTGAATCAAATATAGTATATTGACCTTGCTTGTACGCTCTATTTAACACGCGTTGGCTGTGGTCTGTCTCAGAAATTGATAAAATTAATTTGTTTGTAGGAGCAAAGTAATAATTTATTGCACACTTTCAACCTGAGCTAGTAGAAGTTCATTTAGCTAGAAGATGTCGTGTATTTTTTAATTGCTGAAATAAGAATAAATGCCTACACTCGTAATTCTTTGGATAGACGTCACTCGACTGCACGAATGTGTTTCCTGTGCCCAGCCGAAAAACAAACCGACACGCTGTGATCATTTCATGTAAATAAATTTCTAATATTTTTATAGTATTTACTGAATAGAGATTCTGAACTTTTGCCAAGTGAAATCTGTTTTCAATAAAATTATCACCGTATACATTATGACTTCCGTATACACCGGAAGTCGTTCCCAACACCCCAACAGGTTTCATGATACAGTGTCTTGCTTGCCATGCAAATGCGGGAAGATTACCGAACAAGTTTCAAATATGTTCCTCCATTCATTTTATCCGTATAGTAAATTATTGCAAAATACGAGGAAATGCGAATATGCCTCAACAAATGACTGTCCATTAAAATTTCTTTTCTTGTCATTTACAATAGAATCAAAGTTCGTATGCAAAATAATAATTTCTTACCTGAATTGCAACAAACTGGAGTGAAATAGAAATGTTTTTCGTTTCTTATTATGTTTAGTAGATTGAAAATAATAGAATAGTAATGTTTAAATTTTTCTAATATTTTTCTCATTTTAAATTACACCCACTCATTTTTTCCATAAACGCATAAAATCCGCGGAACAGTAATTCATGACTAAGCGTATCTAATGAATCGTATTTAACACTTACTAAATTAAATTATTCAATTTAAAACACTAGGAAGATTAAAAGAGCTCAACAGCGTCAAGATTTCATTTTGGACGTATCACACAATTATTAAAGATAAAAAGAAAATTCTATTTGACTCCTGTTTGTTGCAATTGACGCAAGTCCACTCATCAAACCCGACGTCATAGTGGATTGAGAAAAAAAAAATAACTGGACGTGCCAATTGTCTCCTGTTCTTGATTTTATGGTCAAATCGTATCGCACGAAGCTTCAAGGGGTGCATCCGACGCCGACGATGGCCGAGCATTTTTTTTTTCACTGTTATTTTGTCCGAGTCTTTAAAATTATCAGTATCGTTCTCACATAGAATATCTTCTCACTATACAACGAAGTAGGTGTTTCGTTCTACTCGTAGAGTAAGGAAACATGAAAATTGTCTTCGTTGTTTTTGGTTTTATGGATCAACTGTTTCGGACAAACGAACAGTACTTCTACCGGTGCATCCGACGATGACGAAGAATTTTCAGCCAATATTAATTTTCACGAGATTTCAAGATCGTTCGTATTTTTTTTTCATATAAAATATCTTTACAGTGTCCACGAAAAATAAGCGTTTAATTCCACTACGACGACGGGATCGCGCACTTCCCTCGTTAGAGGCACCGATTGGCCTCGTTGACGCGTCAGAGTATGGTAGATCGATATCAACACGGTTGCGATTAGGCCCTTACCTGATGCCCGCGAGTCCTGCTGCCTTTACATCGCCGGAACACCGGTAATCTAGCGGCTAGTAGCGTACGCGCAACGAAGTTCACCGTCTTCTCCCATAACCCCGTGTAGAGCATATTGCTCTCGCGTACAGAGAACGCATTGTTACGGTCGTCAGCTGCTGCTTCGCTTCAAACAAGTACTCTTTCTATATAGGTGGGGAGATGCACCAGGGTTCCGGGGCAGGAGTTACGGAGGGGAACCACTGCGCGATGGGAAGAGGGGGCATTCGTTCCCCTCTATTGTTCCCGGCGCGTATGCATGGAATTTTCACCCGGCCGATTGTCTCCACAAATTGGGCATTCGCTGTCACCTTCCGATCATCGACGCCGTTCGAAAAAAAAAAAATATTTTTTAACCCATAGAAAGACTGTCTCATGTAAAAGCATAAATTCGAGTGGGACAGCATCGACCTGAATGGTTCAAGGGTTAAGAGGGTGTTCTGGTCTAAAGCGTCATTTAGCAAGCCCTGTTTGGCAATTTTTTTAAAGGAATCGGACGACTGCTGAGTACTGAGGTTCTGCAAGCATGTTTTATAGTTATAGTTCCTTGAAAGTAGGCATACGAAAAACGCAATTATTATTATTGGCTTAAAAAAACGCCTAGCATGCTTGCTCGCTTTCTTCCCAATTATTTTTTAAGAATATCGTTTCTGAAGGGTGATCCTAAGCATTCAGTGCGAATAGTTAATTGGCAGTTTACTCGAAATTGCAAAATTCTTGGCTGTGCGTATGTTTAATGAAGAATTAAACTCAGTTGAAGAAAATCTAACAGTATTGTTAAACTCTCGAATGCTTGATGTTTCACGTTTTCATGCACTTACTGTTGTCACAAATGCATAAAATCCGCCGTGTTGTTACGCGTAAAATATTTATAATCAGAGGGTACTCAGTATAAATTTTACAACGAAAGTTCTATCAAAGTCAGATAGCTTGACGACACCCCGCTTTGTTTCAGATCAATTTCCAGTAATCGTTCGACCTTCGTTGGAAAGCTGCATTTTTAAGTATGAATGAAGAAAAAAATGGACGCTTTCGATGGTCGTAAAGGTAGCAATGTTTTGGTTCATTTGGACTGTTGTTTATAAATTTTTACAAATATACTTTTAAAGATCATGCATCATGGATAATATCGCACACGTTAATCATTCATGGTTAGCCTAATCGAACTTCACCCTTCAACAAAATTCATTTTGCAAATGAGAATTTAGGAGTGTCCAATCAGTGTGGAAGTTATCGGAAAAATGAAAAGTGATCGAAGAAGGATGAATTGCTTAATGAAAAAATCAATTTGCAATATTACAAGATAGAGTCCTTCGAGTAACTTACTAATCTTAGAAAAGCTAGCAATAAGTCACGGGATAAGGCAAAAGGTAACATCTGCTTCGACAGCTGATTTGTTTGCGATCCTGTTTTTGAAAGATCATATCCTTGCTTACAAATAGTTAAACGCACTTTCTAAGGGGAAGTTCAATTCTTATTTTTAATTGAATTCCTATTAAACTTTATAAGGTGAATATGTTACAAGTATTTGTTGTTTCAAACTGTTATTTCTTTCACACGTTTCTACGCTGTCATTGGTTGTATCACTTAGGGAAGACTTATGATTTCAAAAGTGACTAACGTGAAATTTATACTTTCACGGAAGTGAAATGTAACCGCGCGAAGTCCAAGTAATACGATGGATCGTGCAGATCTCAAATGCACGTGACTGCAGGGTCAATTTGGATCCATAGTGCTCATCTCATATTTATCAAGTGTGAATATTCCTTTTCGTCGAATGTTTTCTTGATTTGTTTATCTTGTTCATTTCTATAGTAGAATCGAAGAAAATTTTAATAAAACGGTGAGTATTGATATGGTGCAGTAGGATACTATTATTTGCTGCGAAGTATACGCGTTAGTCTATAATTAGATTTTAAATGCGGCCACAATGGACGTTAACAATTTTTGCTATAATTAATAGTAGATAAAAAAGTATTATTATTAATTACTACTTTTGCCGATGCAGTATAAGCTTTAAATCAAATGTAGCAATTGATTAGTATTAAGTTAATAGAACTATACTATTTAAGAAAATTGGTTATATATTCCTGTTTTTCCATTATATAAAATGGAAAATATTAAAATATGAAAATGGAAAAGTATTTAAAAAGTTAAAAAGTGTCGATAACTTACCGACCGAATTGTTATCCTGCGGTACTAAATCCATTTACCTAAGCCACGAGTATCTCGTCGGTACTGCGAGCCTTACGACACAGACTTAGGACACAGACGAGGTATACACAGACTTAGGATCAGTACAGACATTGCAGCTTATGGACTTTTCTGTCCACTCTTCGGGGGGCTCCAAGAGCCCCCGTACCATTTCGGTGTCGCACTCACTGTTATCGATAATTCGCGAATTTGGGCGTATTAGTAAGAACTGAATATTCCGTATAATTCATTTTTACTACGGATGTTTAATATGATTTGGAAGTCATACATGAATATGGCGCGTATATTTGAACAGAGAAAATAGTATTTACGAAGAACGAATAATAAAAATATGAACTATAGTAAAATTAATTTTGTTATATTGCTCGTATTATTGAAGAAAGTATATTGCAATAATTTTACATATTTTAAACTAATGCTCTACTTTCTTTACAATTATTTAATGCGTACACACATATTTATTATTCTTGTTTTTTAAAATAACGACTTGCAAGTTTAATAAAACAGGCATTTTTATGCCTATACAAATAAGAATTCACTATATTTTTACAATTTAAGTTGCAGTTAATTGTGTTTATTAGATTAATTAAACGACTTATATATTTTGAAATATCAACATCACTAAAAATTCCGCCTCTACCTAAATAGAACATTTGCTCGAGATCTAAGTAAGACTGCGTCAGTGGCGTACGTAAATGGACTTATATGTAGTATCGTAGGTAATGAATAAACGTAGAATGCTGACATTACTTTGGAACACAATTACTTTTTACTGTAGAATGTTATAACGCTCTTATTGTCGTTGAATCAGACGGAACGTGACATTGCAAAATGTTATAGAGGGAATAGGTTTGAAATAATCATGGATATTAATTTACAAGATCTTTATTGAAAATCATTCAATACATTTGTTCTTACATCTACCATGTCTTACATTCTAGAATACAATATTAACACAAATTCTAAGTGTGCAGCTATTAGCTCGATATTATCCACTATTTGTAAGATACTAGAGGTTCTTACAAATAGAGGATAATACCGATTGCCCAGGTCTCACCACGAGGAGGTTGCTGCACAAGAGACCCGGAAAGGGAGTCAGAACGAATGCAATATTCCTTCTGGCTCCCTTTCCTAACAACGACGAACTTATACTAACGCAGTAACGCAATATGTCGAGTAATTATTGCGGGGAAAAAGGTGTGAATCGGAGAAGAAGTCTCCGATCCACGGGGGAGCAAAGACGAATCAGGCAGAAGGCTCTGATTCTTTCAAATTGAGACACAAGAGCGAACCAGAGCAGAAGGCTCTGATTCGAGGGTGACGCGAACGCGTACAATGCCTGCAGCCTAACACCAGTCAGCACCGATACCCAGCATGAACTCAAGAAGAGCGATGATCAAGAGAAGAGCTCACACAGTGTCCCATTTACTCCAGTTACCACCTGTTACCAAGCAACTTACGTTGAGATAACTCGGATGGAATTACGACAGAGAGGACTTTTCACTTATACAGTGTAACACGGCGAACAGATCGCTTGACCATCCACTCTCAATGAATTCTTGCCGAATACCGATACCAACTGGCTGGTACATACAAGCAAGGTCCGACACAGCAGAAGGCTGTGTCGGAATCAAAAAACGAGCCGAGCAAAGTGAAGTTAAATAAAATTAAACTAAATTAAACTAAGCGAAATTAAAAGGCAATAATTACTCGACACATTTACAACGACGATATACAATCTTAATAACTAACGCACGCACGCAAGCCGAGCAATTATTGTCGCAAAAGAGGGAAGAATCATAGCAAAAGGCTTTGAATCGCAACGAAGAAAAATGAACCAGAGCAGAAGACTCTGGTTCGGGGGGGTGACGCTAAGACAATAATTGCTCGGCAAATATAAATAACTTAACATACGCAGTCTTCACGATGTATTCTCTTCGTTGGAGTGTCCTCTTCGTTCGATGTATCCTGACCGACTGTTAAACAATACATGACCCCGCATACAAGTACGAATACGACAAGAAATACGACAAAACTATATCCCGCACACGCGTGCGGCCTATAGGCACTTCGGGAGCCCCGGGGACGCGACACCCCGTACTCACTCACGGCCCCACCCGTGAGTGAGCCCCTGAGGGACCTCCGATCGAAGGAATACCAATTTGAAATAAGAAATATAAATTTTCAGAAGACCATCTTGAGAAAATTCAGAAGCATTTCTATTATAAATCGAGCAATAAAACCAACGATGATGAAGATGCGATGAGAGTAACTATAAACCTCGTACACGAGAACTGCCTACAAACCCCGCACACGAGTGCAAATCTAACCAGCTCACGATAGCCAACCTAACACCAGCTCACGAGAGCCAAGCTAACCCCGCACACGAGTACGGCCTGCCTACGTCGCACACGAGTACGAATTTAACCAGCTCACGAGAGCCAACCTAACACCAGCTCACAAGAGCCAAGCTAACCCCGCACACGAGTGCGGCCTATAGGCGATTCGGGTGCCCCGGGGACGCGACACCCCGTACTCACTCACGGTTAAGTGAGTGAGCCCCTGAGGGACTTCTGATCGAGGGTATACCAATTTTTAATAAGAAACTTACAATTTGATAATAAATGAATATATTTGGTCTTACATCTATCATGTCTTACATTCTAGGATATAATGTATTTACACAAATTCTAAATGTGCAGCTATTAGCTCGATATTATCCACTATTTGTAAGATACTAGAAGTTCTTACAAATAGAGGATAATAGCGATTGCCCAGGTCTCACCACGAGGAGGTTGCTGCACAAGAGACCCGGAAAGGGAGTCAGAACGAATGCAATATTCCTTCTGGCTCCCTTTCCTAACAACAACGAACTTATACTAACGCAGTAACGCAATATGTCGAATAATTATTGCGGGGAAAAAGGTGTGAATCGGAGAAGAAGTCTCCGATCCACGGGGGGGCAAAGGCGAATGAGGCAGAAGGCTCTGATTCTTTCAAAAAGAGAAACAACAACGCACCAGAGCAGAAGGCTCTGGTCCGAGGGTGACGCGAACGCGTACAATGCTTGCAGCCAAACTCCAGTCAGCACCGATATCCAACATGAACTCAAGAAGAGCGATGACCAAGAGAAAAGCTCGCACGGTGTCCCATTTACTCATATACCAACCGGTACCATTCAACTTACGTTGAGGTAACTCAGGTGGAATCGCGACAGAGAGGACTTTTCACTTATACAGTGTAACACGGCAAACAGATCGCTTGACCATCCACTCTCAATGAATTGACGCCGAATACCGTTACCAACTGGATTGGTACATACAAGCAAGGTCCGACACAGCAGAAGGCTGTGTCGGAATAAAAAGTAACGAGCCGAGCAAAGTGAAGTTAGATTAAATGAAATTAAACGAAATGAAATGAAATGAAATGAAATTAAATTAAATTAAGTGAAGTTAAGGCAATAATTACTCGACATATTTACAACGACGATATACAATCTTATAATGCACGCACGCAAGCCGAGCAAATATAACTAACTTAAAATACGCTGTAGTCTTGATTGGTGTCCTCTTCATTCGATGTATCCTGACGGTCTGTATAACCCCGTACACGAGTGTGAATACAACAAGAAATACAACAAACTAAATCCCGCACACGAGTGTAAACTTAATACCCGCTCACGAGAGCAAACCTAACACCAGCTCAAGAGAGCCAAGCTAACCCCGCACGCGTGTGCGGTCTATAGGCGATTCGGGAGCCCCGGGGACGCGACACCCCGTACTCACTCACGGTTTCCCCATCCCTGAGTGAGCCCCTGAGGGACCTCCGATCGGAGGAATGACAAATTTAAATAAGAAATATCAATTTCTAGAAGAGGATCTTATGAAACTTCAGAAACACAATTCAATTAGATGTCGAGCAATTAAAACAACGATGATGAATATGTGATGAAGAGCAATGGTAAACCCCGCACACGAGTGCGAATCTAACCAGCTCACGAGAGCCAAACTAACCCCGCACACGAGTGCGGCCTGCCTACCCCGCACACGAGTGCGAATCTAACCAGCTCACGAGAGCCCAGCTAACCCCGCACACGAGTGCGAATCTAACCAGCTCACGAGAGCCAACCTAACACCAGCTCACGAGAGCCAAACTAACCCCGCACACGAGTGCGGCCTATAGGCGATTCGGGAGCCCCGGGGACGCGACACCCCGTACTCACTCACGGTCAAGTGAGTGAGCCCCTGGGGGACCTTCGATCGAAGGAATACCAATTTTAAATCAGGAATATACAATTTGATGATAAATGACGATGTTCGTTGAATTAACGGTCGAGGGCAGAATCGTTGAAGGTGGGTCAAGGGTAATCAACATAAGCATTGTAAAACCCTTGGCCCACCCTGTGCTGTAAAGCAACAAATAAACTCTCGCAAAGTAATAAACCATCACAAATAAAAAAAAAAAATTGGCCAAACTCACCAAACTGCACAGCTACTGGACTGCTACTGGACAGCCACTGGACAGCCACTGGACAGCCACTGGACAGCCACTGGACAGCCACTGGACAGCCACTATCACTCGCGTTCACTCGCGATCACTCAGTCGGACCCGTCGGACCGCCCGGGCCGGAGTCCGCGGCCCAACTGACTGACTGACTGAGAGTGCTCGCGGAGTTCAGGCGCAGCTGCGCAGCGACGCGGAACTGTCCCCACTCCATCTATTTCCACTCCGGCGATTTCGATCGCCGTGATAGTAATTATTGATAAATTTATTATCTATGGCTGTTTAATGTTTATAACAATTCCTTTTGCCAACGATGCCGACAAACACTCCCTTGACCACCTGGTCATCTAATTTTTTAGCGATGATAGGTAGTAGAACCCGAGATAGAGAATAACTTTTAAACCATGAACATTTTCACGAATTAATTTATTAAACATAATACACTAATAAATTTATTATTTCGAATCGGCTAATATTTATAACAATTCCTTCTGTCAACAATGTCGACAAACACTCCTTTGACCACCTGGCCATCTAATTTTTTAGTACAAATTTTTAATAGAACTCGAAATACAGAATCACTTTTAAACCATGAACATCCGCACGCATTAATTTATTGAACATAATACACTGATAAATTTATTATTTCGAACTGGTTAATATATATAACAATTCCTTTTGTCAACCATGTCGACAAGCAGTCCCTTAACCATCTGTTCAGCAACATATTTTTGTTCCCACAGATCGATTCTTTATGTATAAAAACGATTGTAAGGAAATAATGTGCGTTGTAAAATATTTTCAAGTTCAAATTGAGGTATCGCAATATGAAAATTGAAGTAAGAATTCTTGATTTTTCTAAAATTATGTTTTAGTACTTTCGTATGTACAATATTTCTAGGAATTTTTTGTCCTTGAAAATTCTACATTTTAAATTAAGAAGCAATATGTCTCTGAATTTTGACAGCTCCGACAAGCAGGAAAGGAATCGCTCAAACGCATTCGATGCGAGCATCGACGGTTTTTGTGTGAATATAATGCGGCAACATTGCACTTTTAAAGGTGACAACGTTGTAAAATTAGCATTCTCGGACACACACCGTTTGTGTTGCAACGCCATGTAGTTCACTAGCTGACCGCTTCATTTCGATAGAGTCCGCTATTGTACAGGAGCATTTTCTACAGGGTCGGTAATTCAGAACCGTGGACAGAAAAATGCATTGCTTGCAATGTCTGTACTGATCCTAAGTCTGTGAGGTATAAGAGTAGACCAATCACCCAATGTATTTTTCTGTCTCATGTTCCCGGGGCTCTAGAGATAGACCTATCACACAGACTTAGGATCAGTACAGACATTGCAGCTTATGGACTTTTCTGTCCACGCTTCGGGGGGCTCTAAGAGCCCCCGTACCATTTCGGTGTCGCGCTCACTGTTACCGATAATTCGCGAATTTAGGCGTATTAGTAAGAACTGAATATTCCGTATACTTCATTTTTACTACGGATGTTTAATTATTGCTTGCAATATCTGTACTGATCCTAAGTAAAAATTAAAATTAAAAATAGCTATACTGCAGTCCCACGAAGATATTAAATATTGTTATCTAAAATGCCTCAACGACTTATATATTTTGAAATATCAACATCACTAAAAGTTCCGCCTCTACCTAAATAGAACATTTGCTCGAGATCTAAGTAAGACTGCGTCAGTGGCGTACGTAAATGGACTTATATGTAGTATCGTAGGTAATGAAAAAAAGTAGAATGCTGACATTACTCATTCTATAATTGCTTGGAACACAATTACTTTTTACTGTAGAATGTCATAACGCTCTTATTGTCGTCGAATCAGACGGAAGGAGACATTGCAAAATGTTATAGGAGGGAATAGGTTTGAAATAATCATGAATATTAATTTACAAGATCTTTATTGAAAATCTTTCAATACATTTGTTCTTACATCCAGCACGCCTTACGTTTTAGTGTACAATATAAACGAAAATTCTAACTGTGCAGCTATTAGCTCGATATTATCCACTATTTGTAAGATACTAGAAGTTCTTACAAATAGTGGATAATACCGATTGCCCAGGTCTCACCACGAGGAGGTTGCTGCACAAGAGACCCGGAGAGGGAGTCAGAACGAATGCAATATTCCTTCTGGCTCCCTTTCCTAACAACGACGAACTTATACTAACGCAGTAACGCAATATGTCGAGTAATTATTGCGGGGAAAAAGGTGTGAATCGGAGAAGAAGTCTCCGATCCACGGGGGAGTAAAGGCGAATCAGGCAGAAGGCTCTGATTCTTTCAAAAAGAGAAACAAGAACGAACCAGAGCAGAAGGCTCTGATTCGAGGGTGACGCGAACGCGTACAATGCTTGCAGCCAAACTCCAGTCAGCACCGATACCCGACATGAACTCAAGAAGAGCGATGACCAAGAGAAAAGCTCGCACGGTGTCCCATTTACTCCAGTTACCACCTGTTACCAAGCAACTTACGTTGAGGTAACTCGGGCGGAATTACGACAGAGAGGACTTTTCACTTACACAGTGTAACACGGCGAACAGATCGCTCAGCCATCCACTCTCAATGAATTGACGCCGAATACCGATACCAACTGGATTGGTACATACAAGCAAGGTCCGACACAGCAGAAGGCTGTGTCGGATTAAAAAGAAACGAGCCGAGCAAAGTGAAGTTAAATGAAATGAAATAAAATTAAATTAAATTAAGTGAAATTAAAAGGCAATAATTACTCGACATATTTACAACGACGATATACAATCTTAATAACTAACGTACGCACGCAAGCCGAGCAATTATTGTCGCAAAAAAACTAAATCAACAAAGAGGGTAGAATCAAAACAGAAGGCTTTGAATCACAAAGAAAAAACATCAACCAGAGCAGAAGGCTCTAGTTCGAGGGTGACGCTAAGACAATAATTACTCGGCAAATATAACTAACTTAAAAATATACTGAAGTTCTCGTAGATCTTCTTCGTTGGCATGTCCTCTTGTGACTTGCAGTAATTAAATTTAAATAAACTAACCCCGCACACGAGTGCAAAACTAATCAGCTCACGAGAGCCAACCTAACACCAGCTCACGAGAGCCAAACTAACCCCGCACACGAGTGCGGCCTAGAAACTCTGCTCATGAGTGCGGCCTAGAAACCCTGCACACGAGTGCGAATCTAACCAGCTCACGAGAGCCAAGCTAACCCCGCACACGAGTGCGGCCTACCTACCAAGAACACTAGTGCGAATCTAACCAGCTCACGAGAGCCAACTTAACACCAGCTCACGAGAGCCAAACTAACCCCGCACACGAGTGCGGCCTATAGGCGATTCGGGAGCCCCGGGGACGCGACACCCCGTACTCACTCACGGTTTTCCTAGCCGTGAGTGAGCCCCTGAGGGACCTCCGATCGGAGGAATTCCAATTTTAAATCCGAAATATAAATGTTTACAACAGGAACTTTCGAAATTTCTGAAGCAAACTTCAATTAGAAATCGACCAGTAAAAACAACGATGATGAAGATGATGTGAAGACGATGATGAAGTGATGAGGAGGAACTATAAACCCCGTACACGGGTACGGCCTACATACCCCGCACACGAGTGCGAATCTAACCAGCTCACGAGAGCCAAGCTAACCCCGTACACGAGTACGGCCTGCCTACCATGCACACGAGTGCAAAACTAACCAGCTCACGAGAGCCAACCTAACCCCGCACACGAGTGCGGCCTATAGGCGGTAAATGTTGATGTCCGTTGAATTAACAAATGAAGAATCGTTGAAGGTGGGCCAAGGGTAATCAACAAAACCATTGTAAAACCCTTGGCCCACCCTGTGCTGTAAAGCAGAAAATAAATCCGCACAAAGTAAACCATCACAAATAAAAAAAAAAAAATTGGCCAAACTCACCAAACTGGGCCGGATACTCAGCCACTGGACAGCTACTGGACAGCCACTGGTCAGCCACTGGACAGCCACTGGACAGCCACTGGTCACTCACTAATCACTCGCGTTCACTCAGTCGGACCGCTTCCGCCCGAGTCCCGGGCCCGACTGACTGACTGACTGAGAGTGCTCGCCGAGTTCAGGCGCAGCTGCGCAGCGACGCGGAACTCTCCCCACTCCATCTATTTCCACTCCAGCGATTTCGATCGCCGTGATAGTAATTATTGATAAATTTATTATCTATGGCTTTTTAATGTTTATAACAATTCCTTTCGCCAGCGATGCCGACAAACACTCCTTTGACCACCTGGTCATCTAATTTTTTAGTGATGATAGGTAGTAGAATCCAAGATAGAGAATAACTTTTAAACCATGAACATTTTCACGAATTAATTTATTAAACACAATACACTAATACATTTATTATTTCGAACTGGTTAATATATATAACAATTCCTTTTGTCATCCAGTTCCTCCTCATCACTTCATCATCGTCTTCACATCATCGTCATCATCACGTTACTTTTACTGGTCGATTTCTGATTGAAGTTTGCTTCCGAAATTTCGAAAGTTTCCGTTGTAAACATTACACTTTTGCTTCACACAAGTTGCTTCACACTTAGAATTTGTGTAAATATTGTATCCTAGAATGTGAGATACGATAGATGTAAGACCACATGTATTGAAAGATTTTCAATAAAAATCTTGTAAAATGATTATTTGAAACCTGTTCCCTTCCATAACATTTTGCAATGCGCAACGAATATCTCGTCAGTGGTGGAACTTTTAGCGACGTGGTATTTCAGATCACTGTAAATTCCACGTTATCCCCGCGCCCACCTGCGCCCACTTTTGGCGTCGCTCAATAGCACAGGGGCTGGCAGTCTTTGTTAGTACCTTGTCGATGACAAAATGCAGATGACGTGACTGACTTGCACCAATCTTCACGTTCTTGCAGCCATGTAAATCGATCCATTTGTTTACGGAGGTCGTCTGCTACTTCATCGTATCCTACCAGTGTTTTGAGATCGTATACTATGCTCTGAATTGAATTTTTATGTGACTTTAAACAGAAACAGAGCTGCAATGCCGGGAACTGAAGTTAGTATCGTCAATTATTGCATAAATGCGCACTTAAATGTAGAAAATATCGTTAAGTATTCATTTGACAGTTCTACCTGTCAAACTGTGTGAATATTATTTTTCACAATTCGAGAATAGAATTCTATTTGATGAATCGGATCTGTATCTTTGTTTTTGTATCTTTTCATGTACATACTTTTTATGACCATTAAAATGATATAATTTGTATAGGACAACACGACGGAACTAGGGGAAATAGAAAACGTCAGGGTTGTGGTCCGCGTTCGACCTTTAAATGGAAAAGAGTTGGACGGGCATTGCAAAAATATTGTACATGTAGATACTATAAACAGTGAAATAACTGTTGAAAATCCCAATGCTGTGCAAGGAGAACCACCAAAAGTTTTCTCATTCGATGCTGTCTTCGACACCGATTCTTCACAGGTTGATATTTATAATGAAACAGCAAGACCTATCGTCGACAAAGTTCTACAAGGATACAATGGAACCATATTTGCATATGGGCAGACTGGTACTGGTAAAACCTATACCATGTCAGGGGCTAAAACGTCTCCCCAGCTTAGAGGTATTATTCCAAACAGCTTTGCGCATATCTTCGGGTATATAGCTAAAGCTCACGAAAATCAGAAGTAAGTTAATTAAATTAATCGCAGATTCCATAGATTCCCTAGGTAATGAAATGTCTGAAACAAAGCTTGTATTTTAATTACAGATTCCTTGTACGTGCAACATACTTAGAGATTTACAATGAAGAAGTTAGAGATCTATTGGGTAAAGATCAAAATACGAGACTGGAGGTAAAAGAAAGACCAGATATCGGAGTGTTCGTCAAAGACCTTAGTGGTTACGTCGTAAATAATGCCGATGATCTTGATCGAATAATGTCTCTTGGCAATAAAAATCGTAAGTACATTTTTAAAAATGATCAAGTTATAAAAGTTGTATAATTACACAGTGTACACACAATTTTATAACCTGTAATCACTGTAATGAACTATAATAACTTGTTCTTCCAATGTGTAGGCGTTGTGGGAGCTACAGCAATGAATGTATCAAGTTCTAGGTCCCATGCAATATTTACAATTACAGTCGAATCTAGTCAACTTGGGGAAGATGGTGAACAGCATGTTAAAATGGGCAAACTACATTTAGTTGATTTAGCTGTACGCAATTTCTACCATTACCCTTCCATATATTTTTCAAAAGACATGTGCTAAATTGCTATATTGTATCATATCAGGGTTCAGAAAGACAAAGCAAAACAAAAGCTACTGGAGTTCGTTTAAGAGAAGCAACAAAGATTAATTTGTCACTTTCAACATTGGGTAATGTAATATCTGCATTGGTCGATGGTCAAAGTTCTCATGTGCCTTACAGAAATTCGAAATTGACACGATTGCTTCAAGACTCTTTGGGTGGTAATTCAAAGACGCTAATGGTAATATTTGCATTTTCTGATGGTAACAGTAATTTATTCGTTACTGGCTTTAATTGAGTATTTAAATCGTAACTTAAATCTAGTGCGCGAACGTGAGTCCAGCAGATATAAATTATGATGAAACCATAAGTACACTCCGTTATGCGAACCGTGCTAAGAATATTAAAAACAGAGCGAGGATTAATGAAGATCCGAAAGATGCTTTGCTTCGTCAATTTCAAGTGGAAATTGAACAACTACGCAAACAATTAGAAGAAAATGGTGCAGAGATCTCAGAATCTGAGGACGAGTCCGAAGATTCTGAAGCAATGGGAGAAACCAAGCTAGAAAAGAAAGCTAGGCGTAGAAGAAGTCAAATATTAACAATGGAAGAGTTAGAAGATAGAGATGCAGAGTCCACCGAAAAAATTGACAAAGCTGAGCGAGAGGATAAAAGTCCAGATGACAAGGATGTTATAGAATTGAAAAAAACTCAGTAAGTTTTTAAACGTTAATCTCAACAGCAAGGTATATACAGAATGTTAATTTTTTATAGGAACGAGAAGGAAGCGTTGCGAGAAAAAATGCAAAATTTACAAAATAAAATTTTAGTTGGAGGTGAGAACTTATTGGAAAAAGCCGAGGAGCAAGAACACTTATTAGCTGCTGCAGCAATTGAACTTGAACAACGTAAAAGCAGAGAAGAACAACTTAAAAAAGCTATTGAAGCAAAAGAAGCTGAACGCATTGACATAGAAGAGAAATATTCTTCCCTACAAGAAGAAGCGGCAGGAAAAACAAAAAAATTGGCTCGTGTGTATACAATGTTAATGTCTATAAAAGCAGAATTATCTGATTTACAACAAGAACACCAAAGAGAAATGGAAGGCCTCTTAGAAGGTGTCAGAGGTATTGGAAGAGAATTACAGCTTCAAGAATTAATAGTAAATAGTTACATTCCTGTTCAATATCAAGTATGTAAAATTTTATATAAATATGTCAATATTTATAATATTTAAGTTTATAAGTGTAAATTCATGAAATTAATAGGACCTGCTTACAATAGTAAGAATTTCATCTTTTTTTTTCTTTGTACATTTCCTATATAGTTT
Organism: Lasioglossum leucozonium; assembly: GCA_028454225.1. Classification (NCBI taxonomy): domain Eukaryota; kingdom Metazoa; phylum Arthropoda; class Insecta; order Hymenoptera; family Halictidae; genus Lasioglossum; species Lasioglossum leucozonium. The sequence continues at coordinate 8,146,043 of CM052219.1, read as the reverse complement.
TAAGAAGAATTTGGAATTAACACTTATTTTACTGAGTTGCACACAACGTGCAAATTACAGTAACATCGCGATGTAGCTCCCTCCACAATCTAAGTTCTTTCACCTATGTTCACGATCTTTGTCCCTGCTCGGACCAGGCCATGGGAGCTAGATCGCGACTTTTCAGGATTTATCTATTCTATACTTATGAAATTGTGAACATCTCATTAACTTTATTCTAATTACAGACAATGATTGATAGATATGTTCATTGGAATGAAGATATTGGGGAATGGCAATTGAAATGTGTAGCATATACTGGTAATAATATGCGCAAAGCACAAGCAACTCCACCCGTAGGAAACAACAAAGATGTAGGTTTTATGTCTAATCGTACTGGATAAATGAATATAGAAATATTTATGACAATTTCTCATTATAGCAAACACAACCAGATATGTCGAATATATATCTTTCTTACAACACTGGAATTGACAATACTTTCGCGCAACCGAAAAAAATAAGGGGCCGATCTGGAGTTCCAAGGCCAACTACTGCACATAAACGTACTTCGCATTAAAAGTATATTTAAACTATAAAGTGATAGAGATATTTATTTTTCACCGAGTACTTTTTTTAGTATTTTTTCAGAGTATTATATTTATTTTTGTTTGTATCATTTGTATGAGGAGCGTTATACTATATGTACTTATATACTTACTCTTATTTTAAGATACTTGCGTTTAATCCCATTTCGAATATTGTACGAAAGAATAGAATGATATCTCGATATCTTTCATTATTATAAAACTATATAATGTAAAACTACAACAATGGAAAAGAGAATCTTAATTCATATTGATTAATAATATACATTCAATCGTCTTGCGTGTAGATGTAAATTTGTATCAGAAGTTATACACCTTGAATTAGCAGAATCAAATCTTATTTTGAATCGTGTAACTTTATCATTAGTTATCAAAATTATAACACCTGAAATGAATTGTCATAATATAGTAAGACTAGGTTTTTATGCATTTCTGTATCTCTCTGTGATGTTTGTTAAATATTAGATGTCGAAGTTTAATTTAATAATGAATATGAATTCATAGAAAGTACATTTTCATATTCAATAGCATGCAATCTAATTATTACTATTACTAAATAGAAAGTTGATCTAAAGACTTTAGAGTGGAAAATATGTACTGTACCTGTCCGATAAGAAATAAACTGTTTTGCTCTACATGAAGATTTTAGGTACATATAATTGAAGAAATGGGAATGCAATATTTATAAAATAATTGTTAGCCTAGTTGCATCTTTTTACATTGCCATTCGCGTATACTTTGATAAGAATTAGATTTTTTAGCACGACGATAATACTGTAGCATGTAATTCATAGTATTCTTTAGTCGACAGTATTTTACAGCAATCATTTGAAAAAGATATAATCGTTTACATTTTCGTTTCTAATTTCCAGCGAAAACATTTAAATCAGACAAAAATAATTGAGATTATAAAATAAGGTGTATTCTACATTCTTATCTGTATATTTTCTTGAGTTATATCGAAGCACGTGCATTCTTTAATTACTGTGATAATAAAATGCTTGTATTATTTTTAATTCATTTTACTAATTATTTAAAATAATCAAAATAGTTGAATACTTGTAATCATTATTATGTGCATGTTATGCTTTTTTATATATATATAATTTACGAAATAAACATGAATCATTATAATGTGTTTATCTTGTTTCAATATTTATTTATAACATATATTATAAAAAATCTATATGAAATTTCAATAAAAAGAAAGATTTAGTTCAATATTTGTTTCACTTAAAATACTCTTTAATCCATCGTCTTATATAGTAACGGTGATAGTTTCGTGTTAAAATTACACTGCGTGGATCCTCTTTACGACTGCCTCTTAAATCAAGATGATGTGCACCTTCTGGAATTATTATTGCAACTGCGGATGAAGATAAATTCCTTACTACTCCACCACCAGTCCATGGATCCAATAGGCCATTACTAAACAAACATAACAATTATACATTATAAAATGAAAAATATTCCTATAAATTTCTCTGCAATATTTTCTTCTGGACATAATTGCGTAATAGTAAATATATGTACCTAAAAACTATATTTGTTGCTGTTGACAAATCTGTACATCCATATTGTTTGCAAGCTAAGTCTGGCTGTGGTTTTACAGAAAATTGTTTCTCGCAATCCTTTGCATATTCATTAAAATTCCATTCTTCGCGTTCAAACATATCATTTATCCCAGTTGCACAAATAGGCATTACCATTTCTGTACAAGCTTGATAAGGCCAACCAATAGCATCTAGACTTGAAGACAAATCAGTATCATTTATATTTAAACACTTTGTTTCACCAGTGTAGTTAGTATACACATTAATTGCTTGATATACAGCTAGCAGTAAGTCTTTTCCTGTTAGTGATTCATTTGTTAGATGCTTGCATACAGCCTACAATAGAAATTAAGTATTCAAATTATAACACAAGAAAGTACAAGTTATGTTTATTAAATTGATAAGAATTAGTACACCTACATTAACTGGATAAGCAGGCAACGGTGCCAAGAAATTTGCCTTGTATGGATAATTCATCATAGCAAGGTTTCCGTAAATATCTTTCAAATAATCTTTTAGTTGTTTAACTTCAGTATTATTCTTTAATGGTTTGCATAGTTTCCAGTTATCAGATAACCACGTTTTTCCTGCATCTATTAAAAAAGAGTGATAATCCTTTTATAAAAGATTATTTTATGCAGGATGTTCAGCATCAGGTAGGGAATAATTTAAACGTTGATTTTTCATAACGAAAATATAATCGAAACCATAATTTTCTTCCACCTGTTGCTAAACATTGTATATTCTAAACATGATACTTAATATAGGAAAGGTCTAATATGCGCAAATGTAATCCTCTCTACAGCTTGAACGAAGATAGTGATATTTACAATTAATTATCCAGATCTGTTCTATATAAATGTTTAAATACGTAAAATACAGAAACAGAAATTGATTTATTACCACTTGATACTATATTGTTAATTGCACTCCATGACTTTTTAATGTTGTCTGGGCAATTTGGATGAGCCATTTTAAAATCTGAACTTAGTATTCGATTAAACGATTCACACTCTACAACACCAGTGAATTGAAGGATTGGAGCTGAAGCTGCAATTGCTCTGAAACATCATTTTTTATTTACATTATAAATTATGCATATAGCATCAAACATTTATATATTATTACTATAAATTGCTTTCATTACTAACCCCTGTACAATATGAGGATACTTCATACGAATCCATGCACTAAGCATGCCACCATATGAGCCCCCGAAGACAATTACTGGACTCTGTTTATATTTTTGTGAGGATTTCAAGTATTCAATAAGGTCAACATAATCTGCTAAAGCCTGTTGAGATGTTAAGTATCCTAAATGTTTAGAATCGTTGTAAGATTTATTACCATATGGCATAGATTCTCCGTAATAACGATGTTCTGCAAAAATTACTAATGCACGAAATTCTGTTGCAATTTCCCACATAAATCCCTACAAAAATAATATTCAATTTATCATTTAAGCTAAGATAATCATAAGAAATTAATTAAACATCATTTAAAATTCCATTTCTATAATTTAGTCTTACCGTATTTTGAGCAAAAATCTCAATGTTACCCTCATTGCCGGTATAAAAGAAAATTGGTGGAGCATTTTCTTGTTGCCAAGTATCATTTATAAGGTACCTTAATTTGAATGTATCTTTGACAGAAAAACTAAAGTGGTCCACCTACAAAAAGGAACTCAATTATTTTATTTATCTTCCGAAAACAAATTTACATGTAAAAAAAGGCTTATAATATAAGTAAACCAAACGCACATTCAAATTCGTCTAGCTTAAAGTAAAACTTTGTTTCGTATTTTCTGTATAATATATACTAAAAAATATTAAACTTTACAAACATGGGAATTCATATATTTCAATAATTCAAGTTGGAGAATTGTAAAAATTCAATTAAATAGCAATAATAAAAGTTATAAAAACATACCGGCATTTCGATCGTTTTAACTTGATACTTGTAATTCGCATTGTGTAATTCTTTCTTAAAATTACTATTAAATTTATGCGATAAATATTTTGACGAAGAAGGTTGCCACAGCATAAAAAATATTACAAGTAAAACATATTGGAGCTCCATTGCAATCTATCGCAAATAAGATTAAAAAAGAAATTAATCAACAATTTTCACATCTAACATTCGACTGGCGCCAACGTAAAGAAACGAAACGAACATACTAACATTCAGATACTAAATAAATAAATGTAGATTCTGACAACAACCCTCTAAAACAAAGGGCCACCATTAGCTACAGTTTCATACTGCAAACAACCAGTGATGCACAATTTTCTATGTTTCTAAATATTAGGCAGTTTCTCAGATTCTTTTATTAAATAAAACTAAAAATCTAAAAATATCAGTATACGCACAGTAATAATTAATCATTTTATACATGAAAGATTATAAGTCATTTTATAGAAATTAGGATGGGGAAAAAATATTTTTTATTAACTCCAGGATTTTTTATTAACTAGAAGATACACGTATCTTATTGTATTTTACAAATTTGTAAATACCGTAAGTGGATAAAGATTTTCAGTCTAGTAATAATACGTAAGATGTCAAACTCCGTCTATACGAAGTCTTCGCACAAGGACTCCATTTTCTACGATATGTAATTTAGTCGTGTAGCCTCCGTAATAACTCGGGCAGCGTTTTGTTCAAGATGTTTCCGAAATGTATTGGAAGGTTCCTGTATAGAAATCTCAATTCGTCTAAGTGTAATGTTCGTAGTATGTCGCAAATACTCAATGTTCATTCCAAAGAAGCACTTGGAAAGCATATGAAAGTACAGGTTAGCGGCGCTCCATTACTTTTCGATATAACGATAACTTACTTCATATATTCTCTATACTTTCACTCGGTCTGATCAATTTGCTTCAAATGCGAAAACTTTAATTTTATTCATCGCCTGAGGCTGATAAACGAATCGTGATAGTTGGTCAATGAACCGTTTATTAATGTAGGGTTGGGTCCGTGCAGTCAGGAAAATGAAAGACAACATTTTCGTTGACGTTTCCGATGGATTATCGCCAAACATGTTGCAAATTGTTATACCAAAATCCAACAAACCGGAGAAGTTGAGTTACGGTTGTAGTATTGCGGCGGAAGGGGAATTAGGTTTGGCTCCGAATGGTAAGGTTGAGTTGCACGCTAGCAATGTTACAGTAATCGGTGAATGCGATGTTATGGATGGGTATCCTTTTGCTCCGAGGAAGCAGTACGATGACGAATACATTAGACAGTATTTGCACTTGAGGCCAAGAACTAGAGCCTTTTCCAGTTTACTCAGACTGCGAGGTATAATGTCTAGAGCCATTGGAAGTTATTTTGAAGATAGAGGATTCATTAATGTACATACCCCAATTTTAACTTCAAATGACTGTGAAGGTGGCGGTGAATTGTTTTTAGTAAAACCTCACTCCACAGACATACTAAAAAGCATGAAAAGGGAGGGTATAACAGAAGAAGAATCTTATTTCAATACTAAAGCTTTTTTAACGGTTTCTGGGCAACTGCATTTAGAAGTTATTGCAAGGTGAATATACAACACAATTGTGCGAAAGACAGACAATAGAATAGTTAAAGGTACATGTACATTGATTGCTACACTTTTTCAGAGCTCTTACAAAAGTATATACTTTCGGACCAACTTTCAGAGCTGAAAATTCTAAGTCAAGATTGCATTTGTCTGAGTTTTACATGTTAGAGGCAGAAATTGCATTTGTCGATAGTCTTGATGATATAATGGATGAAGTGGAATCACTGGTCAAATATGTCACCAAAAATGTAGTTGAAAGAGGTGCTTCAGATATGAACACAATTGGTAGTCAGGAACCAGAGTGGTTGAATCAGAAGTTTACACGCATAACATACAATGATGCGATTAAGATGTTAGAGAGTAATGATAAGACATTAAAAATTCCTTTATACGGAGAAGCATTTACCAAAGAACAAGAATTATTTTTAGTGAAGCAGAACAATAATATTCCTATATTTGTTACAAATTGGCCAAAAGAAATTAAGCCTTTTTATATGAAAGAATTTAAAGATGATACTTCAAAGGTGAGGGACATGGACTAAGTAGCATGATGCTTTTAACTAATAAGTATTGAGTATTATACTTTTCTTTGAAGGTTGCTGCTATGGACCTCTTAGTACCTTTAGTAGGGGAATTAGTAGGAGGGAGTTTGCGTGAAGACGATTACGAAAAATTACAGTCAAAATTACCTTCAACGTCTAATCTTTCTTGGTACTTAGAACTTCGTAAACACGGCAATGTTCCAACAGGAGGCTATGGGTTAGGCTTTGAAAGATTATTGCAATGTGTTCTGGGCATATCTAATATTAAGGACACGTTACCATTCCCTAGATGGCCCCACAATTGCAATTTATAAATAAAGGTTTCAGGATTATTGCGTACTTGATTCTTCCTGAACATAATAGCTATTATATGCTATTCAAGTATCAAAATAAAGTATCATTTATTAAAAAAAAAAAAAAAAAAAAAAAAAAGAGTAAAGTACATTCTCTCTCTTAAAAAGCAGTTCCATGGATCAATGATTTTGTCTTTTAAGGGTAATATTAAAGGTTCACTCGGATGTGTAAAGAAAGCACAATTTTATTAAATTTATTTCAGTGTAATCTAAAACGTTCAATGTTACAAAGTTTCATTATACTAAGGACAAGGAGTAAACAGTAACTTTAATACATACTCACGTTTTTTTTTCTAAAAATAAGTTTTATTGAATCTCGAGATAAATCTCAACTAAAAGATAACTTTCTTATCAATACCTTTCTTTTCATTTGTTCAAATACTATTGAACTTCTAAGGTATTTCTTTCAGCAATGACGATTACCGTAAGGGATTCTTTTTAGAAAGGTAAATTTAGGATTATAAATAAGCAACCAAAGGTAGTCAGACCCCGAATAATCAACAAGATTTCTTTTTATACAACAAAATAATCCTCCTCTAGTAGTAACTGTTTTTCTTCCTTACCCAATATCGTCGCGATTATTTTAATGTTGATATTTTTTTATGTACATTATAATCAACAATTTCATATATCACACAATTTGTACATCTAACTGAATTGGGTAATATCTCACTCTCACATGTTCGCTCTCTTCCTCCCTTTGCCTTTACTTCTTGCAGAACCTTGCTTTCGTTCTCATGAAATGAAATCGGGATTTTACACCTTTAGAAAACAATCGCATCGAGTACCTTTTGAATGTTTTTACAAAGTACAAACGGTATGAAATTCTTAGTCTCTTGTGCATATTAATGGTGCATTTCCGACAACTCTCTGTCACAAAACGCAATTGCACTTCTCGTGTTCGGGAATGCTACTTTTACCATCATGTGTCTCGCTCTAATTAAATCGTTTCAATTATTAAATATGTACAGTTCTTATTCTCTTTTTCGACTTAATTAAAACTTAAAAAATGAAGAGCTAAACACACACGCGCGTCCATACTCCCACGCATACGTACAAACGCGTTGCATTACATACATTATAACTTATACGACATGATACATAGATGCGTAGAAATAAGGATCATGATTAATTTTTGCAGCAATGATTGGCAGTCCGAAGATAGAAATGCTCTAGGTAAAAACAGGTATATGAAATCTAAGAACGGAAATATATACGTGAAGCACGCACATCGGAAAGAATGAATAGCACAATAAAAAAAGAGAATAAAAAAAATTCGGTCAGCGTATCATCAGGTCGTATAAGTTGCACAGTTTGTGATGTATATCGCGTAAATACTTAAATCTTAAGTAGCGCTATGCACAAAATATATTCGAGATATCACACGCAAACGCTTCGCGCGCGCCCTTGTACACGCACACATGCACACAAATATGTGTAATATATTACAAGTACTATTTACATAATCGAGCAGAGTCCCGACAACTCTTGCCCTCTTTCCACGGGTGGTAAATTGGACAATTTTCTACCTTGCAAAGCAGGTTTCACGGAGGCAGGCACCAAAGGTTCCGTTACTTCTTCAACGGGTGTCTCGACTACAGGTTTTTCCTTCTCCTTCGATTCTTCCGGCTCTTTATTGATACACAACGGCTTCGTGATGTTGATTTTGATTCGAGATGGTGCTGCTGGAATAGCTGCGGGTGTAGAATCCAATTCTACGTTTCCATCTATGGAACTTTTCACGGCAGCGTACGTTGTGTCGACCGTTGCGGCTTCAGCAATTACGCTCTCTTCTGGATCTAATTGTGGAATTATTTCAGGAATTTTGAAAGATTAGTACATATCAAATTGCATTTCAAACGGCGAGCAAAGGGAAGTTTAAAGTGTAAATCTTTTGCAATTAAGTTTAAGCCATTGGTGCATCTGGAAAGTATAATTGCATCGAACTATCGAACTGCACAAATTTTTTAAACTTCCTTTCCACCATGATTCCAGTTACTTTTTCATATATCGTAATTATACCAATAAAAATATCAAACATACCTGGTTCCGGATCAACAGGTTCCTCTTTCACTTCCACGTTGCTGAAATCAACACTGCCGTAATCGAATTGCTCTTCTTCCAATTGCTCCTCGGGTTCGTCGATTGGCTCTTCCTTAATTTTAATATTTTCAAAGGAATTATCAATAGTCTCTGGTTGACATCCTTCCATTTCAGTTGTAGATACAGCGTCTTTATCTACGTTTTCAACGTCAACAGATTCCTCGTTATTGATTTGCGATTCTTGATCTTCTTCTATTATATCGTTCTGTTCTATGTCCATCGCTTCTACAACCGCAGCTTCATCTTCTTTACGAGTAGCTTCAGAAGATTCATCCTGAACGATTTCTTCCATCATTTCATCGGTTGCTTCTGTCGTTTCGTTTTCGGCAGTCGACGTTGCCACGTTTGATTCTTCAGTCTTAATTTCATCCGCGAGAGTTTCATCGGAACTTTCCTTCTTTTCATCCTCCATTTCTTCGATGGTTTCCTCGAGTGCTAGCGCCGACTTTTCCAAAGCTCTCTGGTAACGTGGAAAAAAAATGAAAGTATTAAATTTCGTTTTGGTAAGTAGTATATCAATCCAAATGTGTGTTGCTAGTAACTATAAACGTGCAACAAAGAATTACGGAAATAAAATTTGTTATTTTCACTCTCTACATTGTACTAACGTATATACAGGATTATCCATAGTATGTGAATGTCACTTGAGAGACATATTCGCCTCTCAAAAACAGTCAAATAAATTGTACATAGTATTTTAGGGTTGTTTCCATTATAATGCAATATGTACTTAATAAGTTTCAATACATATAAATAAGTTTATCATCATTGTCATTACGTTTTCGAAATTCTAAAAATGAACACGAACAAGAACTGAGTAGCACACCTATATTTCTATGAACAACAATTTTATGGAAAGGGAAAATATGAACTGAAAGACATACTGCAGTCTTTACTTTACGGTAATCAGTGCCTAATTACTTCCACTATATCTATACGTGAAGAAAAAGTGCAATATATTAATTATTATTAATAAGCACATACCACAAGACTCTTTTCCTATTTTTTTGTAAGAATGCAACAAATAGAAAATTCGTTAATAAACTTATACCCATACGTAATTGCTCGAATATATGACGGAAAAGTGTCAACACACACCCTATTATAAGAGAAAAAGTACAAACCTTGTAGTCCTCTAGACAAAGCGGATGGTAATTCTTTTCTTCGAAATTAATCGCCGGTCTTAAATGCCACTCCTCCTTCTCTTCGTTGTAAAATTGTTCAAATGCATCATGGCACACTTGGCACCTGGAATCCTCGTCGGATCCAGTAGGAACACTAGGTTGCAACGCTTCCTGAGGAGACTCTTCTGCTGCAATACCTTCTGTATCCGCTGTTTGCTTTTCCGTTTCGAACCAACTTTGTGCTGAATGAAAAACAAAATGCATTAGACACTTTAATTATACCAAGTACAAGTTACATACTTCAGAAGTATGCAATTTTTAAATCCTGTACCTCTATCTTCCAGATCTTCGATTTCCTCAAATTGTATCCAATCGCTAACATCGTAATACCATGGTCGTGAATGAGCTTTCCTGGCAGAATCCCTTTCTCGTCTGTTCTGTCTGAAATGCCAATCCAGATGATGACTGTACCGAGTTGCCAATTCTGGCGCGAATCTAGCACCGCAAGAGCTACACTGCATGCCACTGTACAATGCTGCTGCAATGGCCGGTTGTTTACTGCAAAAAGTACAATTTTATATGTATTAGCGGAAACTAAAAATATTGGATCCGAAAAATGCAATCGTAATTAACGCCAAACATCGGCACTACGCATTTTCGTAGAAATATGCTTACACTTTCAACGTCTCTGGCTTATCGAACGAGACAGGAATAATTTCCGGCTCCTTCTTTTCTTCCTCCTCTGGTTTCTTTTGCTCGGTGAGATTTGGTACAATACCCGTTTCGACGAGTCTCTGGAATAGCTCGTTCATGTTCAATGGTAACGACAATGCAGGTGCAGCTGCTGCTGGATTTTCCGCCGGTTCTGCTTGATAAGACAAACCAGACGCTGGTGCCATCGCGGATGGTAATACCGAAGATAACATATCCAACTGCAAGTCTGAAATTAAGAGAATTTTGGCTACAAGACTAATGAAACGTACCACAGATATGTACTCAGAAGCTACGCCCAAGAACTCGCCCCGAGGATCTGCAAATATTACTCTATCAATTCAATATTTACCCGGTTTAGGAGTAGATCGAAGATCAGATCCGTCCTGTGAGGTTGATTCTGGTTCAACGGGAGAGAATTGCGCTGGTGCAGCAGCCGCGTCCACCTTTGGTTTCTGCGTCACAATTGGGGGCGGTGTAGGTGGTGATTCGATTGGTTCGTCACCTCTCATGCCAGCGATTTTAACGTAACCGGGCCGAACGTCTCTTGGCAACACCGAAAATCTTATAAAATGCTTCTTGTCTCTAACAATAATAGGCTTAGGCAGTCCTCCGAACTCAACTTTAAACGGACGTCCGTTCAAAAGAACTGTTTGCAGCGAGTCTATAAACTCAAGCGTATGAGGCTTTCCTTCGATTTCAAATCTGTAAAAATTCAATGATATTTTAATATTAAAATTTGATTATAAATAAGATCAAATGACGCGCGCAGTTATATAAATAAAATTTACATTTGTGGTTTTGCGTCCAAAAAGACCGGCACCATGTTCCTGGCATTAATGATAAGGTTAATTTTAGCGACTACCAAGTCTGTTCTCTTTACGGTACCAATCTTGACTTGTGGTGGAGGTCCTTCAAGCTTGATACTAACTTTCTTACCGCCAAGATCTATTGTTATAGGCATACCGCCGAAATAACATTCATACCACCGGTCATCAACATACAATTCTCTCGTGGGCGCACCCAATTTAATTCTGAAAACAACGTTAAATCATTTCATAATTTCTCAAAAATGTACATTAATAAGCAGACTGGGTGAATATATCTGAATACATACCTGTGAACTTCACCTTCATACATAAACTCTTTGTATTGATCATTAAATGCGCAAGTTATTGTATCTTTGTCATCGATTAAAATCCGTCTTATACCGTCCTGGAATCCAATCTCCCTCGGATCGTCCCAATTCATGAAAACTACTCCGGTCTGTCCATAATATCTAATTTCGCGTGGTATGTTATCAATGTTTATAGACTTCATGGTATCTCTTGCAATTTCATCTAACAATTTCGGATCTGGCGGTGGTAGTCCACGGCTGTGAGCATTCGAATTCTTTGCAATTGTACTTGAATAATTTTGATCTCCATCTTCAAGATCGAATTTCGAGGATGAACTTGGCGATACATTTCTTGTGGCTAAAGAAGTTATGCTTGGGTTCGACATAAGATTCGATATTGGTCCATTGTTTATCATCATTCCGGGACCGTTTATGCCTGACAGTGATATGGGCGGATTAGGCATACCCATTGGACCGATTGGACCGTTCGGTAGAAGATTCGACATGAGCGGCCCGTTTGGTCCCATCGGTCCCATCATTCCTGGTCCCAAACGGGGATTCGGACCAAGATTATGATTAAAACCACCGTGATATTGATAGTCTGGTCGCATTGGTCCAAAGTGTCTTGGATTCTGCCATGGACCAACAGGCCTGAAATCTGAATTGAAGTGTCCTTGAGGACCATACGCCGGACCTGGCGGATGGGCCCACGGTCCTGGTTGTTGCCATGGTTGATTTTGCCACCTCGGACCATTCGAGTTCCGTGGAAGTGGATGATCTTTACTCCTCATTACTTCTTTATCGTTCGATGGACTGAAGGTCGGTGCACGATCACCTGAACCAGCTATGTCCAAATTTACACCTTTCTCCCACACAATTGAACCCCCTTCCTTTTCCTTGCGTTGTGCAGCTCTTAACTTGCGATCTTCGCTCATATGTAGAACCTCTTGAATCAGAGTATTGTATTGTGTTTTAGTGATAGAACCTTGATTCAACTGTTCGGCGGCTTGTTTCATTATTATCTCAATATTCCTGTCTTCGTTCCTTTCAGGTTTGTCATTCTCCCGCCCTCTTCGACCTGGTCTGTTATCTTGATCTTCATTTGACAATGTCCTTCTTCTTTCTTTAGGATCATCCGGTAGCTTATTGTAAAGCCTGAGCCTACCCAGCCTGTCTCTATTACGGTCTCTACTATCTCGTTTGTCGTCAGTATTATTGGCTTGTTTATCCCTATCGTTCTTTGATGGTGTCTTCAACTTCGCCCATCCATCTTTGCCATCTTCACCCGATATAACAGGTGGAGGAGGTGTCGGCGGCCGTCCAGCTTTTGGGTGAGTTAGAGTACGTAGATCAACATCCTCGTTTCCAAATAATCTGGAACATTTAACATGTAAAGTCAGTATTCGGTATCTATACCATTCTAGAAAAGTAAAAAAAGAAACAATATAAAAGTACGTACGCATCAAATTTCTCGGTCTTTGTTTTTTTAGTTATAGATGGTTCCATGTGTTCTGAATTTTGTCTTTTATTGGTATTAACAGGCGGCGGCAACACGCGTAAATCTAAGTCTTCTTCTGAAAAACATTTCAAAACAATATGAATTATCTTGTTCAACGATTATCAAGTTTCATACGCATATGTTTTAATTTTACCAGCACGTAGGATCTTTGCATCCTCTTTTGCATGCTAGTTTTATGTCTTGTAAAATAATGAATCTCTGCTTTGCTCAAGAGGAGAGATACATATTACTTATAAATAATACATGTTTACATATATTTCGACCCTTTTCAATCTAGTAATTGATACTAGGGCTGAATACCTTGTTTACAAATATTTCAAGTAAAAGGTGCGGCATTAACGAAAGTAAGTTAGGAAAACAGATCCGGGTTCTATTACATATTGATTAAGTGAACTCACCACCATCGAACAATGTAAAATCAAGTCAATATATGTATTCTATCTGCAATAGGCTTATCAAATATAGATGTGAAAGGATGCAAGTTATTGACTCACTCTTTTCTGGCACGGAGGCAGTTGCACCTGGAAGAGGTAGCGTTGCTCTCAAGTCTTCGTCTTTGCTGGATGACTCCAAAGTTGGTTCCGCAGCGGTTTGACCGTTTCCAGCATTTGCTGGAGACCGCTCGGGGCTAAGACTGCCGTCCTTGTTTCGCCTTACGTAATTTCTTTGTCTAGCGTTTGGACGAATTTCTTTGAACGCGGGTGGATGAGGAGGAGAGACTATCAGTGAACCAGATTGCTCCTCCTCAGTGACACCGCCGGAACTGCTTACACTTGAATTCGACTTTGTATCGTTACGCCTGGGAATTCGATATGGAGGGCTTGGACTGCGCTTTCTCGATTTCGTGTTCTTCTTTCGGTTTTTAGAGGGTTGAAAGGATTGAGGAGAGGTACGCGAGGATGGTGAACTGTCTCCACTGTCCTTTTCACGAGATTTCGACCTAACAGGACTTACGTCTCTGTCGATTTTCGGTATCTTATTCGGAGATGTCTGAGGTTGCTTAGATCGCGACTTGTTAACTATTTTCCTATGCGAGGACTTCGAGGAAGTGGAAGATTTGTCGATCGTCGACGACGAAGAGCTCCGTGAGTTGGAGCCCTTCGAGTCTTTCGCCTTGGAATCGTTGCTCCCACTTCCTCTACAGCTCACGGACAACGTTGCCGAACTACTAATTAGCTCAGAAAGAATCTGAGAACCTTTGGAACTATTACTGTTTAGGTTACCACTACTATTACTAGACAATCGAGGGTCTTTCTTTTGACTTGTTCGATGCGACACAGCATCTTTATTTGCGTTACCACTGAAATTTTTATTGTTATTATTATTGTTGAGGTTCGTATTAGCATTATTGTTATTACTAGCGTTTATCGTCGCAGTATCGGAGCCGGCAAGATTTGTTGGAGACTTGTTGATAGTGCTAGTCACAGCCTGTTTCGAAAGTAACTGCTGTTTTAATTGATCTGAAAGTACAGTGTTTGTATTTGCCGCTAGCTGCGTTTGGCCTTCACCCCGCGTATCCTTTTGTGTTGGTGTACTTATTCGCTGCCGTGGATCCATACTTGATACTGCAACGTCTTGAGCTGGTGTTGTTTTTAATCTTGGATCACGAGACACAGGCTTTGCGGATGCTACTGCTATACTACTAGCTGGTGCTATTCGTGGACCATTGTTCGTCCCAGCGTTTTTCAGAAGTGAAGCAGTCGCTGCTGGAAACTATAAAGTGAACAAAAGTTGTTTAGTAAAACAATGCACAATTTTTTCCGCAGTAATTTGAAATATTTCTTATGCAATTAGTTACCTGTTTTGCTACTGGTTTTGGTGTTTGAGGTGGCACCGTAAGTGCGACAGATTTTCCTTGCGTTGTAGTATCCACGCTGGGTGTTACTTGGGTCGTAGCCGCAACCTAAGTACAAAATAAACATAGTTTATCGACCTCGTGTATTTTATTTCCCTTGTATAAAAAGTCAATCTTCACTTACCAATTCAGCTTTCAAATTTCCTGCCTGTTTATCAAGTTGCCGTTGCTGTTGTTCCAAATTAGCCTTAGCTTGAAGTAATTCCAATTCAATTTTTTTCTTCTGTAACTCTAATAGTTCTCGTTGTTTCTTTAGTAACTGTTCTCGCATCGCTGCTTCTGTCGGTGTCACGGGGTCACCCGGAGGCATCTTAACCGGTGCTACAATTGGTTGAGACACGACCGCGGTTGTGGATTGTTGAGGCTAAAAGTGATTACAAACATTATAAAATTGTCAAGGACCACAACAGAAATGGGTCTTAATTCAGTAATTATCCAAGTACTGGGATCTCAGTTCAGTAGGTATCCGAATACTAGAGGCGTATGAGAACCCGAAAATGTCAGGTGTAGACAAAACAAGAATTTTATTCGAGATTGGGACGAGTTCTCGAATGTTTCGGGATTACCGAGCACATTCGAGAATCCCGAAATTTTTAAGAACCTGACTTATCTCGATCCGTCTCGACCATCGGGCACACCTCTACTGAATACTCATGTTCGTAGATTCGAGCAATAGTAAGAGCTCTAGCAAAAATTTATAAAATCTTTCTTCTCACCATGGAGAAAAATCGAGGATTGACATGAATAGATCCTGAAGAAACACTAGTAGGGGAGGCAGTGATCGGCCAGGCAGGATCAATACTTTGCACCCGTACATCCAAGGAGAACAACTTCTTTGCAGGGAAAACGTCGTTCCATGTTTGCCTCAACTTCCACATACTGGCTCGTGTGTTCTCATCCACCTGTTTATTTATGCAGAAATTATTATTCTTGGATCGCCTATAGATTCTTTTAGTAAGGGAAAATGTCCATGTACAGCTTTGCAAGAAAGTGACAGTACAATAACCCAGTATTGACTAAACAATTATCTTATAACACCACAGGGGATAAGATAATCTTATGGTTGCATTTCTTTTTTCTCTTTTCTGAAGTAGATACGACATATAAAAAGTATATAATATATATGCAAAAAGAACATACCTTTTCAAACACTCCACAAAAAGTGTTTACAATATTTTGTGTGAAGAGATTTAAATATGCTCCATTCACATTCTTCACAATTGAATCAATCAAATACAGAACAGGTAATTTGATGTCACTTCTCACCTATTGAAACAAAATATAAACCTTCATTTATATCCAAGTTTGAAATTATTGACACATTGAAGCCATCATTTCATACCACAATCAATTTACTATAAAAAGAAGAAAAATCGAATGCAATATGTGCATACATGAATGCTATACTATAGAACAACATTCTAACTCCTTTAAAATTAATATATTGTCTCCCAAAGTATTTATCTTTTAAGTGATGTATCCAGAATAAAATAAAGAAAATCTTATTTTCACTTTACACAAACAGAAGCTTCAAATAACTATTTTTATATTTCCTGTAAGTAATAACTTGTAATTACATAGTTACAATATTTTTTATGTGATTAAACAAAAGAGAGTATGAAACATAGTTTTGTTACTACTAGTAATAAAAATATATCAATACTAGCTATTTCTAAACAAAATACAAGGAATAAATAATTCAATGTTTCTACAACGGCTATACTTTCAAAAACCGGTTACATCCGTGAAGAATGTTTTTAACATTTTAGTGTCACTCCCTGTAATTTTGAATTTTAGATAAAAACAATATTGGCAAGAATTTTTTGGTCTGACTTAGGTTGTGTTTTAAAACATTTTAGATCACCAAAAATCCTTCTCATAAATATTGTTTTCATACAAAATGAAACTATTTCAGCTAAGTTAGGTGTGATCGGTTTTTGAATGTTTCGCTCCTAAAATTTATATATACATGAATAATTTATGTCAAACATATATTGTAGTGACTAGACTATAGATTTTATGCAATTTAAGATAATTGAAGAAAGAATTAAATGTGTATCTGGTAATAAAATAAAGGCAATTCTCCATTATACACAGAAATATTCTCTATTATAATAGCAATGAACGAGTTACCTTTTGCAGATGATTTTCAACCGCTTGTACGATTGCTGGTGCATGTTCCATGTTGTCCTCCGCCAGCATAGTAAGCATATTAATTAACGGTTTGCTATTGATCGTCAGGTCGGAAAGCGACGAGATGTACTCATCAGCTATTTCCTTAGACTTTGTTGACGTCATGATGTCGCCAGTTGAGAAGCACAACAAATCTTCGTCAAATGGATAGTGGTAATTACACTATGACACAGAGAAAGTAGGTGTTAAATAAACAAACACGCTTTTACCTTATGGGAAGGCAATGAAAGGAACACGTGTATCTTATTCATCTTTTATTAACATATTAAATTCAACCATGTGACTTTATTGATCTATCTTACGATGCAACTGTTGCTATGGTTTTCTAAGATAGTTTTAACAAGAAAATTTCATAGACTTAACACTTCACCTAACTAGGTGATCACTAATAGTCACTCAAAGATGAAAGATTAACAATTAGGAGTTTTTATTAACATTTTCAATAGTGGTGGCAATTTCTATTTATTGACCAATAAGTTAGAATATGTTAGTCTCAATTAAAGTTTCTTTTGGTATTTCTATTTAGAATTATTGAGACTCCCAGATATGGCACAATCATTTAAGAAACCTATTAATAAACTTCCAGCAGATCAAGTGTTAAGTACAATTTAAACATGAATTAATTATAAATCTTAGTCCACAGATACGATGCTATTCAAATGTTCGAGTATTCATATCGTGAGATATACAAAATATATTCGCAAATCGTCAATATTAAAATTGAATGAACAACTGAATAAACATTAGTCGTCATTACATACACATGACACCGCAGCAAAATCAAGAAACTCCAATAGGTAAGGATTTTCTACGAGAAAGTAATCTGTGCGACGCGTCTCCTTAGCTTTCTAAGGCGGTTAAAGCTATTATACACTTTTACTGAATCGTGTAGAACAAAAATGTTTAGGACATGCTCACAAAATTCCGAAAAAATCGTTTCTGACGGAACGAGCTAACGGGATCGTTGACCTTAAAATGAGCCCAAATTGATAAGAGGAATTTAGCACATTAACTGTTTCTATTTATGTAATATTATCTGGAACCTTTTTCACGAGAAATTGATAGACTTTAGACACATATTGATTTTTTTCTCCGTTTGCTTCGGGGTTCTACGCTTCCAAAAATTAAGTTTTCGTGGCACCGTCCTCTCAATGTTCACGCACGTTCTAAAAGTTCAGCACAAATACCGAAGTGTATACGAATAGCGAGCACGCATCTGGATTTCCTGAACGCCCGTTCAGCGAACTTGAACGACATTCGGTTTCACTGGCTTCACGTGCAGCCGGCGAGTACAACCGTGAACACCATAAGCAACACTGGCCAACATTTACCTTCTTTAACGCATTTCGAACGGCAGGAATATCCCGAACCGACGATTTATTTTGACTTTTCGCGATAATCACGCGGACTCCACTGCTTACACCGAACGGGATATCCACGTAAAATGGCTGCCATTCCTTTGTACCTTCTAACGGGATTACAGGTATAGAACCGTCCTCGCGATTGGTGGGTTTCCACGATCTGTCGGTTGAATTTCAGAGAACGACCAATCACAGGCTTCCTTACAAACTCTAGCACAACCAGCTTGCTTGGTAGTAGCAAAGTTTCGCGATTATCCCGCACGCGGCGTTGCTGAGAAAAATTGAAGAATTTAGGCACGTTCTCATTACAGCGATTCATTTGAACATACCATACATCTTTTGACACGCTTGTAATGCGTTTTTACCTTCTCGGTAATTTTTGTATGCGCCGATTGCAAAAAGATTTTTCGAATTTATATTTCAAGTATTTCATAAGATATTACATGTATAGAACTTAAACATTAAATGCATATTTAGAAAGTAAAAACTGGTTTGGAAGATTATATTGAAACAATTTGTTTTAATGAAAAACATTTATGAAAATTAATTGAAAAGTATTGATTAACAAATGGAACAATATTTATCTGTCTATAGTTAAAATGAATTATCTCTTTTCAAATTTTATCCCGATATGGATCAAGATATAACTCGAGTTATAGTAAAATGTCATTGAATTCACTGTGTGGTGTGGCGGCACCCTTCAAAATTAAACATGTGTTGAAAGTATGCCAATGATCAACTTGAGTTTTTTTAAAAAAATTTTTAATTGTCAAGAATTCTAAAGAAAATTATGAACATTGCTTTTGCAAATTCTAAATATATATATTTAATCAATCGTAAGCTACATTAATTTCACAAATAACTACAAAGATCGAAAAATTAGTAGAAAATAATAACATTTCCTAGTCACAGGACACTACGTCTGCTATATAATTTTTCAGTTACGTTAGCAGATTCAATAAAATGTATATTTTTCATGTATATAAACATATATATATAAACAATTTCCAACCGGAATTTACCGTGTATAGGGAATACACAGACTAAATAAGAGAGCCGCACGTTTAAATTGTAGAATTTACATGCAATTTCCATACTCTACTTACACGTAATACGAAATTTCAACCTGTTTCAACTAAAATATTTCGATTCATGTAACACGTTTACCAACATTCTGTTTGCAATACACCATAAATTGTAGAATACAAGTAACTATCGAACCAAATGGAAAATTTATTCGAATGCATGAATGAGTAATCCGATAAAATTCGTAAGCTGTTCTTTTACGTGGGTTATTAAATGGGGCGTAATTATCTGCTGAGGAAAGAGGAACGCTAATGACATAATCCGGTCTATTTGTTACGCGTGATCTTACTAAAACGAAGCAACGTCATTAGTCAATGGCGGGGTCGGGAGAAAACGTCATTTTGACAGAATGGCAGAGTATCTCGCATGCGGATCTCGATTTCTGTTGAGCGCGAGTTCTTTTTTTACTTTGTGAAAATGAAGCGCCGTGTGTTCAGTGAACCGCGGAGAAACGACGAACGAGGAATAATGCCGTGAATGGACATTTTTCATTGGCGCGTTCGAAAAGAAAAGTGTAGATTTTATTCGAAGCATATCGCGCACACGAGTTTTCGAATCACCGTGAACGGTGAGTGATCGTGTAAGATCGCACCTGTGTCGTGCTCGCCAAATGCATCGTTAGTTTTGTTCAGAACTCCTGACCGTAACGCGGTACAGATGTGTGATGGAGGATTATAAATTTCTCTTTAAAGTTGTTCTCGTGGGAAACGCGGGCGTCGGCAAGACCTGCCTCGTGCGGAGATTTACCCAGGTATACACACTGTTCATTAGTTTTACAATAGTTCGTATACGTTATTCGTATCGTGAACCGATGTAATATCACTCTATAGAGAATAATGTTTATATCGTTACTCGAAATTTTCGATACAAACATAAACATCCGTCGTATCGACACTTTGATTATTAATCTCAATGAATTTTATATAAATTTATTTTTCTATTCATTGTCAGTGATGAAAAAATGCGTACTTTGTTTACAGGGATTATTTCCACCTGGTCAGGGTGCAACAATAGGTGTTGATTTTATGATTAAGACTGTAGAAGTTGAAAATGAGAAAGTTAAGGTATGCGTATGATGTAATACATTATGATTCATCCAATGTAGCAGCATATGCTTTTTCGAACGAGTTCATGCTAAGTATAATCATTGTGAACTTTCTTCTAGCTTCAAATCTGGGACACTGCTGGACAAGAAAGGTTTCGTTCAATAACTCAAAGTTATTATAGATCAGCTCATGCTCTAATCTTAGTATACGATATCTCTTGTCAGCCTACATTCGATTGTTTACCAGATTGGTTGAGAGAAATTGAAGAGTATGCGAGTAACAAAGTTCTTAGGATATTAGTAGGTATGTCTAATGTATTTTCTGTAGTGGAATATTGTTATTGTTATTTTTATTGTGTACGACCCGTTAACAGGTAATAAAATTGATCGGGAGGATAGAGAAATACCAATGCATGTAGGAGAAGATTTTGCACAAAGACATGGAATGTACTTTTTGGAAACATCTGCAAAAGAAGCAGAAAATGTAGAACGATTATTCATGGAAATTGCAGCTGAACTCATGGAGGTAATTGAACGATAGATTGATTAATTTATTTATTAAGAAACATCTGTCCTAGGACTGAGTTATATCCAGGTCAATGAATATTTTAGCAAGCACGTAGCAAGGAACTACCTAGATATGAAACAAATACAACATCGATAAATGGAAAGACAACAGCAATCGGTGATACAAGTAACTGTGGTTGTAGTCGACTTTCTTAAGTAGCTTTTATATGTAATATTAAGTCATTTAACAAAACACGAAGTTTCATTTGCTGCATATGCATGTAGGAGACTGTCATACAGTTTTTATAGACAATGGAGATTGAACATGATATTAATCAATCTTCTAGAATTAAAAGAAGAGACAATTCTCGTACCAGCACATCTTTGATATTGTATGTTAGCGTCTAGTGTTATATAGTATAAATTATATCGACAGTTTTGTTGCAAAAAGTATTTAATACTTGAAACGAAAATGAACTTTAAATGTGTTGATTACTGAATATTTGTTCAGAAAATAGTATGTTTTCATCGAAATTAATTGATCGAGATTTTTCGTTACAATTTTATATGGTTGCTTTATTCTAATAATAAATAATTTCGGGCCTGTGGTTGGGCATTTAAAAACATTTCCATAAATAGAATTATACTATATTTTTTTATAGTATCTTTTGTTGTGTTGAAAAGTACAAATAAATATCTCAAATTTGATGACTGAATTCAAAGTCATCGCAGTGGATATAACGTTTTTACTAAACACTTACAAGCCTAATATTATCCAGAATTTTTTTAAATGTGCAATATACGTCTAAGTATTTATTACATTGCTATAAAGATTTACCGAAGCTTGATATTGGAAAGCAATTGATTCTATACGTTTTTAAATATAGTAATTAACAAATATTATTATACAATCATTTTTTATATCGATCATCAATGCTGATTACAATAGGAGAGTACACAGTTCTCAGTAGCAGGATTTATACAACCAAAGTTTTGTTGTATTTGTTTAAGATTTTATTCATGGTTTCAAAGGAACAAAGAATTATTGCTTGTTCCATTTATGCATTGTTTAATGTTATTATTTATGAATAGTTTATTGTTGTCTATATTTTATCAATATCACAATGTTTTTAGCACATTGCTCTAGTCCTTGTACCTATTACATTGTAATAAATTTATATATAGGTATACGATAAGTATGCATTTTTATTAGATGATAATGTGCACGTCACAGTTTTTGGTTTGATTTATTGTATTTCTTTACGATCACTAGATATCAAGCAAATCTAACATTTTTAAAATACGATCATTATATGGGTGATGCCCTTTTTAAAAAATATTATTTGTAATTACAAATAATATTACACTTATCCGTAGTTGAAACAGTTTATGATAATATTAAAATTAGAATTGTATGTGTGAAATGGATAGAATGATTTTTCTGTTAATCATGAAACTTATAGTGTATCTGTCTTATTTAAATACATAATAACATAATATACTAAAGAACATTGTGATTCTTGTGCAATTAAGTTATTTCAACCGGAAAAGTAAAGCCTTTAATTAATCTCGCTGTGCAATAACATGTTCATTGTTAATAACATATACTGTAAATTTTAAACATTATTGAACAAAAAACAAGACTTGTAATTAAATTGTACTGATAAAAACATATCAGTTCGTACATGGACAAAACGATAATTGTAAAATGAGGGACTTTATAACTTTTTATCAACAAAAAAAGGTTGTCTTAAATATGTAACTCGTAAAAGACATTAAAAATGCTTATTGCTGAATCATTAAAAAAAATATAATTTCTAAAAATGAAATTTGCAGATATAGGAAGGATAAATAGGTTTTTTACATTTCATGCAAGATTTTTATAGGTCGCCTCGATTTTATCCCATTATTTCATGTGTTCATTAACGTACAATTTTCAGTGTGCTATTAGGAATGAATTTTACAAGAAATATGTTATAGGAATTTCAAATTGGCAAGTTTTTTAACAATTGTATGTTGTATAAATGATTGTAAACGTTTATAAATTTGCCCAGCAAGTATTCCATATAAATAAAGAAATTATACTTAAAATTACATGTTCGTTTGTGTATCAAATTGTTTCTCATCAATGAAACCGTTTGTACTAACTTATACATTAAATATACATTTATTTTCTAATATTAAATAATTAATCATGTACAGTAGTCAATTTCAAATGTAGTTGATAGTTATTTGTACCATTATTATACATATTCGAATACACTTTTATGCTGTACTTGTTGAAGAGAAAGATCCATTAACTTGTCCTGCACAGATGAATCCAAAGCATCTGGATGTTCATAACTAGAAAGGCAGTTACTGATATAGATGCCACCTTTATTTTCAATTGCTTTGTTCACGGCTGCATACACGATGGAAGTAGCTCCTTGTTTCGCATTCTAAAAATATATTTCTTTATTAAGTATCTAGTTTTTAAACTCATACAATATCCATTTCTTCAGGGGTGATACTACTGTAAAATTACCAAAAATTCAAAAATTTGTTTAAATAATGGTTTGAAACCTCAAGAATGAAATGCTACAAGATTGAAAATGTTGCTTAATTTTGACATTTATTTTAAAACGGTCTGCACTATCGTGATATATCTTTTAATCTGTATTGATGTGAATGCAACTAAAATTTCTCAACGCATTAACGGAAATCTTTATGAGCAAAACTTTGTTTGAAGAAAATAATCTTTTGAAAAAAAAAACATTAGTGCAGTGCCTTTTGGCAGCTTCCGTAATAATTTTTTAAAAAATTCGTAATCTTCACTAATTTGTAATATACTAAAACAAAAGGTCGATTTAATTGGACATTTAGCATTTTTGTAGTTACAGTAGTGTAACATTTTAATTTATACTTGCCTTCAAAATAAATTGTAATAATAATTTGTATTTCGAAATGTAAGTGTGTGCAAAAAGGTCTGTACACACTATTCCTGGATGCACGGAATACACGTTTATGTTATAGCCTCCTTCTTTGAGTAGCTTTTGCAACTTCTTAGTAGAAACCACCTGTGCTAATTTACTTTGACCATATGCATTCTCAGTGATGAATCGCAATCTATTTGAAAAGTAAATTTTAGATAAGTATCACAATAAATTATAAATGGTGGTAATACAAATAGTCAAAAAAGTGAAACTATACTTATTATTGATGTCTTTGAAGTTAATTTTACCCAGGAGATGAGCACAAGAGCTAACATTAACAATTCTGCTTGACTGTTGCGAATTATTGACACTACCAGCTTTCAGTAATGGTAATAGAAGAATTGTTAGTAAAAAATGTGATAAATAATTCACACCCCACTGTTCTTCAAACCCATCTACTGTCTCCATATAAGGAGTGAACATGATACCAGCTAGAAAAGGTTAAATTATAGATGTACATAAATATTATGTTAATGAAATGATACTTTGTACCTATGAATAAAATCTGGTAATAAAAAATTTACCATTATTTATTAATACATGAATTTTTGTATAGTCTTTCTTTATCTGTGCAGCAAACTGTTTCACAGATTCCAGAGAAGCATTATCAAGTTTGTAGACCTTTGCATGTCCACTTTTAACACCAGACTCTCTAATTTGTTGAATTATTTTTTCACCAGCACTAGGTGTTCTGCAAGCTGTATATTTTAAATGCATATTATACTATTATTTCTCAAATAGAATTTACAAATTATTGAATTGATATTAGTGGTTTATTATATACAACATACTTACCAATTATCACTTCCATATCAAGTTCTAAAAGCATTCTAACCACCTCCATCCCAATTCCTCTAGAGCCACCTGTTACAACAGCAATTCTACCAGTCTGAGGGAGGCAAACTAAAACCAAATTAATTTTACACGATTAATAGTTAATTACAATTGCTTAAAGACGAAAATTTACTTTGTTCAATATATTCATGATGTATAAAAATGAGGTCTTCAATTATGTATGAGGAAATTAGTCATGTTAATACAATGAATACGTAAGCGCGCATTTAATTTATTTACACACGCGCTAAAAATTCCGTCTACTTTAAGCATTTTCTACGCAGTGATTGTTAATTATTTTGTATACGACAATAAATTCCCGCATCTAACATACTGCTAACAAAGCCAAGTTTGTATTTCTGATAGTAATATGATCGAGGATACCATAAATATTGCGCGCGATATAATCTTAAAAAATTCAAACAGTTAATGAAATTTTAGCAATATTTTAATTTTAACACTTACCATTTTTATTGTGTTTTGCGTTGACCCAATCAACTATGGTTTCTTTGATACCTAAGAAACCGTATTTTATTTGATAGAAAAGTCGAAGAAGTAAAATGGGCCAACTTTCTTTAGGTTTCCGATACGCGAGAATACTCGTGATTATAAGACAAATGGAGCCGATTAGGATCATTTTTCTGTGCCGATCTCTCAAAATTTCGAAACGCGTGAATTTCTGAGTTCCGCGATACAGAGGAATTGTCATACTAAACGCACGCTCGCGACTAGAACATGTTAAATAAGCACGACAAGAACTTCTAGTCCCCCAGTCACTTTTGAGCTACTTTTCCTCTCCTCCCGAGCATAAGTTTGTTACCGTTATACCGCATCGCCTTTAAGCCAATTAGGCGTTCCTTTACATACATATATATATATTATGTTATCAGCAGTTTAATGATGAATGAATAGATTAGGGGTAGCTTATTGAGAGATTTGCCGTAAACAGTCTATATATAGATTCAACAACTTCCGTATTGATTTATATAGTTTTTCGTAAACAATTGCAACACGTAATTATGAATTGTGGTGAGCGTACATATTTACGTATGCATATATAAAAATATATATAGTTATGCTACGATGTATATATATTACGTATAAAATCGAAAGTAATTATTTTTCCTTTGTAATATTCAAATATTCCCGGAAGAGAAGCAAAAAATTTGAATTGCACCACGTAATAATAAATCATTTTTCTATGAAAAATAACCTGAAATGGTATGTAAAATGAAATCTTGTCTGTATATTTATGAATATATACAGTTCAAATAAATTTGTGTCTATATACCGAGTTTGTCACACATCAAAGAATATTTTCTGTAAAGAAATACCAGATTCTTAACAATTCTTAACAATTATATTGCACTTGTAGGAGTACATTTTGTCAAAAATAGTAACGTGGATATTTACACAGACATTGATCCTATATAAGTCTGTGATATTTATAATTTGTCGACATACAAAACCGAAGGAAAAAAAATACGAATCGACTAATACTTCGTTCCGGGTGACGAAGAAAACTCGTACAACTGTGACATCATTGTTTGACAAGGCGTAAAGTTTCGTTGGATGTACCTTGTATGCACTTGTAAGGTCGTAACCATCTAGCGGGTACCAATGCATACTAAAACGTTTCCTTGATCAGAGAGGATACCTCTGCCTTGATGTATGCAACTGGTTTCTTCAAAAACAAGACGCTACAACAGGTTGCATATTTGCAGGAAAGCAGTCCTGTTACAAAAAAAATGAATTTAATTATTATTATAGGCGTACTGATTGTGTAAATATTCAGTTCATTCGCGTGAGTGATACTTTACTATAATAATTTATATGTAATTTAATGCATTTAATTTATTTGTACGCATTTATGTATTTAATAAAAACAATCAATTATAGTTGTAAATAATGATATTACAATTTTTTTCTATAGTTTTTTATCGAAACTGGCAAAACAATTTATTATAATGAATTTATAACAGACATTGTTCATAAAACGATTGCAAAGATTGCACGAACTATACAGTATTACCGTAATCCATAAATATCAATGACTAGAATATGTCAAAGTTTTACCAATACTGTTTTAAAAAATGTTGCATAAAGCTTACTTTGTATTATACATATTTTGTGTTTTTAGTGTTTTTACTCATAAATAATTTTGTTATGTCATAAAATTTCGTATCGCGAGAACCAGCGAGAAAATGCTCATCTCTGTTGCCATCTCGTGGTGAAATTGGAGAATCGTTTTCACAGCAAAGAATCATTCGCACCATCTATCAGAGAAATTAGAAATCTTAAAAACGAAACTCAGGATAATTATTAAGATACCTGGGGAAGTATACGTGGTCAGTAAATGTGCGTAGATGCTGAGCCGATTCAATTCGACACAATTAATGATCGTTTGCGTATTTGTAGAAATTTAGATTTTTACTAAGAGAACGAAGATTTGTTCTATCGCTGCGCAAAGTAAGTACGTTTTAATTTATTTCTCTCGTCTCGATTTCAGTTATAAAGATAATTTTGTAATCAAATTTCAAATTTGAGTGCTGTGCAAATATTTAACTTGGTATATTGCAATTTTATTTACATACGTCTGATGCTGTTGTTGTAATAGTTTGCCACAATTACACATTTTTCTGTGGTTACAGAGCATTAGTCGTTGGGGTATTATTTTCTGTTATTCATTAATAAATGATGCCAAACTAGCTGCTTTCACTTTAGAAAACAGGACGTGATTTACAATTTAATATGTTTGAACCATTTGTATTTCGATTTTTCAATAGGTTGTGCTATATCTGTGTTGAGTGTATGACGAACAATTATATTCTAGAATGAGCATATCATTTTGTGATGTATGTATGTATATATATATACATATATAATAATGTTTCCTTTTTATGTAGGATGGCCGATACCGCTAGTACAGGGCCAACCACTAATTCACCACAAATGGAAAAAGGTTGGAATGCTTTAAGACAACATGTTATTGACAATAAAATTAAAGTTGGATTATGGGTTACAAGGCTTTTCACAATTCTATTCACTATTGGTTATATCATTCCTATATTTGGGTATGTTACTTCATGATATTTTTCCTATTAAACAAGAAATGAAAGTACAGAATTTTAATTTTTAATTTTATACTGTCTTAGCAATCCATATAATATTTATTACAAAGTTCTAATGAGCAACGCAGCCACAAATGCATTACGCCTACACCAAAGAATGCCACGTGTTCCATTAAACTGGCAGTACTTGGAACTGTTATTTCTCGAAGATTCCTTCCATTATTTATTTTATTCTCTAATATTCCTTTATGCAGCTCCAGTTACATGTATCCTTTTTATTATAAAATAGTCATCAACAAGGGTACATAAAAATAATTTCAAATTATTATTCCTCAACTAATAATCAGTGGTGTTAACGCCTATATTTTTGTTTGCTCTAATGCATTTTTCTAGTTACTTTCTTGTATTACTTGATGTAAGTATGAAAAATTTTATGTTGTATCAGAAAATTACATAACAGTAATGCAGCTGTAGTATACGCACGGTCATTACAATGACAACCAATACTTATTTTGTGTGTTTCTAATGAAGTGTTTAGGACAGAACAGCTGGTGGGGAGCCCGCCTATTCATATCTCTAGTCGAGTTTCAGTCTCGGAATATTTTACGTCTGTGTGCGTTATCCGAGATAATTTACTTGCCATTTACAGTGTTTCTAGTATTTACGTATGTATCACCACTATTACTTTAAAGATCTAAATTATTATAAGAATTATGCATAATTAACTTTTTACAGAGACCGAGCTAGTTTGTTAACACCATTTATTTACTATCAATTCTTGAAATTGCGTCTCGCTTCGCGGAGAAATCCATCTACCCGTAATGTGTTCCACGAACTTAGAAATGGGCTAAATTCAATCTCGATGAAACCATCTGTACCAGACATTGTTCGGCGGATGATTGGAGCACTATTGTCGCTGACACAACAAATGGTTCCAGTTCGTCAATAATTTTCAATTTTTATGACAACAATTCTTAAAAATTTCCTAGGGTCTTGGGTCCATGCAATAACAATTTCATACAATATGATTCGAGGACGAGAAGAATGCAAATATCAAAAGCAACAGGAAGCCTATGATTTATTGTTTGAGAATTGTATGAAACTGATCAAACCATGACCTTCTGAAAATCCAATCGTTATCTTGAATTACTTCTGAACATTGGAAATGGTAATGGCAATTTTACAGACACTTCATACGAATTATGTATCAAAATTTTTAATATTTTGTAATGCCTACTATTGATAATGAATCAAGATTTACCATATAATTCAGAATTATTGTAAACAATAGTATAACAATCTTGTTATAGCTTACATTATTAGATTTCATTCAAACGTTTTGCATGCGTACGTTTTTATTAATTGTAACATTCCAGTGTTTCTATTGGAATGGTGTATATGTTAATAAGGTATATTCACATTATGTACACACGGGAAAATATGGAAATATTGAGTAATGTATATCGTGCCTCACATCACATATATTTTTGGTACTTTTTGAAAACATGTTAATTACATCTATATTTGTGCACTCCACTTTCTTTAAGAAGTATTCAACGCGTGTTAAAATAGCATAATAGTAGATAAGTCGGTTTTTTTATTATTTAATGTAGATATGGGTTATTCTATGGACTTCATAATAAAACAGTACTTAGTTATAATCACATTTAGCTCATCTGTAAAGATTAAATAATTCAACTGCCATTCGATACTTTTTACAAAGTTACATGATCTATTGAAATTCCCATAAATAAAGGACGAAATCTTTTATTAATATTGTCATTACAGATCAACGTATGTTTTATTGTATTCACATGTCGTTCTTTGATTGTAATGTTACTGTTATTGTATCAGGTTCATAGTAAAGGAAAGAAATAAAGATGACATTTTTGTTTCAAAAATTTATTTTCATTGTGTATAAATTACACTGCAAGCGGTGTTAATTGTGGCATGTCTTTCGACGCTTTCACTTCAGATGATGGTTGGGATGGGAAAATTTCATCCTTCGGTTCTACAATGGAAACAGAATCTGGGAGAGGTTTCTTGGGTCCTGTCTTTCCTTGAAGATCATACGGAAGCATGATCTTTACTTTTATACCGAGCACACCTGTAACGAAGGAAAAATTATTTAAATGGGCAAATCTTCATTAATGACTATTCGCTTGTATAAGTTAACTTTTAGTACCTTGTCTGAGAAGTACGTGGCGGGTTGCGGTATTGACATATTCATTAGTGGGTTCACCGGAGTGAATCATTAATCCATCAACAAACTTCATCGATTTGGCTCTCTGTCCACGCAGCTTGCCACTGACAACAACTTCGCAACCCTTTGCTCCAGATTCCATAATGAAACGGAGAACTCCGTAGCAAGCTCTAAACAAATATATATATTATAAAGATGTTACAATGCCTACATTACTTTCGAGCATAGTAAATATTTAAACTTACCTTCGCACAGCAAGACCTCCGATCAGTTTGTAACGCAGGGATTCTGCCTGAGCAATAGCGCAAAGACCACGCGTTGCTACTTTCTCAGCGTACAATTCGATATTTTGTGGTTCTTTAAAGTTAAATCTCTTTTGTACTACGGAGGTTAATTCTCGAATCCTTCGTCCTTTTTCTCCAAGAACGCTTTGTGTGTGAGTCGCCAACAAAATGATTTCTGTGCGATGAGGAGTGACACGCACTTCCACTCCTGAGTATCCATCTTCTGCAAGTTCACGAGTTAAGAACTCGTTTAACTCGGCTTTGAAGACACCGTCTCCGACAAACTAAAAAAAGATAATACACATTGTATATAAACAACATTCCTTATACTACAATTACAATTACGAATCTTACAAAAATAAATCGAATTCACTTTAACCATGCAATTCGTAACTTCTCTCCCATTCTGTGAATTCTTACTCAATAAGCGTATAGGTTAACCTCAAAGTGTATTTGTTGACACGCATGTACTTCAAATAAACACTAAGCTTAAACAAATAGATAATTAATGCATCCAGCTCGAGTTTACAATAAAAGAAAATTATTTTACTAAGCCCGAAAGCAACGTATTCATAGTGTTGGTAATAAAAAGGATATGAACACAAAGTATCGAACATAAGACAACAGCTGAAAGCATCCATGTCATCTGCAATTTTCACGTGTGATATCCTCTTATTTTTCTGCAAAATATTCACTTTCTTGCTTCCATTGATACATCGGGTGTCATATTTTTTTGAAACGTTTGATCATAAACTGGTAAAATTCACCAACCTTCCTTTTCTTCGAAATAGAACGATTGTCCATGTTTGACGCTGGTGCTACAAAAGGAATCGAAAATCCAAAAGACCCGACTGGAAGCGGAAGTAGCCCAACTTGCCGAGGACGCCGCGTTAAAGTCAAGCTAATGCTTATAATAAACTATATCATGTACAAACACGCTACTATATGTAATTTTATTAACGATAATTTCGTTGTATATTTTCAGAATAAAATAATTATTAATTAAGATCGCGTTTATGTTAATATAGTATTTTCATTTATACGTTAAAAGATAGGTTAGGGAACACGCAGGATTTCAAATCATCTCGGACGATGTACTCCCATTAATTGGATTATTTTTCAATTTTTTAAAGAACACGTACAAACAACAATAGGATTATGCATGCATATAATAACGATACACTAGACTGTATAATTTATACAATAAAATAGATGTTTCTATCAGTAGTTGAAAATCTGAACTATTTAATTAATAGTTACTTTTCTGTATGTGGGAGCAAAATTATAAACGTAATCATTAGTATACATAAATAATTGAAATATTACGAGTTACGTATATTTGTTTTTTTCTTTTCTCATAGAATACAAATAGGTCTACCGGCGTCGTAAATCTAATTAGATCTTCTTACGGCCCTGCTGATATCGAAACACACACGCGTGCAGTGATACATCTCTGTCTGTACATACATTGCATACATAGGTCAGTTTGAGTCATGCAACGACGATTCACTTGTGTATGCGTTCGTTGCTTTGGCATGAGGTTTACTGTGTTACAGAATCATGCTTTGCCTTCGATATGGAGTGGAGGACTGTAGTATTGACCGCGGTGTTAGTGAGTTTGTGTTTTCTGGTAATACCGATCCGGGTCGGCCCGAACGTCAACGTTAAAGATGTTAAGCTATTCGAAGAGTATGTCACGCGCTACAATAAATCTTACAGAGACAAGCCTGAAGAATACGAAACAAGATTCAAGAGGTTTCAGGTAAGCAATTGCGATTCACGAGGGAATTTGATAAGGTGCTGTGAATACTTGACGCGATACGGCTTCGATGGTACATACTGGGTTTCGATCTATCGTGTTGGATTTTGAAAATTTCCCGCGCTTGCGCCTGCGATCGTATTTTCTTTTTTGTTTTGCAACGCCAGGGAATCTTGACTTTTGAATAGGTAGATACGTAAACGTTTGTTATCGTTACTCATAATTATATACGCATATTTTCTACAATTACATAGAGTGCGTTCTGCACAATATAGTACATTTAGTACAATATAGTAATACAAGTGTAGCACATGTAGTACAGTATATTCTTCTTAATAAGATATAATTTAGTATGATATAGTAATGTATCATATGACTATGGATTTAGTATCGCCATGTGTTGTCAACATGATTGATAAAATATTGCGACGATTATTAATAGCAATTATTAACAGCGATGTATCCTAGAAATACTGAAGACTAGAGATATTGAATTAGCATTTTATATAACCGCTAACGTAACAAGTGTGCATACAGCTGTGTCTTTATTCCAGAGCTCGTTGAGACACATAGAAACAATGAACGGCCTTAGATCCTCACAGGAGAGCGCTTTCTATGGGCTGACCGCATACTCGGATATGTCCGAGAATGAATTCTTGACACAAACACTTGTTCCAGACCTTCCCGTGAGGGGTGAGACATTCCTCAGTCTGATACCCCCAAATAAACTATTGGGTTGGGACGAATGTCCGTAGCGTTTTTAAATTAAAATTCAAATTTTCACCACGGACTTTCGTTCCAAACCAATATTATATCGATTTGTAGTTCCAAAATAAAAAGTTCATGTTAAATACCGACGCTTTAAAATCGTCTATACATTTTGGTCGTCTGCGGGTTCTGGCGCTTAAGTTCGGCGGAATTCATCCGGGGCACTTTAGTAGCACAATCATCGTTAGACGTCGAAAACGTGGGCGTGATCGATACAAACAATTCACACGTTGACAGTCGCGGTAGTCGCCGGTGATTTGCTTAAAAACGATTGACATAAAATTAGTGGCATTGAATATTATTTATTAGATGTTAATCTTATATTGATCGTAAATTGTCTTACAATACATGGTATGAAATTTTTGGCGCACGGTTCGATCAGTTAATACAATAAAATAGCTATTTTTATGGAAACTTTTATTATTAGTAGTAGGAATATTTTATTATTAGTTCTTTATTATTATTTATTAGTTCTGGAATGAACAAAATTATGGGATAAAGTGCAAATTTCATTATCAAGTAAGCTCAAAATTCATGCGGTGCTCAACGTGTTAACTCATCGATCAACTTTCATGGATGAACGTGTAATGCGCTAGGAGAGAGGCACGTGAAGGCTCCCTATCACCAATGCCATCGTTTGCGACATTCGAGCAATCGAGTGAGAAGATCCGTCGGTTTGCCAGCGAAGATCGATTGGAGAGAGAAAGGAGTGGTTACTCCTGTACAAAGTCAAGGGACCTGCGGGGCCTGTTGGGCCTTCAGCACCGTCGAAGTGGCAGAGTCAATGTTTGCGATCAAAAATGGCACTTTGTACCCGCTGAGTGTCCAACAAGTATGTCAACTATTCAAAGTAATCGGTTCTACGAAACGATACAGAGTTGTTCAGTTTTTTAAATAATTTAACAGATGATCGATTGCGCAAAGAACAGCAACTTCGGCTGCGATGGAGGGGACATTTGCAGCTTGCTCTCATGGTTGGTGTTGACGAAATCAGCGATACTTCCGGCGTCCGTCTACCCGCTCACGCGATCGACGGGTATGTGCCAACTGAAGAAGTAAGTACGTTTGGATAATTTCTATTCAAGGGTGGCACGAACGACGATTAACGCGATTATACTTCTAGGACGTTGACGAAGGGACCCAGCGTTCGAATAAGAGACTTCACGTGCGACAAGTAAGACTCTGTAATTCTAGATCGCGGGGTCAACGCACGCGTATCGATTTCACTGCTTCCGTGAAAAAAGAAGCGACACACTTTCAAGAAAAGAAAGAGCATTCGGAGATCGATATACTCAATCGATGAAACGGAAATAAAATCGCTAGCTAGCGCTTAATCTGTGAAGCAGCTACGAGTGTAAAAAGTGTAAAAAGGTTTTCTTACACAAGCTGACCGGTTGGCACTGTTCTCGACAACGAGGACATGGTAACGTCGTTGAATGTATAAGGCGCGCCAGTGTTTTCTTCCGAACAACTTACTTGAAAGAATAGATGCGAATTTCAATTTTTCTAGAACAATTGAACTGTCGAATCGACGAATTCTTGATCGAGTTCAATGAACTCGAAAGCGGCAGTTTCCTACGAGTGGCAATCGTTTGCGGCGTTTGTTATTAAGGCGATTAAAGGTTTAACGGGCGTTAGTTTCGTAGATGCAGAGGATGATCTGTTGGCAACGCTCGCTACTCATGGACCGGTCGCGGCTGCGGTCAACGCTTTGTCCTGGCAGAACTACTTGGGCGGAGTGATACAGTACCATTGCGACGGTTCTTTCGATAATCTGAACCACGCTGTGCAGATAGTCGGCTACGACATGTCGGCGGCCATACCACATTACATTATTAAGAATTCGTGGAGCATCAGCTTTGGCGACAAAGGCTACATGTACATTGCGATAGGCAGTAATTTATGCGGTATGATTAATCTTCTTGTGCAAAATACGCTAACGTGTTCGCGACCCTCGGCCAAACCATCATAAAGATTAACAAAAATATTTTTGTTCTTGATCCTCATTTTCTATTTCGATTATTTTCTTAAATTACAAAAGTAACTGCTGGTAGGTGATAAGCACGAAACGAACAAATTAACAGAAATTAATTGTGTTTCAACAGGTATAGCAAACCAAGTGTCGTCGCTGAATGTACTTTGAGCCACTGGATCAGTTGGAATGAAGGGACTAACGTGATTGGTTTAAAATCAAATATTTGTATTGGTCCTTAAATGTACATAGGTAGCCTATCAAATTATTTTAATCAAGGTAATCATTGTTACGACGCTGGTGTTATATATGTATAAATACTAACAAGTATTGTTTCGCATGACAATTCACACGACTCTTATAATTTTTACAAATATTTTAACATGTGCCACGCAATAGGCTGTAATAAAAGATTTCAGTTATCGACGCTATGCTTAGTTCTTATGCATTTGCCCTTTACGTATCTCTAAAATGTTTCCTGAGAAACATACCATGCGCGTCGTCATCGTTGGAACGCGATTATCGGTTTACGTGTCCTCGAGGGTGCATTCGGAGTTGTTTTGATTGTCGTCCGGGTTCCATCCATTGCAGGCGAGCGACAATTTTGTCTTCATTTGCTTAGACAGTGGTGGGATCATGTGTCGGGGTATTAAGAACGTGGAAAGGTTGAATAGATCCAAAAAGACTTTGTATCTGTCACTGTCATCGAAATATAAAAGTTAGTTATGTAGTAGCATAGATACAAAAACTAGCATTTTCAAGAATACAGATGATTCTAATCAGTGGCGGCTCGTGGCTAAAATTAGTGGGGGTGCTGCTCCAGAAAATTTTTAGCCTTTGTTTTAAAATTATGTAAAAGGGGAATGGCTCTTGACATGAAGCCTAAGGATTATATATTGTGCAAGTATAAAGAAAGAATTAAAGAAAGAAGGACTCATTATATTAAATGTTATCGATAATATTAAGTGGAAATGGGGGATGGCTGCAGTTTCACAGTGCCTATACGCGAGCCGTCATTGATTTTAATAATGAGATTGCGGATTTCATGCATGTAAAGTCACTGTTATTTTATTCTGAACTTACTAGAATTGTTAAGGAAAGAAATGAATTTTCGTAAGTCTTTCTTCTTTAACTTTCAAATGGCAGGATTTATGGCTGTGTAAATCACGTTTACATAGAAGAAGAGCAACGTTTTCAAAGAAATAGGTTCAGTAAACGAAAATGAATATACAAAAATTTTGATGGATTAGCCATGATCGCCAAGATCTTTTGCATACATATAAAGATCCGCAGTCTATCAGTAGTATTAAGTGAATATCAACTGATGAGAGCCCAGATACCTAGACACCTGCGAATATTACCTTAGCGTAGATTTTAAGTACTGGTAGCCGGAAGATCCTCCAGTTCCGAGTTGTTGCGATCCGATCATCCTTTGCACCATGAGAACATGATTATCTGGAAGTCAAATGGCAAATGTACTTCTTATAGTCTGAAACGCTAAATAATACACGGAATGATTGTATTTTCTTACACCTCCATTTCGTGATGAGCGAATCAATATCCATCAGCGCTGTCAAGATCTGATGGGGTTGGCTGAATCTCGGCTCGTCGCGGTACAACGTGATCATCACGGCCCCTTGAAAGGCTCCATACACGAATTTACGTTCTCCTCGCGACACGAGCGCGTTGTGAAGGGACTCGTTGAAGATCGTCTCGAAAGCCGCTTGTCGAGAGCGCACGGTGGACAGATAATAATTCTTGAGCTGCTCTGTCGTTTGTTTCTGCAATAAGTTCAACAATAAATTCCTCGATCCGGGGCCCGTGGAAATCTTGGAAAAGTTTTAACACGGAATCAGGCAATTACTCGAGCAAATTGTTCCTGTTCAGCGAGCAGCTTCTCCACGGATCTCTTGTACTTTCCCCAAAAGTCGAAGTCGTGGCTCTCGAGGCCTGGCGTCCTCGCCAGCCACCCTTGAATCAGACAGCTCAGACTCGGCTCCTCCTCGGAACGTTTGATCGCCTCGATAGCTTTCGGGTCTCTGCCGAAGGCTCTGGTGTAACTTTGATTGTACTTCACCCTGTGCTCCTGTTTCACGCCCAGCTTGTTCTCCAGCAATCGGAACTGCAGCGACTGAAAGCCCGACGCTGGACACAGATAGTCCCGGAACGCCATGAAATCCAGAGGCGTCATGGTCTCCAAAATGGTCACTTGCTCCACTAGAAGCTGAAGAGAAACGAATGCTGAACGCACTTTTGCAACAATTGTACCGATCTCTAGAAGATAACGCAACTTATTATGCACTACATAAAACTTAACGGAGTCCTTAATTTCCCTTATCAAAGAATAAAGTTAAAGCGGGATATGACCTTTATTACCCGAGCTTTAAAGCTCTGTTCATATTGAAGCAACGTCGATCAACTTTTTGTTGTCTCTTGCTGGTTTCGTCTTTTATTACCGAATAAAAGAAGAAGAAGAAGACAACATTTTGCATTTTTTTCTACTTTGTGAAGTGACTGGATTAAAATTGTGTTAATTATGTTATTCCGATTTACACGATCGTACAATCATGTAGATAGAACTCGAATATGGAAATTTTTATATTTTATTTGCAATTTGCGTTTCACTAACGAATTGTCCACAGTTGGTTTTGTACACAGTCGCCTAATCGATCTTGCCCGTGTCTAAGACCTCGCGTCTGCAATTGTATGGTTTCCACCCTTACGTTTCTGTTCGGTAGGGAAAAAAATGACCCTTGACAAATCTAGCATGCTCGTGATGGTAGATCTCGGCGGAATAAAAGATTCGGAGAGAAGGGAAAAGTATAGCAGATCGATCGGCGTACAGGTCGATCACCTCCCGCGACTCTGTCTTCTGCACCGGCAGCGTTGAAATCATGAGAAATCGTCGACGAATCGATCATCTTGCGATCGACAGACCTAGCTGCTCGCTTGCTTAACCCTGTGCCGGGATTTTTTATTCGGCGCGAGACGAGAAAATGCGACGACCACACCTGCATTCTGTGGTATGGAAAGAGCGCCAACGAGCCTGTTACCTAACGCATCTATGCGTGTCAGCGAGGGGTGTCGCATGTCATCTAGCGGTATTAACTTACTCAGGTCCCACTGTTATTCCTGTAGTTCCCACAATCTTTCTGATTCCGTCATGAATGGGGTCGGCGACGCGGGAGGAGGCGAGG
This sequence comes from Lasioglossum leucozonium, assembly GCA_028454225.1. Classification (NCBI taxonomy): domain Eukaryota; kingdom Metazoa; phylum Arthropoda; class Insecta; order Hymenoptera; family Halictidae; genus Lasioglossum; species Lasioglossum leucozonium. The sequence continues at coordinate 8,107,786 of CM052219.1, read as the reverse complement.
AAAACGCCGTCGACAAAAAAGTGTCGCGTTCGCCAGAACCTTGACCCGTTTGCTAACTATCCGCAGAGAATTATCGGGTATCGAAATCGTTAACGACCGTGACGGATATACAGAATGTTTGAAAAATACGATCGCGGACTTACGGCCTAGAACGCGACAACATACTACGCAATTTCTAGACAACACCACAGTGGTTCCATTACTCTTGCCGCTTGCCGGACAAAATTATTGTTTTACCTCAAACGCTTGCACAAGTTTGCCCTTCGATCGCATGGACAGTTGACTTGAAAACATTTAACTGCTCGACAGAATCTAGATTCATACCACTGACGTTTCTTGACAATTTTCTATACATTTGCTACCGACGGAATTAAAATGAAGCGTTATCGACAGCGAATGACGGCGATCTTCTATTAATCACTAGACTCCGGATTTTATGTGTTTCTGATAACAGTGAGTATAGAAGAAACACAACAAAAGACTAAAAATAGTAGTGTCATATTCTTTTCAACCTATTAAACCTATTAAGAAAATAACGCAGAAAATTTTGATTTCGCTAAAGATCCGCGGACTATCAATCACGGTTCTCAAGGTGAGAATTCAGGGCAAAGGGTTGAGAAATTCTCAATCGTTTCGTTTGAAAAAAATTTTAAGTAACTAGCGGTAATGGATGAAAAACGAGAAGATCGATGTTGCATACGGTGTCGAAGGTCTGTTAGAAACTGGGAATGTTGCGTGCGAGGAAAGGGCTAAACTAGCATTACCGAACACCCTGTACCGAAGACGGGCAGAGCCGGGCGAGAACCCCTCGAGAGGCGACCCATCAAAGAAATTCGATTAGAGTCACCGCGAGCGGATCAGCACCCTTGTCATAAATCACAATGCTCTAATTGGCTTGCGATTAAGGGTCGTTCACGTTCCTTCCATCACTGTCATTGTCAACGTATGGTTACTGGCCTCATTCCGCGCGTATCGAATTATCCTGCGATGCGTTCTCGCCGCACGGGAAAATTCTATTTGCTCTGTTTCACCGCCTTTCTCCCTCTCGCTCTATCTCCATTCTTCGTCTCTCTATCTCTCGATCTCCTCTTATTCCTGCTTAGCTGGGATCTTTATAGGGGGAGCCACGAAAATACGATCATCTCGCGGAGATCTAGCCGATATCTCTCTTACTTTCAGAATGAGGACGATGCGGTTTAATCTCTTCAAGATCTCCAGGGTCCTCGACTCGTTCAGGACCTGGGGCAGCCTATTTTTCTGCGAAGAACGGTTGTTCGAGGTACCATTCAGAGCCGGGTCGTAGCTGCTCGGGTCCGAGTTGAAGACCGTCCTGACCGTGTCCAACTCGTAGATGATCTGTTTGAACCAGAGCTCGTACGCTACCAACAGCGAAACGTATTCGATAAGCATTAGTTTTAAAGGACCTTGTCGATGGGTTATTCGGCGATGTGCTTTCGAATTGCTGGAGCTGTGTTTACTACTAGATTTGCTGGGAACATTGTTTGATTGTTGTTGTTCGTGAATCGGTAGATTCTTGTTAAACGAATTTCAACAAGCTATAGACAGCGATTAGTAGACTGCGGATTTTTATGCACAATAAAATCGGTGAAATTTTTTTTTTTTGTTTAATTTTTTCCTTCGTCCAAACAAAAATGTTTGCATACAGATCGGCAGTTTAGCAATAACGCTCAAGTAAGGGTTGAAAGGCGTGTGCAAATCATTTTACCCTGATGCGTGATGATGAAAAGATGCTCATCGTGCACTTCCTTGCTGTACTCGGCACTCAGTAATCTCTGCGCAGTCAAAATTTTATCCAATCGGAGATATTCACCGTAAAGCATGCCCGGCCCTTCAGTCAATTGGCCGTTTTCTTGATCGCGGTCCTCTCTAAAATCAGATCACCAAATTTCATCCAGTTTTTCCTCAGATTTTCCCAATACTCGGTTCATAATTGAATTCGTCGATTAATGTTTTAATCAACATCGATGCCACCAATTTGGGTCAGTTTATTATCACGAAAATACAAATACACGTCCCAGTAACGCTCGCCATTAATTATAAATCTATTAATTGTTAGGGACTATTAGTAATTAATGTTCAGCGCGTGATCGCAGCAATCAATTCATACAGTTAAAAACCAATTTCCCGAGTGGCGTTCATTATTAATTCTATTGTTTATTCATATTGATTAATTCATCATTTAATCTAACAATTTTTTGGGATCGTCTAACGCGAAGATCATTCTTCTCCTCGTTTCCAAACTCGGGAACGTCTAACCCTTAACCGTGCGATTAGGGTTGCAATAATCGTCTGGCAACTGAAGTAATTCTTGGCTGTCTCATCAATAGACTGCGGATTTTATGCATTTATAACAAAAACGAGCTGGTTCAATTTAAAGCAATAAAAACATTAAAAGAATTTAATGTCTTTATCTTAGTATGCCTGTTAAAGGAAACAAGAAAGTTCTACGTAGTTGGTGCAAACAATTTTTATTTTGCACAAAGATCCGCAGCCTACATATCGTGTTCTTGATATTGAGTTGGCAAGAATGAACGTTAAACAAACGATTTGATTAGGGGAAAAAATCGGAATTGCTCTGAAGGGTGAAAAAGTCTACGAAGTTTACTTCATTGATCTGTCTTTCGGTAATCGTTGCACAATGTATAATTATGATTACTTACGTAATTGCATCCGATAAGGGGCAGGCCATTATTAGAAGCAGCAATCTTCCCGAAAAAAGCAATAGCAACTTCGAAGTACAATCTTAAAGTTCTCCGGTCTGAAGTTCTATAGGTCTGAAGAAGGTTTCCTGTCGGACGCACTTTTTCCACTGATTTTTCCCGACTCTTGCGGCCGTCTCGCTTGAAAAATGTTCAAAATTTCTACGGATTTTGATGGTCAAAGAACAACGGCTTTCAAGTTGACATGTTGTTGGGTTTCAGCGAGCTAGCTCGGTCGGACGGGAGGCAACGAGCAACACATGCTGTCGACGAGGTGGTTAAGCCGTGACTAAAAACTGAATGGCCATCGCGCTCGTGAAACTATCCCTCTTATATTTCAAAGAGCGAGGGCACGTGAATGAACGATTGAAGATCACGGTTTCTCTAAACATTTCTATTAATAAAAGTCCACGTGACATCCAGTCCCAATCGATAAAAAACATTTCGCTGTGCTATCGCCGATTTTACACGCTCTTGCACCATGTAATCGAGCAAAAATGCAATGTAAAGAAAACATTACTTACTTCCGCGGAGATAAGACTCCACCGTAAAATCTTGTCCGGTCGGATGCATATTTATTTATTTCAACGCGATGATCATTCGAGAGAGAATAATTATTCGAAAACTCAAAGAGACGAAGCGTAAAGCTATGCTCACACGCTGCTTTCACCGAGTAAAAGGAGAAGAACAAGAGATGACGAAAAATTGCTCGATGTTACTTCGCTGTGGACGTAACTCATGGCAAGTCAATTTTACGCAATATTTTATCAAACTTAACGCGAGCATAATGAATTGCTCCGATATGAATTCTACGATGCTATGAAAGAATATTATTGATTGGATTAAGAACAAGATGAAGCGGTGTCGAAGGACTCTAGCGAACAGACGAGTTAACTCGTCTTGATTAACTATTCGTCCTGATTAACGTTAAAAATTCGTCCTGATTAACAGGCTAACCGAATTGCGGGGTTCATACATTATACGTACAAATAAGGAACATAATATGTAAAAAAGAAACAACGTAAGTTAACAACAAGTATGATGATTTAGACGTTAGAACCAAGCCATATTTGGTATAAGTTCTTTCGTAGAAAATGGCGGGGTTGGTTTGCTCACGAGTGTAATCATTAATCTCGTAAGTGAACAGACTAAAAATATACCTTGTTCTAAACAATTCCTGAAGAATACGAACAACGTTGAAAAATAAAATGCATAAAATGATTCATCTTATATGCAGATGAATATACATGATAAGTGAACCCGTATATTTATAATTAGAACTAGATTGCGGATCTTCATACAGATTTCCATTTTCCATTTTATAAACAGTATACTAAATAATACAATATTTTTATATATCAAATGTGTATCAAATCTTATTTTTGAAAATTATCTAACAAAAACAGGGCGTAGTAAAACCGTTCGCGATCTATTTTAAATGAAACACAATGTTTAGTGTTTAATTGTATATAAAATCGTTATAAAACTGGAAAGAACAAAGTCTTGAAATAGTTCAAATTCATATATAGTTCCAATTGCAAAACATCTTATTACAAAATCCATCGCAACCGTGCATTGATATTGAAATTGTAATTAACATCATAGACAGTTGTTTTCTTCGACGAAGAAATGTAAATCGTAACAAATAAACAGTGTCGCTGTAAAATTAAAAAGAAATGTAAATCAAATAGAAAAAGGTCCAAATTCACTTTGAATATTATTTGAATCCTAGGTCTCGTCGTTTCCGATAGATGGCGTCTAACGTCTTATTTCGGAAGATCGTTGCTTCGTGATTTCTACAAGAGATGTCGCTTCGGGTAGCCCAATTTGTTTCAATTCTCACGAGGAGAGCAGGATCGATGATACTTAATTTTTACGAAAAAGATTTTCTTACGATTCTTACAAAACAAATATAATTTGTTTTCCGAAGAATGAGGAAAAATGTTTACGAGAATACATAGATACCAACGAATCATTTTAAGCACAGTTTAAACAACGATTTTCTAACTAATAAGCTCTCGTTATGCATGCGTCACGCGGCATGATAATTTTGTTAATTTCACATGGATTTTGATAACCTATATATGGAATTTTTCAAATTCATATTCATCAGCACGCGTACAATAGGACCGCACGTGGAGACGTGATATTATCATTCTTAAAAAAAAAACTATATCTCGTGGACTTGCCGCGAATCATTATCGATTTGTCACCCAGTGCTGTAGCGAGCACGGCGCAACAGGTGTGCAGATCGGGGAAGAATCTTTGCAATTAATTTTCCCGGTGTACGAAGTATCGATTAAACCCTTTTTAAAAAAGGGTAATTTTTAAAAATGTTGTAACATTTCTAGAACACAGACACTAAATGACTGTAATCGAATTACGATTAGTGACAATCTCTAGATTCTTACAATACCGATATATTGTTATAAATATCGTTTATGAATTTTTTTCCAGATTTTTAAAAAATTAAAAACCGATATTTAAAAAAAATAAAAACCGATTTTCTTTCAGCGTTTTCTGAAAAATTAAACTAACCTTGAAATAGTTACGTTTTATTTATTCTACAGGGTGTCCCAAAACTCTTTCAACTCTCGGAAATGGGCGGTTCCTGGGGTGATTTAAAGCAACATTTTCCTTTGCAAAAATAGCCGCCGGGACTTCGTTTGGGAGTTATTAATGAAAAACACGGACTAATCAAAGCGCGACCTTGACGTGTGTTGGCAAAGATGGTCCGGCGCGCCAGGCGAATCCCCTCACTGAACCGTTAGCGGACCGCCGCGCGCCGCGAAGAAGAAGTGAACAAGCGAAGGAGTAGAAATTTTGAATTAAGTATTGTAAAAACTTACTTATTTAGCCTTAAATCCACTTGTTGCTTGGAAATTTGGGTCACTGGCCCACTCAGTGACGAGTTACACAGCTGGCCTCAGGTATACGACAGTGCCGCACGTTAAGGGACTACCTAAGGCCCAAGGGATGCGCGGTGAAGGCAATTGTTGGATTCTTGCATGAATCTGATGTTTATATATTTTAAGTTAATTTATAACGCCATTGCCTTCGCTTCTTTAGCAAATACGGGATAATCCTGTTACCGTGCGTACGAGCACGTTCCGGCTTAATGAGGGTTAGTGCCATAAAAAAAGGGCCCTTGACCATTACCGTCATTTTCTGGGTGACGACTGGCTTTCCCCAAAAAATGCATTTGGGTACAATTTCTCCCACTCAGCCTCTTGTTGTACAGCTGTACCAAGTTCAGTTCTGCACGAGCACCGCGACTGAAACGATCGTCAAGTTGACGACTACCCGCGAGTACATTTATACATTTTTTCTGTTTTTTATTTTTTAATAAATACTATTTTTGCTTTGGAAGCAATCTCTGTTGATTATTCAACAGCAATGATCAGGACCTTCACTTTCACTGTTCAAACGATAAATTGTATATTTCTTTTGCACATGAAATTTTTTCACACTCGCGATCACTGTTCACTATTAAAAACACATATATTAGCAACCGTGAGTTTTGTACTGATAACTCCTCGGAGATGATCTCTCTACCACGGCTCGAACGACACTGATTTTACACAAGATTTTTCTGAAAAGTCTAGGAAGGTCATTATGCGAAAATGCACGCTGTAGCATGCTTACGAAAACGACAGGGTAGACAGACGAAAAACAGGATACGAGAAGGACCGCTGTAAGACTAGAATTTATGGCAATCACATGTTTTGGGATTCCTGCAGATTCCTGTATAAGTCTGTCGAGCACTGATAAAGCTCGAACATGTCTCAGGAAAAATTTTTAAATGAGACCAACTTAATTAGTATTTCTATTGAGTCTAGGCAGTACATCTGAAAGTACTTAAAATGTTTCAAACAGCTCGGTTGTTCAGCGTGTTAGGAGTTTGGTTGTGCAACTGCTAATACATGTTCGCGCCCCGCATACAGCTACTTTTTCCTTTTTTTACCTGATGAAAAGTCTAAAACACGTCTGTTGGGAGAATGAATAATTCCTGAGTGTTGGTATGAATGAATGGGGATACTTAGTTGGTATGCAAGAATGGATGTATAAGGTTGGTATGAGGTTTTGAATGAGCGAACGTTATTCAAGTGTTTAATAAAGGCGTCGAGTGTTCAGATCTGTAGAGACAACAGCAGAGTGTGCACGTGGTTATTCAGATGCAATATTCAAACTCAATAGTAATAGCAAGTTTGTAATAGTCTTCTTTTTATATTAAAGTCTTTTATTCAGTTATATATATTCAATTCACTTTGTTTAAAAGAACAAAGTATTCAGTATAACAAGCCTGTTCTTAATGTGCAATTCAAATCGAAACACAAGCAATCCTGAAAAACCAAAGTAATAACAAGTCTTTTAGAGGTCTTTGTTCAGGTAAAAAGAAGATGTTTTCGATCAGGTAAAAAAAAGACGTCTCAGAGACGTCTTGGAGATGTCTTAGAGACGTCTAAAAGACCTTTTAGAGACGTCTTAAAGACGTACCGTTTCTTAACAAACAACGTTCAGGAGACGTCTCAGTACTATCTGGGCTATTAATCTATCAAAATAATATGGAATGGTGGGGTTTCGTGCTGTACAGACCGAGCGTTAATGAGTTTTAACTTGACCTTGCGTCAGACTTCGTTAAATATCGCTGATCACTGCGATGAATGTACATATATATATCTCGCGTTAAAGTGTTGGCTTCCTATCGGTGGTTACCATTGGATAGACCGGTGCAAAGCAACTCGGTTTACATTCGAAGCTGCTGGTCGCAGTTATCGGTCGGAGAATTGTAAACCAATCGGCGCCTTTATGTTGCGTTGATTTCTGTGAGCTGATTAGAGGGGAAGCATCATAAAATTGTTCGTTGGTCATCGCGGCTTCCTAGAACGTCGTCTGGATCAAACTTGTCAGGTACGCATGTATTCGGTCGATCGAGAAATTCTGTTGCTCTGTTTCACCTTTTCGAACAAAAGAAAATCCATTCTGTTGTTAACGCTTTCGGAATACATCGAGAGTTTATTTAAAAATTAATAAATATCCGAGTTGCTTGCTACAGCGAACTTCTGCGCCAGTTAAGGTGCATTGAGGTAAAAGTCAGTGACAGAATATTTCGATCTAACTATATGTAATTAATAAACAGCGGATGTTTATGCATTTATTGCAAAATTAGTAGGTGTAATTTTAAACGGTGAAAACATTAGAAGAATTTAAAAATACTGTTATATTATTTGCAACCTATTAAACATATTAAGAAAGAAAATAAATTTCTATTTCGCTCCATTTGTTGCAAATCAGGTAGAAAATTTTTATTCTGCATAAAGATCCGCTGTCTAGTAATTAATAATCTTTCGTTCAAATATATTGGTATATTCGTGGCAGCTTCATATTTTCTGGCAAGTCAGCATTACCGGAATATTTGTTCTATCATTACCGAACACAAACACAAGATTAATTTTGTAACACTCTCAAAGTCGCGCTATCTCTTGTCTACCGATATGAAGTCGATTGTGTAAGAACTTTCAGACAAACATTTCCAACAGATGTAAAATCTCTTAATAAAATTGCAATAAAACTCCAATAAAGTAGCAATGAACAGTGTATTCGGAGAGTGTGATTATTCGCAACAATTGTAGCCAACGTATACGTAAGTTATCTGGAATTGTTAAAAGTTAGTCGGTTTTCCTTTCGGTTTCGAACTGTTTTGGCAAACATTATATGACCGGAAGAACTTGAATCAGAGCTCCATCATTATTATTCTAGTCTACGGACTGGCAGCAACGAGTGTGAAGTGTAAGATGATAGGAAGTGACGGAAAACTGGAATGAAATCGAAACTGATTTACCTATACCACTTAATGGCAGTAGCGCAGGATTGAACGTGGACAGACAAAGTACGACTACTGTTACGTCTGCGGTTAACTGATTTTTACATGGTAGACGTAAAATGTACACATGTAGCATGATAAAAATATCTGGAAAGAGAGTGTATACGATACTAAAAATATTCCATCGTACTACAGTCGATGCAAACTTCTTCTGTTTCAACCATACGTATGCTTTATTCCCATTACATTCGTTTTTTTCGGCATCCCATTGCACTGTAAAGCAATGTTTTCAAACAATTTCGAGCATTTAATTAGTACACTACAGTCAAAATTGTTTATATTAGACATTCTTATAAATCAAAAGACAATGTTGGTGAACTAAATGTCGGTGTTTTCAACATGTCGGTGAACGAGCAATGTCGGCATACTGGGTGTCCGTGAAATGGTGTTGATGAATAGTCAACGAAACGATTGCCGGTGATGTAAATGTGACCTATTAGAGTCAATAGTTACCGTTAGTCACTGCTTGGAATTGTCATGCGTCTCAGAACTAGCCTGCGGATTTTATGATTTAAACGAGCAGGTTGAATATATACCGGTAAAAGCGTTAGAAGAATTGCACTATATGCGATTTGTTAAAACAATTTAGAAAGGAAACGAATTTTGCAGAAAAATCTGCAGCTCGGTGACATGTTCGTAACGTTTTTTTTTTGTTTATACCGGTTTCTTGCATCACGAACGTATAAAGTGCCACAGGCTGATGGCACCGATTAAATCCCGGAAACTAACAAATGCTTATGTTCGCAGAAAAAACCATAACAAAATGCCGAAAGTCGTCCTGTACTCGATGGACATAAGTCCGCCATGCCGAACGGTTCTTTTAACAGCAAAGCTAATTGGCGTTCCCCTGGACGTCCGCGATTGTAACTTGCTCAAAAGCGAACAAACGACGGTGGCATACACAAAGGTACAAATCCCTTTCGGACAAAGTATAACACTCGATGGGTAGAACCATAATTAGCTACAGCTGTACCGTCTTATCCACAGATCAACCCTCTACAGCTGATTCCAGCCATGGACGATAACGGCTTCACCCTCGGGGACAGGTAATCGATAAAACTTGTCACGAACATCCGCCCGTCTGTTTCAACCGTTGACAATCGTGTTTATGAAAATTTCGCAGTCATGCCATCGCTTGCTATCTGGTGGACAAGTACGCTAAGAACGACGCTTTGTACCCGAAGGATCTGGAGAAACGAGCTCGCATCGAGCAGTTCCTTCACATGGATTCATCTGTCCTCTTCACAGCCGCGAAGTCCGCTTTTGTGAGTCGATCAAAACATCCCCTAACGTTTTATCGTTCGGCTGCAGATTTTATACCGTTGCAACGAAAATGAATTGGCGAGGTCGCTTGCATTAACGTATCTGGCATCCTCCCTCGGTGGTGGGGGTAACATTTCAACAGTTACGGTAGAGATAGCTGTGACAATTACGGAGACAATACTGTACCAGCTATGACCTGATATATCAACTAGTCCGTGCATAGACCTTCTCGACGAATAATCGTGGCGCGAGGGGCCGATTCCCCGAATAAGTTGCACGGCAGTGAAATCGAGGATTCGCGCATGTATTCGAGGGAAGATGGGTCTTGCAGAAAGGCGAAGTCGGTCCATCGTGGCGGCCGATTAAGCCGCGCGAAAGCAGGTTAATGCGATTCGCTTTTCCGCGCTTCTATATACAAGACGGGGGGCCGCCGCGCCGGGGCATTATGTGATAGAGGCAGGAAGTTACCGGGCGTCCTATCTGCCTTTTACGGCGTCCAATAAAGTCGGCTAACTGCGCATTTTTGCGCTGCGATGGTCCAACTACCAGGGACTCGTTTCACGACGCGCACGTTTAAAAGTGGCAGCCGGCACGAACTAATTTTACGCGGGGAGAAAGGTGGCGGAGCGTCGTGAAATCTCTCAACAGCCACCCTCAACTGCTCGTTGTTTCCTTATATTTTCGAGGGGACGCGCGAGCGCGGCATCGTCCGATGGATTTAATACCGGTCTCTTGCCCGCGCGAAACCGGAACCTCTCGCTCTCGTCGACGATTTTTATTCGTGATTAACAGACGGCCTCGCACCGTAAAACTTTTACAACCGCCAATCGTTCCGACGATGCTGCTTCCCGCGTCGCTGCTTTTGTTGCAGTTTACTCACAACTCGGTCCTCCGCGATTTAATCAAAAGCGCCTGAGCTTGATCGAGGTCCTTTTTCGCGCTCGCTTCTTCCATTGAGACACGGATTGAATACTGAGTTGCCTCTTGGTTATGTTCACGAGTCTAATAATCGCGTGTCTTATCACGAGACCGCGGATCTTTATGCAAAATAAAAATTGTCAATAGAAACCAAATTGAATGTTATTTCTTCCCTTAACACTAGAACTACCAAGGGAGTCAAAATGACTTGTGTGGCATTTCTTATAATTATAACTCATTTTAGATACATTTTGTTTGTTAAAATTTTGTATGACTTTTTCTAAGATATGCAAATAATTAATTCTGTAAAACAGTTTTCTTTTTTTTTTATCTTTTTGGTGTAAAATTTTATGCAGTATACAGTATTTATGCAGAACTACGTCGGTAGTTCTAGTGTTAATGATTTTAATGGAGGAGAAATCATCCTACTTAATTTTGCTATAAACACATACAGATCCGCAGTCTATTTGTTACTACACGCAAATGACTACCATCGTACCTGGAGATGAAAGAGCCAGCCACAAATATCAAACAATCAATGAAGATCTTGAAATTGTGGAGTGCAAAATTAGTTCGGCGAAAGCGTTGATAATGAACGAGACGAATGGAGTGTCTTCAAACTTACACAATGTGCACAAAAATTTTGCACTTCCGTGGTTTTATTTCTTGAATTAACAATTCCTTTTGTTTGACGACAGAAACCCTTGTTCTTCGGATCGTCGAATTCGATACCCGAGGAGAAGATGAACAACATGAAGGAAGCGTACAGCACTTTGAACAGGGTGCTGGAGGGTAAGAAGTGGCTCGTGGGCGATTCCTACACCTTGGCAGACATCAGCTGCGTCACTACAACAATGGGCGCAACTGTAAGAACTTGATATCGTAGTAATACAGAATAACAGGATTTTACTCTACAGGTTTTCGGGTTCAAGTTTTTCGTTTCCTGACGTTTAGCAAACATTGCAATTAGCTTCTTCAGGGTGAGAGGACACATTGAAGACATACTATCTTCTCATCCCTGACGAAACTAGTCGCGATGCGAGGTGGAACCTGTATAATCCAGAATGAGTTTGAAGTTTCCTAAAAGCTGAAAACGATTTTCAATGTCTTTTCTAGGCTGTCTCGAGGTTTCGCAAACATTGCAACTAGCTTCTTCCGGGTGAGAGGACACACTGAAGACATACTATCTTCTCATCCCTGACGAAACTAGTCGCGATGCGAGGTGGAACCTGTATAATCCAGAATGAGTTTGAAGTTTCCTAAAAGCTGACAACGATTTTCAATGTCTTTTCTAGGCTGTCCTGAACATCGACGACTACCCCAACGTGAAAGCCTGGGTCGAGAGAGCCGAGAAGGAGATCCCTGGCTTCAAGGAGCTGAACGATACTGGAAACAAAATGTTAAAAGAGAAGATACGCGCGATACTTGGTTAACACGTTTACCCCTCGCTAATTGCACTTTCCGATGGACATTATTTCAGAAATTAATGTCGATTGTAATCTAATCGATAATAATATTTGTGCTTACTTAATGTAATGATTTACTTGCTATGAATCAAACAATATGTTATTCAATTTTATATCACCACGATAGGTGACAACTATGAAAATCACCGTGTTGTGAAACAGTGTAATTGCTAAAGATCTGAATATTTAGATCACGTATTTGTTTTTAATAAATACAATGCACTGTTACTCTGTTTCCGCTGATTGTCATTGCCTTATTTATCTAGAAGAACGTCTAAAACGATAAGACAAATAGTTTTTCAAGTAATTCTCCTTATCTGCCACAACATCGCGTATCGTCAACAGCGGACATTTTTACGGATCGAATTCACTATTTATCGAACTGTCCACAATGTTCTATCTTTCTTCGTGAAACGTTACAGAGCTTCGACGATCCGCCGAGGATCTACCACGTTTTTATCCATCATTGTTGTTTACTGTCATTGGAATGTTCGTCCGATGGCGGTCAGCATGCACTCGGTATCATTCGCCGGACACGGAGTTCCCGGATGTACAGATAACTTACTGATTAGCGTGCTTTCACTCGTGTCATCTATCATCTGCATCCTTTCAGCGTAATTTTGCTCGCGACACAAGCGTCTTGGTATCGCAAGGAAACAAATGATAGATGGCGCGAACGGAATCATGGACAAACAGGGAAACATCCGGAGAGCAGAATAACAAACTGCGGATATCATTAGCCGTGTTGGAGATAGGAGAAACAAAGTAGAAATTCAACGTTTTACTTCGCTCGATCGTATATCAGATGCGACATTTTCTTCAACGCTGTTCTCCGTTCGAAGAACTTAGTGCAACTAAAAAATGTGCGGCGGTAGCAGGGATAGTTACACGTTTTCTGGATTGAATGAAATTCCGTATTGCATCACTGTTACTCACTTCAAGAACAAAAGAGAAAATGTATAAAAGTGCACAAAAGGGATTCAATCTATCACCTAATTCATAGTAGACGTACGTTTTAATTCCCGGCTTTCAAAAATTGACCGATTTCTAGTAGCTTTTTTTCAACTCTTATGTCAATAACCAAAATTCTACTCTATAGTTCCAATGCATATTTTTTATTCGTCAAATGTAGGTTAATCTATAATGACTCAAGAGCATAAAATGTACAATAATTTCGATGTGTATCAACAAAAATGTTAAAGCAGTTTGAAAGTGGATTCCCGGATACCCGGTTATTGACATAATGGTTAAAATCTATATAAAATGATGAGGATTATTCGCAACATTTGGATACGTTTTCATTCTTTATAAACGAACGAGAAATTAAAGGAGACACGGCCACCAAGTAATGTGTACTAATAGAGCTCGAAGCTAAGATTTTGTTTAACAAGGATTAATTTCATGGAAGCATCAGAGATTGTTTTCGAGTATTCAGCACGCAATGTACGCGGAAGTACCGAACGGGCAAGATAATTGCCACGTAAGAAAATGCATGGTCCTCGACATCACAGGGGGATCAAAACAGTGTTAAAGATAGCTTGAAACTGTCCACGTAATTCTGCACGTAACGGTCGACATTGAACCTGATGCTGAAGCTCGAGACGTTCCGCGTTATCCTCTTTTTTCCTCTCTCTCTCTCTCTCTCTCTCTCTCTCTCTCTCTCTCTTTCTCGAACGAGTTTGCTGACTCTCTTGCTCGTCTCAATTGCCGTGTTGTTCATTCGACTGCAATTTACATGAATTAATACCTTGCATCTTCCGGCGATTTTCCTGCTTAACACTACTTACTACATTTTCTCTGACGATGCCGGGCCACGAATGTAGGACAGCAACGACGTTTCGCGAGTGCACGCGAATCTTCCCTCGTTACGCTCGTCGCAAATTGACGCGAATCGATCAGGGGAAATTGTTTTCGCGATCTCACTATCGGCCTCCTGCGGAAACGATTGTGCGAGAAGGATGATCCGTTTTTCTCGAGGCAAGCGAGAACCTGTAAACCTGTTTTAAGAATGACAATTACTTTCGCAAGAATTATTCTTGAACTTAGAATTTTATAAAACGTACTGCAACTCTCATCGCTATAGCCAGTGAAAAAATTATTGTGTATCGCTGGAAAAAAATACCTGAAGCACTCGGAAAAATATAATCCAACACAGTCCTCAAATGTGTTCCTTGCTTGCCAATTAAAGGAACAATGATTTATACTTCTTAGTTAGTAGTTCTCAGACGATTTAATTATCAGCTGAGGATCTTCATGGGAACTCCCACTTTTCGAGATTGCTGCATAAACAACCAACTGGAAATTATTTTTTTTTACATATACATACGGTATCGCTAGAGAATCTCTTATAGCAAAGATTCAGCAAAAACGTTATCTAATGTCAACAATTTCTTCCCATTTCACAAAGGTTTCTGACTTCATCAACTCGCGCGTCTCGACGACTGTCGCGGGTAAACAGGATATGTTCAAAGACGCGCTGCGTTTCCAACGAATTCAGTCATGCGTTCGTTAATTAATTCGGAACTGAAACCGATTTCTTACGTTCTCAGACACTCTCAGTTGTTCGAGACATTTAATTGGCGAACATTGTTTGTAGACAGTACAAGAAGACATTCGAGGGACGAGACGTGGCTTGGTAGAATCGTTTGATGTCAATGGATGCATCGACGCGCGTCAAGTTAACGCGCCTTTCGTTGCATCGTCGATCCGTTCAAGCTGCCAGATACGCCGCCATTGTTGTCGGAGACATTGTATGGAAAACAGTATTATCGTGGGAAATGCGTGCTTCGTACTAAAAGTCGGTTAATTATTAAACACTTTCAAGTTGGCGCAGCAACGTTTACCTTCAGTCTGTATAACGATACAAGTGAAATAAAATTCGGGCATTTGTCAGATCCTCCGCGCACAAACATAAAAAATATATTGGACCAAAAAATGAGACAGAAAATACGAATTGTATTCATCTGTATGTTAGTGAACATGTATGACATATGTATCTTATGATGGAATAGTAGAAAGTAATAGTACGCAGCGTGACCTTGGGGTCACTCGACACCAGGTACCGCTGCATCCATTCTGTATTTCAAGACGGATCATGTTGCTTCGATTCCGTGTGTCTGTGAGATTACGCAAGCACGATAATAGAAGAACAGTAAGATCAAACTATAAAAAAGCCGAGTTCAATTTGTTCTGCGGTTTTAAGTGAAGTTTCCATACTGAAGTGCCGTTTGTAGCTCTACTAAGACAAAAGAAGCTGCATTTCATTTGTTTCTTTATTTATAATGTCAGATTCACCGTTTTCGGAAGAACACCGGAGCCCATAAAATAATTTCCGACTAGAGGGGTACCCGATGTTTACAGGCTCGGGTCGGGTAAAAATCGGGCGGGTTCGGCGCGTACCCATGATGAACCAATACATTTGAACTATCCGAAACAGTCGCGTTACCCGAGTACAGTAAATGCTCCATCCTAATCCGGGGTCGTGGGCACGATCCCTGTTCAGTACCTACCCACTCCACTGTCAACGCCGCGCCGCTCCAAAGGGCGGCGACGATTGATGTAGGCTTGGATATATCGGTGCGAACCAGCGATGCGTACCGCGGACTAACCCTAACTCAAACCCGGTTAACCGAGCGAGGTTTCTGTAACCCATACTAACCCAGAGAGAGCGGGTTTTAGAGCCTAGAGAGAGAGCCGGTTAACCCGTCTTGGAAGCGGGTTTCAGAATCTAGAGACAGCGGGTTAACCCGCTCCCGAATGGGTTACTAGTGAGATAAGATAGATACTTCTAGACAGTTCACTTCAGAATTCAGAGATATACGAATATATGTACATATATTATGGATAAAAAGAGATCCCTCTTGTATTGCAATTTCTTGTTTTGCAAAAACCGAAAAATACCGGCATTTATTTAGGTTTCGACAGAGGCAGCATACCTTACCTTACCCTTCCGAGGGTTAACTATTTCGGACTTTCCCCTTTCGGCATTATTTTTTGTTTCGAAACAGCATACTGTCGAGCGGACAGTCCTTGAATTTTGGATGGCGACCGTAGCAGGCAATAAAATAATAAAGCGCTTCAGACCTAATAAAGCATACTGACAAGGGAACATATTCAGTGGCTACAAGCCGATTTTTATGAGACTTATGCGAGATATAGTTCTTTAATTTTTTTTCCAATTTTCATCGAAAATTTACATTAAAAAGTTACAACTATGGTATTCATGATCCTACTGTAGTCTTGTGTAACCGGGTTAACCCTAACCCGAATTCGGTTCGGTTCTCATAACCCAAGTAACCCGTCTAACCGGGTTACAGACGAATTCGAACCGGGTTAGGCGGGTTAATCGGGTTACGAAACCCGAACCGGGTTCGGGTTAGGATTCGCATCCCTGAGTGTGAACACCGCTATATTGACACCATGAATCGAACGTTCAAACTTCTTAATTTTGATTATTTTTTTATGAGACTTTCACTGGCTTGTTTCTGGCATTTTTCTGATTAAAACAAGACCAAACACGATATAGTTTCAATTGTATTTAGTGGTTTGATCGACGGTGTAAGTTTCGATCGCAAGGAAGGACAGCGCATCGGAAAGAAAGAGACGCGATCCGTATTTCATTCTGTCCTTCTCTCTATTGAAGTCTCGCTCGGCGCGGTCGGCGCATATATCTAGACGCAGTCATAAATCAAAAAGCATGTCCAGGCACGATATTAGTCCGTGAAAAACACGGCTTTCGGACTAGAAAGGAGCGTTTACTGTATTTGTATGCTGCGGGTACCCGCTCAAACCCGCCCAAGCCCAACTGACTTCATTGCCGTATTGGACAGCCCGTGTACACTCCACTTCCCGATCCGAGTATCGGGTACGTGACATTTTCGGGTTCTCGCACGTTCATACTTTCTAGAACACAAATGGCCCGACCCGACCCGATATTTTCGGGTACTCGCACACCTCTGCTAGTGATTAAGCGCGTAAGTTTGGTATTTTTTTTCTAAATTTAAATTATACTTTCTTTCCGCTCTTGATGACGTTTTAAAGTTTGTCGATCTTACATACAGCCATAACTGGTCCGAGCAACATGTTTACACAACGGAAACAGGTTCCGTTGTTTTTTCCCCATTTTCCCCGAATGGTTTTTCCGCGGTGTTTGACGTAAACGTCTGTTTTTTGCAGAACGGATAAGAAAACCGTTGCCGCATCATTTGATACCGGTCTCGTAATGCAGCACGCGTGCAGCCACCGTTCTCGATTTCCACGAACGGAGACGCGGCGCGGCGGCCCGCTTCTGCGACCTCCTGTTAGACTGGTTCTCGGTTTTTTGGCTTGTTTTCTTAATATCTTTCGCCTCGTATTTTTAGATTCGCCTATTGCCCGCCGCGCGATACCGAAAAAAAATCGGGACTCTCGACTCGATTACGTGGAAACGCTCGGACATCCCCGTTTCTAATAGGATTACCACCCGTTGCTGATGATGAAGTAAAAAAAAGGTCCGTTTCCGACAGCCTTGCGACCCGAAAAAAAACGGTCCATGGTCTTTTATTATTCCCGGGGCTGTAAACTATAATACTTCACGGATACGAGAATATTTATATGTCGCCAGTTCTTCTTCGTATTTCTTCACGTAGTCGGGAGACCTTAGGCAGAAACGCTTGCTGCTTCTTGTGGCACACTCGTCCTTCGTGGTCTCTGAAGCTAGTCGCGCGTCTGATTTATGCAAATGAAAGGTAATAGCCGAGGTCAGCCGCGTACAGATTTCAGCGAAAGCCAAATTTAGTCTGTCTTGTTTTCGGATCGATTTCGAATTTCCTTAGCCGGTTAACCCGGCTACGCTTATTGGGTCCATTTGGACCCGAAGCATTCTTTGCGCGCTTTAACTTCCAAACGGAATGGCCGATGAGTCTGAAATTTCTTGGCGGAGAATAATTTATTAAAATCTTTCTTCCACTTAAAAAAAAATATTTAAAATCCTTTTTGAAATACTTGTAATAGAAATTGTTACACGTATGGCGTTAGGGATCCATACGTGTTTTTATTATGGTCACCACATTCGTGACCATAACAAGCGACGAACAAGAACTGAAGATATTGCACTACCATAAAAAAGGGTCAGAGGACGGTGTACTTTTTGCACTGAGACCAATAAAAAAGATCACAAATACGATGTCTATTGTACCAGCTGTTCAAAATTCATTTGTAAAGAGCACAGAGCCTCGCTTTGCATTTATTGTATAAGAGACTCCGAATAAGTTAATTTAATTACGTATGTAATTTACGTAATTTATGTAATTTTTAATTAGTATGTAATTTACGTTAATAATAAAAGATAAATAAAAAATTTAAAAACATTTTATAGCTAAACATTAAATAAATAGATATGGGTCCAAATGGACCCAAAACAACTTATTAAGTGCCTTTTTTTTAAAGCGTAGCCGGGTTAAAAGATTTCCTGATATTTTTAGATCTGCATATTTCGAAAATTCTTATCCTTTTGTATTGGAATACAATTCTGCATCTGCGATATTTAAGCGTTTCAATAAATGTAGACCTAGTAAATACAAACTTTTATCTGTATCTAGTACTGTAGATTTTTTCGACGAGCGAAGACTACGATGCAAACATTCGAACGATGGTGGAGAAGACAGTGGGTCCGAATCGTTGACTCTGGCCGAGGTTTTTCCAAAGTTCTGCGTCAGTGCAATGGACGTCTCGTTTGCCCCGATCTCTCGGCGCGGCGCGGCGGTCCCACCGGAAACGCTCGATCCATCTGACACTGTCGAAAGAAGAAGCTCTTTGAACCACCTTATGGAACTGGTTCGCACGGTTTTTCATCCGTTGCCGCCGTTAATGGCAAGAGGTTCTCGTTTCGCACGTTTGTTACAACTACCTCCGGTGTCTAGCCGCGCTGTGTTGCTCCTGGTTGATACCAGTCGTCCTGGCACCCGGCGAGATAAGGAACCACGATCGTCCCTTGCCGCGGGACAATCGTGACGAAAGCGAGAGGGAAAATGAAGAAACGCTGGCGTTTGCTTCACCGCGGCGCAGCAGAGATGGCAGATTTTTTTTTTCTCTCTGCCGTGGGACATTTAATCATACCACCTGGTCATTCTCCTTAGAATTTTACGATTGCGGTAAAAGTAAACGTAACGGAGAGTAATGGGGCACTGATTCTGTCACGTGCCGTTTGCGAAACCGATTCATTGACTATTCTTGTGGCAGTCTAAGCAGCTTTAACGCTGAACCTGTCGAGCGCTAAAAACGATTAAAATGCTTTAGCTTATGAAAACGACAAGACTCTATTTCGTTAGATTTTGTGCAATTTTTATGTCAATAGGTGCTTGGGTAAAAAAGTTTATCGAATCAATTTCTATCTCACTAAGTAACTTTATAATTGCAATAATTGTCAAATGAAAACTATAAAACCGGTCATTTGACCGACAGTGGTAGGTTTAGTATTATTCTCGTGTGATTGATTCAAGAATGAATTATTTATTGTAATTTAAAAAAGTCACCTCGATTTTTCCAGAAATTTTCAGTCCCGTTTCAAAAACGAGTGTTCCAATTCGGTTTGCACGAAACTGCGAGGATTTTTGTTAATTTTTGTTCGTCTATTTGCTGTGCAGCAACGAGCGTAGAATTGGGTAAGTTAAAATACGTACGGAGCAGTGAAGTTTGCTGGGTAAATTAGTCGGAGGATGTCTGAATTATTTATTCGCTTACCTGCTAAAGGAATTCTTAAACGAATAATGTTTTTTAACGTGGTTTTCAACCGAAGCGGTTTTGGAAGGACACCCGACTCTGGTGCGAGAAGAACGGCTAAAATGGGAATGACTTATGAGAATTCAGAGTTCTGCTATGATAAACTTGATTTATGTATAGGTGCTCTGCGATAGACTGCGAATTTTTATGCAAAATAAAAAAGATTTTAAATCGATTGTAAATCGATTGTTCTTCTTTCAATAAATTGAAAATACTGTAACAATATATTTAAATTCTTCTAATGTGTTTCGGGATTTAATTTTTTGCTCGTCCATTGTCGTCGTAAACGCAAAAATCAAATCAACTGAAAAAATGAATTTATTTTAATTACGTTATCACGGTAATGGTTTCACTACGGGTTTTCGAAAATCCACAGGGGTCTGACGATAGGCAAATGCGTCGACTGCACGTCAGTAGCCCCGATCGCGCGTATTTACCGAACGCACCGAGACGGTTGACGTTGCAGACATTTTTTCTGTATGCGAATATGACTCATTGGGTCGCGTTTGTAAACTGCGACCAATTCGCACCGTCCGGTGACGCTACCTAATTAAACAAGCCGTTTAATCGAGGCCTGTGTCGATAGCCTTTTCCTCCGGAGAATCGATTGCCAGTACGAGCGAAAGAATCCCTCGGTTCGGACGATGTTTCCGGCAAGATCGATCGGTGGAGTGACTTAAACGCCCTGGGAATCGTGTCACGACAGACTCACTCGCTGGGTTCGCTGGACGGGCGAAAATTTCAATTTCAAATCGTCGATGTTCGTGCGCGTCGAAGGTGTATCGCAATTTCCGCGTGAGTTCCTCGTACCACGTTCAGCCACGAAGCGACGACCAGTAACTCCCAACTGGCGGGATGTTTCGATTTCCATAGAAATATAATGGGCCGTGTTCGGACAGGGAACACCCGCGGTTCACTCACGTCATGGCACTTTTTCGTTTTATGGGACGCCATTTTGCCTAGATCGGTCGCTTTACCGAGAACCGTTTCCAGTTACGTTTTAGTTGATCCGAGATCGACTAAACCGCCAACAGAGCGAAATAATGGACAACAAAATTTGAAACAAAAGCTGAGCTAAATCCTCCGAACACGCGTGGCACGGTGATATAAACTTCACTCGGATTAAATATTAGTTTTCACCACGCACAATTGCACACTCTCTGATTTACCGATCACCTGTGACTCATAGTAAGTTTAACTTGCAGACATTAGTATGTAAGTGTTCTATTAAAATTACACTCCGTTATGCTAGCTAATTCTGCCAGCAATTTAGTCAATGACGTATTCCTATACGGTAAAGCACTGTTTCCTGTAGGACTTCGTGTTCACATCGAAATCGCACGCACTGCTGTCACTCAAAATCGCGCACGATCTTGATTAAATGGTAGAAAGCGTATCGAAGCCACGGCAACTGATTTTTTCCTCGTTATTCATATCGATTCACACGCGGAACGTCGTACGACCTTGGTAATAGACTTAAAGTTACCATTCTTGCGATTATTATACTGCAACGTCGCGCGACGTCAATCGCCTACGTATCAAAATGTCGTCAAAACTGCAAAATTTTTGCATCGTGGTTTTCTAATTCATTCTTAGAAAGACGAATGGAACTGACGCGACGGAACTTGTATTTACGGCGCGTGGATGTAATAATTTTAGAATAAATAGTTTCCAATTGAAAACTTAGCTGCATCGAATTCTTATTATTTTTTGCGTACAATTTTTACGAATGTTAATTGAACATGTGCATGTAGACACACTGTGGACAGCTTGTGACTTTGATAATTTAATTATCCACTGTATTACGACTAGACTGCGGAACTTTATGGAAAATAAAAATTGTTTGCATCAATTGCAACTAACAAGGTCCAAGTAATAATTCCTTTCATTCTTTCATAATGTTTATAAGCTGCAACTAATACATCGATGTTGTTAAATTTTTTAAATCTGTCCACTGTTTTAAATTGCGATTACCCAGTTTTGTCACAAATGCATAAAATCGACAGTCTAATTACGACTGTGGATTTTTATGCAAAATAAAAATTGCCTGTATTCATTGCAAGATACAGGAGCTACGTAGACATTAATTTTCTGTTTTAATTCTCTTACAGAGTTAAAAGTAATAGAATAGAATAAATGCATTAAATCTGCAGTCTAATTATGACACGACGAAGTTGAAGTCAATCTAATTATTAGTCGAGCCAAGAATTAGAAAAATTAATGCGAAAGCAATACTAACAGTGCATAACGAATTAACTTAAATCGTTTTCTTCCTGTTAATAATTCAGCCATCAGTAATAAATTAATAGTCTCGCAAAAGTAAAAACTTGTAAATATGAGCTTCTCAAGAGATATTTCAATATCCATCTGAATAACAATTGCATTACATACCTAGTTACCTCAAGAGGATACGATCTACCGACTTCTTCTGGGATCGTTACTTGCAAGAAAGTTGTTGATCGTCTTTTTGCAGCACAGTCATAAAATTGAATAATCTTCCGAACGACTGTGCCGCATCGGAAGTAACGTAAAAGAATTTATCACATTATATTACTCGAAGTGGTCGATAAAACTTTACAGTTTGTATTTTGGATAGATGTAACCAAAACTTTCGCCGCTGGATTTCGAAAGGATCGGAGGGCAGCACGTCTTCAGGATCCGCGGCTCTTGATCCTCGCTTTTGTTTTCGTCGGTCGTCGAAGGTCGGCCCATATTTGCAAAAGGAGCAGTCGAAGGGCGAGAGCAGTAAGCCAAGGCAGAGAGGGAAGGACGAAGGAGGACGTACGCTAACAAAAGGTCGAATTATCGGTCGGTGGGGATCATTTGGGCGGTGAATACAGGCGCGCGGGTGCGTCGCTCGTGTGTACGAGCCTATAAATACATATTCGCGAGCGGATGTTGAGGCATTGCTGAGGTCCACGTGGTCGTGCATCACGGTGCTAGCAACAGTCGTTCTCCGACCGTCGTCCACAAGTGTGCAGAAAACTCGAACCGGTGTGTTCTCGTCTCGGGACGAGCAAGAGAAAAAGAAAAAACAGAAGAAGAAAGATAGATAGATAGAGAGAGAGAGAGAGAGAGCGAGAGAGAAGGAGAGGGCAACCGTTGAGAAACCAGTGTTGTTAGGTTTCGTTTGGTGTCGGTGTTCTCGAGCGTTCGCCAGGATCCTCGTGGTTTTATAGTGGTGCACCGGCGTGGATCATCGACGTAGATCGTCGACGGGACGCCTCGGCGTGGCCCGGCAACCGCGTGATCTCTACGATCGATGCGATCGACGCTGTTCCCCGCGGCGCGCGGACGGTTCACTGTTTCGTGGCTCTGCGGTTTCACGAGTTCGCGACCCGTCACTTCCATGAGACTCCAGTGACACTAACAGTGACACTAGGCAGTGTCGGTATCCAGTGACAGTCGGCGCGGCGCGTCGGCTTTCGTTCCCCGATAAGGCGGAAGCTGATCATCGATCCGATCCATCCGAGTTCACCGGAGAGACACGTAAGTGACCGTGATCATCGGACCGCCGATGTTTAGCAACACGTCGATCATCCGACGGGCTAATCAATCGCGTCGCGCGAATGTCGTAATGGAAAAGTGTCCTAAACCGACGACGCATAGTGTGCTGCGCGCGAGCACGATGATGAACGATAAGAAACATCATCCGCGGACATGCCACAGAGGCGATTTAAATGCTGGTCGATTTACGTTTGCTTCTTACCGGTTACGATTCTGACTTTAGGGAATAGATCAAATGGAAGACGATTTAAGCTGGATTTTTCATTTCAGTTTGTGTTTTGGAGAGTAAAAGTTCATTCAACGAGCGAATTTGGTCAGTGAAGGTGACAGATACGGTTTAAATCCATTTCCGTTTAGTTTTTAGAGAATCGATCAAATTGAAACCAGTTCAAGCGGGTTTTTTCAACTCTGTTTCCATTTTGTTGATTAAGAGTTTATTCATCGAGTGAATAATAGTTGGTTAATCTTTCAAAGTACCGTCAGAGCTGTAACGAACCTACGCACACTTGAACTGATAATTCTGAAACGTGTGTCGATCGAACTGTTTCAATGTATAAGTGATTCTCCGGTATTCCAAATTAACGCAAATTTGCATCGATCGTCAAATAAATTGTTTGAGGGAAATGTGGAAGTTCCACGTAAATCAAATACTCCTAATCGGTAATGTGGAATGTGTATTAGCATGAACTAGAATTAATGATTTGCGATCAGGCTATTTATAACGTGTTTACCGGTTTACCTCGGATTGTGTGAAATTGACATTGAGCAGCCGTATCTGTGCGTATAGAAAATATCGTGTCCGCGATATAGATCGTCGAAATCATGTCTAACGCAGGCCCGGTCAATATTTCGATCCAGATTTCGAACGGCTAGGATTTTGATTTATAGTTTATGTCACGTTTATTATTGAAAATGATCCTCGAATTGTACGAAGCTTGACGACCTCTTCGTCGAATGATTTGTACAGAACTGTGACACTTCGAACGTGAGATTGTCGATGATATGAGAAAATCTTAGTTTACCCCTTAATTTATATTTTTACAGAGAATCTATTAGAGAAATGACGAATTAATTTACTGAGATGCGACAATCTAGATTAAAGTGTATCGAAAGATATGAAAGTTACTCACCACTTTTTCTTAGAAATCATGGTAAAAATTATGTGCTCAGGTGGCCACGTTAAATGATATCAAAAGTGATTACTACACTGCAGATTTTATTCATTTATAAGATTATGAAATGGAAAGTGATATCTAAAAGTGTGAGGACGTTATTTTCGACGCGTTAGAATTATTAAAAGAAGAAATATATTTTCGTTTTCATTTTTACTTAAAAAATAATACACTTATACACTTTCGATCGGACTGACCTAGAAAGATCGTAGAAAGTTCACTCGTGGACGTTCAAAAGCGAGTCTAACCAAACACCAATGCTAATTGGTCGATAATTGACCGTCACCGGTGAATAGTCGCTATTTAATTGATTCCGGAGCTAGACGCGAATCACCGGGAACGAGAATCGGACAGGAAACGTTTCGGGCGGTTAGTTTGCCAGTTTGCGCCGGAATATTTTCTGCAAGGTGGATGCATTCCGTCCTTGTGTCTTCCTGCTTGCAATTCAATCGTGGCTGCCTCTGTGTGCCATTGGATATGCATAAAGCGAGTGTTCCTCGTGGGAAACGACGGTGTGTTGTCGACGTTTAGAAAATTCGATTCTGCTTGTCTTCTCGTCCCGAGACGAACCTCTTTGTCAGTACCCGAAAATATCGGCTCAAGAATTTATTTCGGGACCCCGAGAATAATTCCGAAAATACTGGGAAATTCCGAAATTTTCGGAAACTCGACTCGATTTCTTGAAAATTTCGGGATTCTCGAATATACCGAGATATCTTAGCGTACTCGAGGATCTATGAAATTTTCGAGAACCCATGCCGATCCCGAAAAATTCTCGGCCCGTCCAGGCCCGACGTTTTCGAGTCCTCGCGCGTCGGTAGAAGTGTGACGCGCCGGAGAGAGTATTCGAGAGGCGTCGACGCGCCCTCGAGGATTCCCGCATCCCCTCTTTCTCCTTTTTCGCGTTTTTGTTCTACTTATTGCGTGTTTATCGGTAAGATGGGGTCGGGAAACTTGCTCGACCAGCTGCGATCCCCTGCAATCTGTTTCGGCTTCCGAGAAAAGCTGTCTCTCTGTCGATTGCTCATGTCATCGACCGATGCCACGCTCCTGGCTTCCGAACGATCCTGGTCGAGCGCAGCCAGGATCTAGGTATGCTCCTTCCTCTCAAGGATCTTGCTCCGAGATCCTGCGGACCGGAAATCTTCGTTGCATACGCTTCGGCTTCGCGTGCGCTTGTTGCACGATTTGTGATTTCTCGCATGAATACCGACCTCTGCCATGAGTACAGTTTCCCTCGTTTAACACTAAACTTTCCATTACCGGTTAAATGACCGTTTCCAAATATTGTATTTTACGATTATTGAATTTACAATTATACTGCCATTGGAAATGATTATACACGATTCTATACGTAAGCACACATTATAACAAGGAGCCATTTTTAGTGCTCGGCAGGTTTAGTGTACAACCTAGTGTTAATATTTTCAGCACATTCTCTAGCGTAGTAAATAAACGAACGTCAAATTGTTAAACCATTGAACTCCGACATTCTGATTTATCTAGATTCAAGTAGTCTACAGCGACGTATACATAACACGAAAACGAAAGTATTCACACAGAAACAAACAAACAACAAAAACAAAAGGAGCTGTATCTTCTACATTATCACTGGACTACGGATTTTATGCATTTATGGCAGTAGATGCAATTTAAAACAGTAGAAAGGTTAAAATGTTTTTTCATGCCAACCTGATATTATCTGCTCGTTAGAATGATCAAAGAAATATCTATCAGTCTGTTGCAATTGACGCAGACAATTTTGCATGAAGATCCGTTGTCTAATCGTGATTTACAAAAGCGTCGATATCTCATCAAAGTTTGTACCAGCAAAGTACAGTTGATCGAAAGGTACCTAAATCAATCATTGTACGTATAACAGGATTTCCCGTGAACAGAGACTCCTAGTCAAACGACCTTATAAATGATGAACAAATTACCGTACAAGTATTCCCTGTTATCTATAAAATCGTTAATTACGCTTATTGTTTCTCGCTACGTACGCGTCGCATTTACACTGCAATATTCATGGATCTCTTATGGCGATCACAAACGTTTTGGTACCGGCGATAGATCATTTATTATTTTCCAGTCGGTTAATTTCGTTGTTCTCGAATTTCGCCAGGAAACTTGTAGATTGTTCGAACAGTCGCGATTGACATAAAAGATATTGATCGCTCCGAGAACATGATTTTTCCTTGTCGTTCGAAGCTTCTTTAATCTCGTGTTTGCCGCGTTCGTGAATAGGAGATGTTGCGGTTGCAGTTAATGCGGAAGAACGATAAACAGGTGCTTCTCCTGCGATGGACGTAATTAGTGGACCCCGTGGATTATTCAATGCTTGATGGAATGTCTTTCCGTATTGGTGGGAATCGCCAGCCATTCTTGTTCACGGTGGGGCTGACATAAATTCGCTGTCTAGCTACAGAGTTTGCCAGTTAAGAAACTTCTGCGTTGTTTCAATGGAGTTTAATCGAGGAGAATTTTATGTCTTTCGTTAATGACTCTGCCAGTAGATACTGACCAACACGTTCTCTGTTACATGTATCGTTGTATGCTGTAATGTGTTACTTTTTTATCAACAATAAAATGCCCGTTAATTACACTATTACGAAGCAAAGGTAATTTTTGCAGATTCATTCGAATCATATCGACTGTAACATATTAAAGCTTCTCCATACGAT
This sequence comes from Lasioglossum leucozonium, assembly GCA_028454225.1. Lineage (NCBI taxonomy): Eukaryota > Metazoa > Arthropoda > Insecta > Hymenoptera > Halictidae > Lasioglossum > Lasioglossum leucozonium. The sequence goes on along the minus strand of CM052219.1, from coordinate 8,080,414 downwards.
TTTCGATTAAACTCTATATTTTGCAATATTTGAACGTTTCTATTACCCAAAAACGCATACAGTTGGATGGCTAAAGAATAAACTGTTAGCTGGGCGCATTTTCAGCCAGTGAAACCTCGATTACACGTCATACTTTCATCATCTTTGTGGTTCCCGGCGCCAGCATCGCAACAAATTCAGTTCCATAGGGATCCTTAAGATCCTCGAAGGATTATAAACTACAACTTCCAACAGGCTCTCTAATACGGTCTCGTTAAATTTTTAATTAACCGAAGGCACCAGCGTCGACGAAGAAAATTTCGTTAAATTTCTTCAAATTTTCCGGCAACTTTCTCGAAATTTGCATGAGTTTCCGCAGACTGGTGATAACGGTTAATAAAGTCTTCCTGGCGTGGCGGAGCCGTTCGTAACGATCAGTCAGGTGGATAATTTATGCAAGTCGCCGCAGCTGATTAACTCATTGTTAGCGAAACTGCGCGCGACGTATCGCGAAATAAAAACATACTAGAGTAGGCACTTTCTCCGAAGTTCTGCGGTGTTTCTTCTGAAAATATTCGCACGGCGAATTTCTTGCCACTGAATGACCGGAAGTCATCAGTATCAGCTCGGAGGGTCCACTGCCGAAAATTCTCACGGGTTCATTTCGCATCCTCCATTTCGGCCGCTTCCCATTTCTCGACTGGTTTTTATGTCGGAGGAGCTCGTAACGAGTTGTATCTCGTCTCGGATATGTTTCGTCCTCCTCTTGTTCTCTTCCGTCCGTTCACGTGGTCGCTATCAAGACGCGCCCAAGGCTTTCGCAAACCCGTAATGTCAGCGATTACGCGAAATGACAGCGTGGGGATGCTGTTTCCAAATCAATAATTATTCCGCATCTTCGTAATCTTGAACCCGAATAATGACGGGTATGCGGACAAGCTGGTGTGCGTGGCTGCGTTCTCGACCGTCGATTTGGAGGCCGCGTCGCCGGATTCGACAGTTTCTTCGAATGTGATTTTGTTTCCGATCAAAACCCTCCTCCTTCAATCACGGATTTCCATTAATCACGTAACGTAGTTCCTGAATATTTAGGAATATTCTCAGAAAAACTGTTCAACCTTCAACTGTACAACAATTTTCATTTCGCGTAAAATAGTTGCAATCCGAAGCGAAAGAGGTAAAACTTTTTCGATTGTTTAGAAAATGGCGGTATGTTGAAATTGTCGATTTGTAAAATATTTCTCTGATATTTTCTAACTGATGCATAAAGATGGTATTTTGTATACAAATCGATGTTATTTTGTTAGTCTTAGTATACGCGTGTTCTTAGGCAGCTATTCGAGTAATTAATTCGTAATTAATCGCAAATTCCAGAGTCGCTCGATCAGGTCGTGTATTTTTCGAGTCATCAGCGGCTGACAAGACAATAAAATTTCACAGCCAATGAAGAGCTGCCACAGGTTCGGCGAGCGAAGCAATATTTAATAATCTCGTTTGCACGGTTGTTGCGATGTCATTCGTGTAATTCGGGCCCTGCCTGTTCTAAAGGATCACGCGCTTCCGCTTCATTAACGTTTATTGCATTCTTCTTTATAATTTCGTTGTGTGTCTTGCTCGGCACTGTGAAATAATTACCGCCTGTTTCCCTCGAATACCAGCTTTTAACAATGTTTAATGCAGCCCTGTCATGACGATAGGAAGTGTTGCACACCTGCAATCGGTAGTTTTATGCGGTACCAATACTTTAATAATACTTTCTGGGAATGCAAACGTTGCAAAATTAACTACAAAATCTAGTTGTCCGTCGGCAGTCTTGAGCGGTTCGCAGCGACTCCTTTTTGATCTGTGGTTTATTAAATAATTTCTATAGGTTCCTAGTATTGCTAACATTCTTATATTACTTTACTGAACACCCTGAAAAAGCCTCTCGGCATTTTTCAAGTTCATATTTAAGTTACAATATACATAATTATATATGTAATCATATTTGGTCCCCTCAGGCAGGGCTTGAAACGGTCCCGGAAATAACTGTTTGTGAAACTGTTTCATTTCGGGCTTGATCGAAACAGTTAAGAAGGACCGATATTTGAAATAACTGTTATGAAGGACCGAAATTTTGGTTGATATCGGTTTCGATTACGGTCCTACGTACATGGATATCGGTCCTAGGATAACGGTCTGGGACCGATATTTTTTCGGTCCTCCTATCGGTTCTAATACTTTGTCGCTCGGCCGATGCTTTAGGCACGGAGACTTCAAATGGTCGGCCGATGCTTCGGAATTGGTGGCAAAGAGACCGGCACATTATTGTCGATTGCCAACTCAGGTTAGTGTGGACAGATTATTTTCCGCACTAAAATTCAATTTATCTCCACATCGATCGAGTATGTTGTCAAATATTATAGATGATATATTATTAATTCGTTTAAACATGCCAAAGCTACATAATGAAAATTAAAATTACAATAAAAAAGTAAAAGTAAAAATAGTGAATAATGTATATTCATATCTATTGTTATAATAAAACAACTTTCAATTATGACCAAAATATAACAATTTTTAATTTTAGTAGTTATTTTCGGACCCGTTTCAAGCCCTGTTTGCTATAACTGGAAACTTAGAACCGATATGAGGATCGGTATAGGACCGAAAAAATAACGGTCCTAGACCGTTATACTAGGACCGATATCCATATATGTAGGACCGTAATCGAAACCGATATCAACCAAAATTTCGGTCCTTCATAACAGTTATTTCAAATATCGGTCCTTCATAACTGTTTCAAGGGCCGAAATCGATATCATAACTGTTTTCAAGCCCTGCCTCAACTATCGCCTAATTTCAAGCGGGACCTATTTTTTATTAAGGTGGGTTCCGAACCACCTATTTTGCCAACAACACGTGAAACGCACCCAGAGGGCCACTTCCCGGCTTTTTACCGAGCGGTCACCCATCCTAGTGCGTCCCCCGCCCTACGCCGTTTAACTTTGGTGATCGAACGAGAACAGGTGTTTTCAGCGAGGAAATGGTCGTTGAATATACATAATTATAATTTAGTATAATTTCATATAAGTACATTTTTTCTTTCATCGTATAAAACATTCGCAAAACCTTTTCAACATTCCTGACGTTAGCTTCTTAAGAATTTATTACTTAAAATTGTCCAATGTCTTTTTAATATGTTCCATCTTCAGCTAATCTTTAATCCAATCTAATCTAAAAAGTTAGTTTTACTTTTGCTGTTGTGCATGAGCTTTCCATTTTTGCTTTTATAAAAGTCGACGGTATACGAAATTATTTGAGCGCGTTAAACGTCAAAGTAATCAGAAACTCGTTTTCCTCCGGTTTCGAAAATTTTTTCAAGCTGCGAACGAAATTGGAATTGATTTTTTTTTTTAATTTCTTGGACAATATGTTACATTCCGCTGCAATTTTTCTCTGATGGTTTATGTGGAGCATGGAATTTTTAGCGTGCACCACTGTATGAAGCAATGAAAATTTTTGTAGACCCATTTATGCGCCTATGAAAGTGGACGTTGGACAAAGTGAATTGATCGCGATGAACGTTAAAATAATCTGAGTCTCGTGTTCCGCTGGTTTCCGAAAATCATTGAAACTGCGAACGAAATTGGGATTGATTTTTTTAAAAATCTGTCGGACAATTTTTTACATTCCTCTGCAATTTTTCTCTGATGTTTTTATGTGGAGCGCGGAGTTTCTAGCTCGCATCGCTGCATGAACTAATGAAAATTTTCGTAGATCGGTTTTTCCTTTTGCGAAAGTCGATGTCACAGAAAATTGATTGAGCGTGTTAAACGTCAAAGTAATCTGAAGCTCGTGTCCCGCTGGTATCCGAAAATTTTCGAAGCTGCGAACGTACACGGATCCACAGTCTACCGGCTGTTGTTATCGCGGCATTCTGCGCGAGAGACCATTGGTTTCGATCTCCTACGAAAGCAATCCGCTCGTTTCATTGTTCCGTTTCCCCGCAATGGAACCCGGCAACAGCACGCGACAGAGTGAAGCGCATTTCCGGTTGCCGGTGTATCGACAGACACGCTTGTTACGCTCTTCAAATATTTGTTCTGCCCTCCGTGGTGCATCAGCGCGCACGGTTTCACCGTTCGATCGTGATGCATGGATCGGGGACTCGTTCGTACAGGGCTTCCACCGTACCATCTCCTTTGAGCAGTTTTCAAACGGTGGTCAAAAATCGTCAAACGAAAATCAATTCCTCTGACTGCGGCCAACGTTTCCTCGTAACCCTTCGAAGAACGTCACGCGATTTTTCCACTGCTTCATTCTGTGCTGGCGCACGTCCGAAAGCTATCCAATCATCTAAAGTGAAATTCTGTTTTGCGTTTATGTTTGTGGATTATTCAGTGGCGCAACTACAAATTTTCGGCCCCCAGAAAAAAACAACTTATATTATACGTATAAAGATGGAAAACTTATATAAAAAAACAACAAAATTGCAAGATAATAAATGTAAAAATTTTGGGCCCTCTCCGATTACGGGTCCTATTCATGTTGCGGGGCCTTGCATTATTTCAACTCTCGTACGTCCCTCAGGTTGAAAATGTTGGTTTTTGTGGGAAGCAGGATTAAGAAAAAAATAGAACGCGTTTCTGAATTTTATAGATGCAAGATTTCTCTTAGCCCGTTCAACATCGACTGACTGTCCGACTGCATCAAAAGTAAGAAGTACCCATGCCAGTCGGACTAAGGACCCTTAGCCTCATCAGTGTTTTAAACACATGGCCTTTTGGGTGTAGGATTACTGGCGTCTTTTGGGTCTACGAGGCCTAGTTGGAAAAATCAAAATTCGACCCTCGGTATTTGCATAAACATAACAGAACCGAGGTGACGATAGATTAATTTTTGCCCTTGTATCAATAGAAAATTCATTAGTATTTTGTTAAAATGTTATGCCATAAATTAAGCATAATTTGTGCAAATTTTAAAGAAAAAATGGGCAAAATGTTGTCCTAGGATGTGACGTCACGAGGACAATAACATTATAATAGTTGATATTCATTGGAGATTGTAATTGTATTCATTTAACCCTTATGTCAATAATCGGATACGTAGGTACCCATTTCTTTTAATATTTCCGTTGACAAATAGCAAAAAATTATTGTAGATTGATTTTTGGATGGTCATGGATTAATTTACGTTTGAAGTATAAACACAAGTATTCAAACAATAAAGGGTAACATCGTTGAATATCATAGAAAATATTGGTTATTGACACGAACGTTAAGCAGCTCCGCGTTTCTCGAAAATCATTGGGACCGTTTTCGCAGATTGAATCAACTCTGGTCAAGATGAGGGTCGATCAGATCGGGCTGCTGTTGTGGAAGAACTACATCGTCCGCAAACGTCAGCCGGTAACTATCATCTCCGAAAGCAATGTTTTTCGTTTCGCAGCCGGCCCACGCAGCCCAGGAAGCTTGCTAAAAGCACGCCCACAAATTTCAATGTTTAGGGGATATTGGCTCTGGTGTTCGTATGGCCCGTGATCGTGTTCATGATCCTGTACACGATCCGCGACAACGTGGACCCGGAGTACTATCCGACTTGCCAATTTCCGGCGAGGTCGATGCCGCGGAATGGTCTGCTCCCATTCGTTCAGAGTTTCATTTGCAGCCTCGGCAACCCGTGCGATCCTCTCTCGGAATACGAAGAAGTCCCGTCTTACAAGAACGCCACGTTAGTATGCCGAAAATATGAATACCTCGCACGCAATCCTATTTTTCCCGGCCACCGATCCCATCTCGATCCCTTCCGCCGCGTCCGAACCGGAAATCGTTCACGGTATCGCAACGTTCGCGAAAATATTTCCAACAACCGGATGCTTTTTCCAGGATAAACGACTGAAATGTACACCACCCATTCTTTTTTGCCTCTGTATTAGCAGTGAATTTTCCATTTTTTGAACGATTTTCCGGGCCAGTCGTTCAAACGGCGCGGCGTCCGCGGCGGACGGATTGACTGAACAAAACTGTACACTGTCGCTCGATAATCTGTGCATTAAACGCATTCAATTCCTTTCTTCAACCGAAGGGAGAAATTGTCATTTTGCACGAGGTCTGTGAAGCAATTGGAGTAGTGCGATTAACAGTAAAGGAATCGAGAGAGGTCCAGATTACTGTTTTGATTTAGCAAAAATTGTTAAGAGAAGATATCAATTTTTCTTGAACCCCTTTAACTTCTCTTTAAGCGAAGCAAAGAGTTTCTATGTTGCGAAAAGACCATTGCTTTAGCAATTAATGAAGGGATCGGAACAATTAACAGTAAAGGAGGCACTACAGATTATTGCTATATCACTTTAAGTTCACAAAATTATTAAGAGAAGAAATACATTTAGCTTCTTCGGCTCCCCTTTTCTTTCATAAAGAATTTTTATTCTTCACAAAGACTATTGCTTTAGCAATTAATGAAGGGATCGGAACAATTAACAGTAAAGGAGGCACTACAGATTATTGCTATATCACTTTAAGTTCGTAAAATTATTAAGAGAAGAAATACATTTAGCTTGTTTGACTCCCCTTATCTTCAAACGTAGCAAAATTTTTATTTTGCGCACAGACTATTGCTTTAGCAACCGGTGAATCAGAATCCTCTGAGGATCAGACGGTGCTCCGAATTGTCGAGTGACAGCGCAGATTATCAACGCGAAGAGAAACGCTTGCAGATTGTTGGTTAAACATTTCTTTCTTCTCCGATGCGTTTACATAATCGCAAACAGTCTAGGGGCACTGATCGGAGAAATACAGCCCATGTTGAACAACGAGACGGTTCTATCCGCCGTGAAAACGCTGCCGCACAGTATTCAGCTGCTGAAGTCAATGGCGCAGATACTCACGAAACCGGAAATCAAAGCACTCTTCGGTAAGGACTGCTCGACACCTCGCACGCTACCGTGAATCCGAATCGGCCGATTTTACTAGCGACTATTCAACGTATTCATTCCTTTTTAGATCGTGGCATACGATTGGGCGATCTCTTCAACAACCACGAGGAAATCAAAAGAGTCCTCCGCGCGCAGATGCCGGACGCGCGCCGAGGATTGGTGGACGATTTGTTCGACTCGTCCATAAAATTAGTATACGTTAGTATCGTCGCAGGAACGCGTCATCTTTCTCTCAACACCGTATTAATTCTCCATCGTTCCTCCTTTGCAATATGTTCATTAAAATCGTTTCAATTTAACCCTAGGAAATTCACTCGTTTCTTTCTTACTTCTTCTTCTGCGGACCACTTTGGTCAGGCTAAAAATATAATGTATGCCTAAAATGTCTAGTCCGGTTTCGTTTCTTTATATTCTTTCGTTCTAAATTGTCAGCTGATTGAAGCATTCGGCAGTTCGAACGTCGGAGACGTGATTTGCTCGCCGGAAAACTTGAAGAAGTACCTGATCCTTCCGACGGAGGAGGATTATGCTGAAGTCTCGAAGATCCTCTGCGATGTCGACTCGGAAACGATACCCAGCATCCTCGAGAATTTATCCAAGCATCTGGACTTCTCCGGAATGCTGAAAATGGTGGATAGAGTGATGGCCAAGTTTCGAGATTATGATATCTTCGTGGACTTGAGACGGGCAGTGGAAACCATCCTTGATCTGGAGAGCTCGAAGAAGCTGATTCCCCAGTACCTGAGGTTGCGGCAGTGGTTGCCGAAGATGATTACGATGTTCAAGACCGTTACGTTCAAGGAGATCGATCTTACCTTGTGAGTAGACTTTGCGAATGACTAGTGTGGATCTTTAACACGAAACCTACCACCACCGGTCAAACGATCGGTTTCAGATTTTTACTGAGATTATAAGGATGCTTTCGTGGTAAACGATTGAATCAATATATTTAGTAGAGCAGATATTATAATATGAACCGCGCAAAGTGCAAATAAATTTAATTATGTTATTTTTATAAGGCAAAGTCTACCGGCTATTTGTACAGCTCGGTAGGTTTAGTGTTAATGAGGATGGTTTGATTTTGGTGAAACAGAACTCGATACGAATAATCGGTCGTCCGTTAAGCGGCGGTCTAGCGTGTGAACAATATTCACGAATGTTTTCCGCAGGATCAAGAAGACATTGGAGATCCTGGACCCAGTTTTCGAGTCCGAGGAAGACTGGCCCGTCGCCCGGCAAGCATTTTTGAGGCTGCAGAATATATTGGCCATAATGAAGGAGATGGGGGTGGACCAACAGAGTAGCTTCACCGGGGACTTTTTCGCCATGATAGAACGTTTCGTCAGCTCGATGAAATTTCTTCCTTCGGTTCCTGCGGAGAGCATCGAGAAACTGGCACGAATTGCGGACGCCGGGTTCGCTATTTTGCAAAGTGGGGCGCAACTGAGCTCGAAGATATTGGACCGGCACAAGGACGATCTTCACCTGTAAGTGCTTTCAAAGTATAGACTACTTTATTCTTACCACGCTACAGGAACAAGCTTCCTCAAATTGCAGAGACCACTACTGTCGTTCTTTCTGGAGCGTCTATCCTAAATAATTAAAATAACTAAACAACTATGCAATAAGTAATCAATAGATATAAACTAACCGACAGCGTTGTTCTACTTTATTTCCAGACCGCCGGAAGTCTGGAAAGGACTCAAGGAATTCTTTTCGGACAGGATCTTGGCAACGTTGAGTTATGCTTTCGCGTTCACGCAGAGCGTAGTCAGAACGGTCCATCACACGGCCATTATTCACGAAGATTTAGAGAACAGGTTGTATCATGTCTCCCTGAAGAACAAGGACGTTGTACAACAATTACTCACCAGCGTGGATCCCAGTGCTTATCGAACTGTCGTGCGCTCGTTCTCCAGATTAGACTTCGTGGAGGTTGACGACTCTTCTTGAACAACCTTCGCTTGTTGTTCAGGCCCGTTTAAACAATTCCTTTGTCTGTCACAGAAATTCGTCGAGGCAGTTACGGACCGCAAGCCCGAGGACTACTTCTGTCAGAAGGATACGCTGAACGAAGTGTTCGATGATTTCGAGGACTCTGAACAGGGAGGAATCGCCAGCGAAATACTTTGCAGTGACAAGGGGAAGAAGTTTCTCTCCGAAGTGTACGGGACCATGGAGCTTCAGAGTTTTGAGGGCACTGTACGTAGTTCATATAATCAATAGTGAAAACGATCAAACAAATTTGCTTTTGATAATTGCTTTTAACAGGCGAGGGACACTTTGGACGCTGCTATGAGCATGATATTCAAACAAGCTATCTTCATCGAGAAAGCGAATCTGACAGGGGTGGTCAGCAGTGTGAACAACTTTATGAGCTTCATGGACAGGCCAAGGAAGTCGCATCCTAATTGGTCGGTCTTCACGGTCGACGAGACGTGGGCGAAAGCGTTCGAGGACACCAAACCTCAAAACAGACTGAACGTGTGAGTACTTCGCAATCAAACGATACGTCAGCTGCGGCTCCTTTTATCTTCTTCGAACTCCTCGATTAACAGACTTTGCATTTTTCAGTCTCGGCCTTCACCTGAGCATAGCGAAGATGATCGGCTGCTGCAACCTCAGCTTCCAGGTCATCAAGTCCGACATGAAAAGCATAGATTACATCGCGCGAATGACGCTGCAGGATCTAACGGAGAATAAGGACGATTGGGTTGGCGAAGTCACGCGTCGCAAATATGAGCTGCTCGAAACGTTCTATCTGACAGCGACGGATAGAACAAAGGTCGGTTATTCACCGTCCTAAATAATATTATACGAATATGACGTGACAACATTGGCGACGTCAAACGGTTCCAATAGTCAGGAGTACTTATTTTATATGTTGATTGTAATCAACATTCTTGATTGTAGTATGGGACAAAATTGAATGTTTTATTAGTTTTCAATTCAGCATTTATAATTGCACTCTAAAATTGGACACGTTTCATATGCGCCAACTTAATATTTTCGATCCTGATTTTAATGCAAACGTATCACAGAAGAACTTGCACGAATCTCTCTGATACACGCTTTGAAACAGCCGTCCCCGCTTTCATCTTGGACGAACACTTTTATCCGCAGGTTTTACAAATTTTAGAGTACGACAGCTTCGTGAGATCGTACTGCGTGGACCCGAGTCCGCCGCCGTTAATAACCTTTCCAAGGGACACGAACGGCACGCTGCTGAAGACGTTGGTCTGCCGTCTCGCGAGCATCGTGCAGAACGACCTGGACTCGGACATAGAGATGATCCACGTGTCCACGGCCGGCTCGAAGTTCAACTGGACAGCGTTCAACGAGATCACGATCGGGATCTATCAGTACATCGACGTCTTGATCCACGAGAAGACTCCATCCCATCAGTTGATGAATTTGGAGAAGCTGAAGAAAAATTTCAGAGTCTCCTGGAGCACCGACTTGAGCGTCAGAGATGGCTTCGAGATCAGGTTAGTGGATGTTGAAGACAATTCGACTGATCTAGCCAGAGTTCCACTTCTGAAATCAGTATTGATCATCAGCTGAAACCAGGTTTCTAAAAAGCACGAAGTTCCTCTTTTTTTTAACATTTTATCTACCGGAAGTATATTACAGTCTTTTTCCGATATAAGACGAAGACTTGGGACCGGCTGTCGCCGTATTTCGGATCAGTGTAGCTATACTCTGGTGACAAATGCCGTCTTTTTGCAGTGTAGGTCTGATCTGCAAGTTGTTCAACCTTCTGGAGAGCCCGTTGTTCAACATCCAATCGAAAAGCGGTTGGAAAATTATGGACAGCCTCGGTTGGTTGTTCACGTTGATTATGGACATGATGCAGAACGCCCTTCTAGAAGTTTCCAGAGTGGAATCTGGAAGGATGATCCATACCAATGACACCCTAGAGATGCCTGAAACGAGAAGCCTGATCAGCGTTACGCTCTTTAATCTTCACGACATGATTCTCGACGTGATCGACATCGTAATCATGAAACCGATCCACCTTGTACGTTCTGTAATTTAAATTCACATTACATCTCGTTTTCATATTGCTACACATAACTAAGATATTCGAAGTGGGCGAAGTTAATGGCCTACTCTGCATACGCTGCTCTACACCTACTCCTATCCTCGCCGAAGTTTAGGGCTGATCGCGCAAATGAATTTTAACTGTTCGTTTAATTAACAATGTTTGTTAATTTTCCGGATGTATATTCCATCAGATATCCCTGTTGGACGATTACAAGACTCGAGAAGATCGATGGCCCTGCGTGCAACAAGAAAGCGTCGGGGCCGCGCTGGAATTTCGTAGCGGAACCCGCGCGTGGATCGAGAAACTAGAAAATATATCTTGCAACCCGGCTCCGATCATCCGGGAATGGAGGGCGTATCCTACAGCGTACTATCTCGTTCACGGCGTAAGTTTTCCCTCGATCATCCTGCGCTCGTCGAGTGACGTTTTAACGAAGAGAATCGATTGATTGCAGTCCGGCGAAACACCACCGTTGAAATTCAATTGGACCGAAGGTTACAGAGCGATGAGAAATCTGACTGAACAGTTCGAGAACTGGGTGATCGTCACGGAAAAGAGTCTGTCGGATTCGCTGGGATCGTCATCCGCAAAACCGGATGTCCTCGGCGGATTTTCGAACCTGAAGACTATATTCGACGAGAGGTGGCAGAATTCGAAAGACGACACGAAGTAAGCTCATTGAAGTCATGCTCTTTCTGCGAATTTAGGGACGCAAAAGTTCATGAATTTATTGTTTAGCACTGTTCTGAATCTCATCGATTTGGAGTTAGACAAGATTGTACCAGCGTTCCACAGCGAGCTTAGGGCTAGCAACGTCTGGAAAGAGGATGTTTTCATCGACGATCGCGTATTGATCACTGCTAAGTTCGCCTCTGATGTCTTTCACAAAGTAGCGATGCTGGTGTCCAGTATCCTGCGCACCGACACCGCGGAATATAACATAATTTCTAACTATAGTGACAGTGCTACTTCAGCTAGCGGTAAGTTTCACAAAAATATCGTCTATCTAGATCCGAAATCTAGTCGTCGAAGCAGTACCATCGTTTCGAAAAATTTTTGCAATTTCGTTTTCCCGTTTTCAGAATCGGAGTTCTCCAAGGTCGTCGAGATGAAGTGGCTACCCCTTTTGGGATTCACTAACAAAAGCCCGATCGGTATATTCTACAACAAATTGCCGTATCTGCTGGCCACGCTGGCGGAAGGATTAGCCGATCTCGACGTGGACAAACTTATCGCGAAGTCTATGTCGAAAGAGGTCGACGTCTCCTGCGAACAGCTGTTCGACCATTGGCCGACATCCTCCAAAGTCTTTACCGTCGAAGACCACGAGACCCTGAAGAAGTTCGTGTGCGACCTTAATTCCTTCAACTTCAACGTCTACACGGATCTGTTCATGGCCGAGACAGAGGTCTGGCGAACACCGGCGAACCAATATCCATTGCGGCTAATGTCGGTGATCAGCGACGCCTACGATCTGTCGAATGTCCTGAGAAACATCACGAAGATGCGCGTCATGATCGAGGTCCCCTTCTCGGGCCACTATTTCAAGTGGTTGCTGTCGGAGATGCTCTCCACCTTCGAGAAATCCGAGAAATATTACCAGGTTAGACATAGTTCTGCACATGGTTCTTTAAATCTCATATTATTTTGAATATCTGGTAGAAACAGAATACTTTTCCATAAATCATTAATTTAGTCAGAATTTCTAAGTTTACGGTCACGTGAAGGTCGTCGTAATAACCCCGGCAATTCAAAAATATGTAGCTTAAAAACTCCAAGGTGACCTTGACTTTCCATTAAAAAAAACCTTTCGTTTCTATGAGCGAACAAGTCAGCCTCGTAGAAATTCGTTGACATTTTCATCGAACTGATCGTCCATTTTCAAGAACGCGACGGCCCAGGTTCCCACCGATTTGACCGACTACAGGCTCATTGTCGAAGGCGTGTCCGAGTGTCTGCTTCACGTCGCGAACACCGTGAACAAGATCAACGATATCGACAAGCTACAGAAAAATAGTATGAATATCTGGGACTTCGTCGAGGGCACCGAAGTGCGACGATTGTTGAAGATCCTCGACGCTCACTCCGAGGAGGCGATCGCTCTGGTAGCACAGATGGTTGAGATCGGCACGAGGACAGGCGACTTTTCCTACGAGAACATAAGGAAAGCGATCTGCAATACACGGAACCCTCCGGCGTATTGGTCGACCGAGAACAGGAGTCGATTCATCCAACAAGTGTGCTCGTTCGATCCTTTCCAGCTGCTGAGGTCCGTCACCAGCGAAGAGTATTACGTGAGTAGGCCCTTTCCCTCAGTTTTCATTTCATGTAGTTGATCTGGTTTGGCATCCAATAAGGAATGATCTAGAAGATTACATACATTTGAAAAAGGAACCTCTAGTTTCTACCATATTTCCAAACGCAAACGTAAAGTACTCTTCACACAAGGTTCTATTTCCCTCTGTAAACCTTTTCCAGCTGGCCCTGACCGTCCGAAGGTCCAGTTTAACGAAACTGACACCCCTAAACACCTCGCTTGGCAAATTGGCGGAGGCGATGTTGTCGCTTCTGTCCAACACACCGAATTTGAAACTACAATCAAACATCTTCGATCCGAAAACCTGGTCAAGCCTCTCGAACGACACCGTGTCGGAGATCCGCAGCGTTGGACGATCCTGGGTGCATTGGTATGCGACAGAGGCCAAGAACGCTAAACCGGGCCAGTCCAAGCTGGACCGCTTCTTCGGAACGAACGACACCTTCGTCAAGATTACTCGTGTTTATCAGCTTCTGGACGCCTCGGTCGATCTGATGATCGGTGGAGACGTCTGGCAGAAGCTTCGGTACCTTTACGAGGGGTCGAAGGTGAAACCTGTCCTGACTCTGATAGAGGACACGCCGAACATCATCGTCAGCGTCGTCGACACTTTCCTCAAGTCGGACAGGCTACACCAGTTCCTGGAGAAGCTGGCGACAGGCAAAGCGCACCCGTGCGATCTTGACAAATATTTGATCGTGCCCGGCTTCGTCAGGAAGAAGGTTCTGCTCTCTAGCATCTCGAACTTCTGCGAGAAGCTTGTCTTCTCCGAGAAACAGCTGACGTGGCTCGATGTGCTGCCTCTCGACGCTAAGTACGAGGTATGTATTCTGGGCCGATTCTGCAATCCTTTTTCGCCAACGCGACGATCCGGAGATTTGCTCGAACTGTTCATTTCTATATATCTAATTTTTGATCCCGTAGAGTTTGTCGGACGTTTTGTTGCACAGATTTTCAGACGATTGGTCATTGGACTGCGGATTTTACGTATTTACGATAGAAACGAGTAGGTCAGATTCCAAACAGTATCAGTTCCAATTTGTGAATGTCAATGAATGAAGAATGATATTTTCTTACAAGTAATGCAGAAAGTTTTTATGTTGCACGAAGATCCGCAGTGTATGAATTAATTCTGTAAACGCATCAAATTTATAGCTGTGCTCCTGTTTCTGAGAATTTTTGGTTGCAACGTTCCACACCGAACGATCAATAATGTTTTCAGGAGACCCGAGTATCCCAAACTGGTGAGAAAGAGTTCAACGAAACTTACCTCTTGGAGAGAGTAGATCGCATGCAATCAACGATCATTCGCATAATATCGGAGGGCCCGAGGGAGCCGAAAATTCCCACATGGTGGACATCCTTCAAGGAGGGTGCTTTCAACGATTTCCTAGCCCACTATAAAAACGAGGTACAGTAAAGTCGCGATCTAGTTCCATCAGAGCTTCACGATCCAAGTCCCTTCGCCTACACCTTCCACTGAGGAGCATAACCCGCGAGTCTTATAATTTTATTAAATAAACTAGTATGGATTTGAGTTAGTCCCTTGCACTACGATTTATTTTACGGCTGCAGTGATTGGAACTTCTTTGTGATTCATAATTTCCTAGAAAATGGGAGAAAATTAACTTAAAGACGTCTACTCAGGACGTTCAGACCTGAAATGTATGTAAAAAAGACGTCTTTGAGACGTCTTTAAGACGTCGCGTGCTATCTGGCTATTCGGGGTTCATCAATAAATTCGAATATCGCAGGTTTAAAAAAATTCCGGATGTTTCATTTAAATTGTTCCAGGACCCCAGAGCACTGGCTCACCTCACAGTGAAAAAGTTCACGAAGATCGCCTTGGATATTCTGAATTTCAATACGGATACCAAGTAAGTCGCTCGCGGAATCCGTTCGCAGCTCGTTGCTTGTTACACGACGTCCCTTTCTTCTTTTTTTTTCTTTTGTGTTTGAACTCTCAGAGACTGTTCCTGGTGCTTCTCGATGTTCCTGATCGATGTCCTGAATTCCCAGCTGGAGAACCATCGTCTCTACGCGGAGCTTCCCTGCAAGATGAGTCGAATGAACATATCGGAGATTCATAGCGTTGTGCTGCGTGATTTTCATTGGAACGAGACCACCGACAAGGTGAACGATACATACTGAGATCTGTCTCGCTTGTTCTTCGTGCATTGGTGTAATCGCCTCGCTCTTCCAGATCAAGAATTTCAAGACTCTGTACGCGGGACGGACGCGGACCGAGTGGATGGCGTCTATGGAGACGATGCTGCTTCATATTGTGGACATGGTAGTCGATTTCCAAAACGAGACTTACAGTGACGGGATCGGAGAATGCTGTCGGAAGTTCTTCGGAGACCCACCGATGTCCAGACCAGGGCTGTAAGAGCCTAATTAAAAATACATATTTAGGTTGTTCCCGTTCTAACGAGATCCACGTTGTTCAAGGTACGTGTCGGTGTTGCTGGGGATCCTGGAGAAGCTGCAGGAGAACGTGTACATTCTGGACACATCCAGGTACCACAAGGCCATTGACGAGTTGAGCAGAAAGTCGGCCAAGTTCGTACCGATTTGGAAGGACCTGAAGGAGGTGACGAGCCCAAAATACGCGGAAGCCGTCGAGTCTTTCTTGCCTGGTGCGACGATCAACGTGAACGCAATCCTGAACGACAAAGACGGCTCTCTATGCACGACGACGAAGGAATGCCGAAACACGACGATTTTGCTGCAGCATCTAAGCTCGAAGAAAGCGGGGAAGCTGTTTCGATACGATCCGAAGGCTGCCGACTATCCCGCCCAGTGGGAGATCGCCGATCGGCTGTCCCGGACCCTGGATCTGGATCTAATAAGTCGCGAGGTCAAGCTTTGGCGGATGGACGCATCGTTGGAGTTAACGTGGCTCAAGGAAATCCTGCGCCACTTGTCCAACGTTATTGCGGAGGGCCGTGATCTTCTCGACGTCGCCAGTAAAATAGACTTCGAGGACATCTCGAACGTCCTGGGCGTCCCCGATGTCATCGACGGGGTGCTTAATATCCTGAAGGAGAAGACCGTCGACAAGCTTTTCGACGGGTGAGTTTGATCCGAGGATTTCAGCGAACCACAGTGTTTCTGGAAAACAGGTGGAATTAATACAAAAATTTTCACACGACATAAAATAGACGAAAATCAGATCTTCTCTTAAGACAGTACTTGATACTAGACCGAAAAGGACACGGACATATATCTGATCTCGTTTGTTAAATAAGTAATAGTCGAGCGCACGTTTCTAGTAGCAATGTATCAGCCAGTTTTCTTTGAAATCGAACCTTTCGTTCCACAGGATGAGAGAAATAATAGAAGACGTGAAACCGTTCATCGAGGACCCAGAGATGTTGGACGACGTCTACAAGATGATCTCAACCCTCGAGTCGATGGACATCTTCAAGAACCTGGGCCTCCTCAATATGAAATGTAAGTGCATCTCGAAATGATTTTTACGATGTTAGATATCCCTGACCGGTTCGATTTTTATGTTCAAGACGTTATCAAGGACATGTTCGACAACTGGGGCGTGGTGAGCTCGTATCTGAGTAATAAAATCAACGTCTCGAATACTGTTCTGTCGATGCTCAGCGATGCGAAAGTCGACATGATCTCCGTGTTCATGAAAGAAAGAAAAGCTCTCAGCATGAAGGAGATTATTTGCTCGCCGAAGAAGCTTAGCGAGATGCTCAGCTTCAACGATCGGATCACCGCTGAGGAGGTCAGCGCCGCGGTTTGTCAGCTGGAAGACGCGCAGACGCAAAACGTGATGATTGCCCTGATCAAGAATATGAACTTCGATTATATTTTCAAAACGGTGTGTTTCGATAGTCTGACCATGGAACGAGAGCAAAAGTAATAATCGAATCTCCGGTTTCAGTTGATGAGCGCCAACGTGAAGAGTATACTGGCGAACGCAAACTTGACGGAAACTGAAGGGAGGATGGTGTTGGACAATTTAGGCGTGGCGGCTGAGCTAATGCCATTCTTCAAGGAGAAGTTTGCTTCCAGTATGCCGAAGGCTGAGGGCTTGAACGCGAACGCGGAGAGAGAAGAAGAGGATCAACCGATGTCCAGTAAGCAAAATACAAAAATACAAAATTGCAAGATCTATTACGGAAAGTTCAAATGATTTTCTACAGCCTCGAAGTTCCTCGAGGCCTCCAGCAAGATGCTGTGCGGCCAGGCGATGGTCTCCGACAATGGCGACCTGTACAAGATCATTTCAAGGATCGAGGACAACAGCAAACAGTACGACCAGGCAGAAATCGATTCTTTGCCCAGTATGTAGAGCAAGCCAGTTACCAGTTCGATTAAAAGTTTCTTCATAAAAAATTAATGGATCTCCTTGTCGCAGCCGACTTTTGCAGAGACACCTACAAGAGTTTCATCACCATGGGGGGCGGCAAGATAATATGGTCGTACGTGAAGCCGCTCTTACGTGGACAGATACTCTACGCGCCTAATACAACAGTAATAAACAAAGTTATGGCTCTATCTAATAAAACTTTCGTGGAGATGGAGAATTTCGGCGTGCTGATGGACAGCTTTGTAAGGACTCTCTCGTCCCTGGCGAATCTCACCGAGATGAGCGACAGTCTGAAGGATCTGCAGGATATGATGTCTTCGGACGTCATGAAGGTCGCGATCAAGTCTCTCGGCGGTGGTAGTGTGACCGGTGAGTGATCCGAAATATATTCGGACATGCAATTATTTCAAATAACTAGACTGCGGATATTTATGCAAAATAAAAATTGTCTGCATAGATTCCAAGAAATAGAAACTAAATCATGTAGTGACATCTCCAATTTTTCAAATTTTTCAACAATTTTGAATTACATCTACTCAATTGTGCTATAAACGCATAAATAACTATCATCGTTGTTTGTTGTTGCAGGAGATTTATCAGGCATGGATCTCGGCGAAATTTCGTGGCAGCTGAAGAGGAACAGGCGCCTGATCAAGATGATCGGTATGCTGAACGATTTACTGGGATGCGTGCTCGTGGATCGAGTCCGAGGATTCAGGAACGAGGGCGAAATGGAGGCTGAAGCGCGGATGCTGATGGACACGAGGGAGTTCTTAGCCGGCGTCGTTTTCATGGACGAAGATCCTGCGAGATCTAAGAGATCCTTGAGCGAGCAGCTGCCCGAGCACGTAGTGTATAAGATCCGGATGGACATTGACTACGTTCAGTCGACGAAGAGGTTAAAGAATCAGTTCTGGATCCCTGGGCCGGAGAGCAGCTTCATAGAGCACCTTCGGTATGTTAGGGGATTCGTGCAGCTCCAGGACTCTATCGATCGCGCGATCATACGGGAGAAGAGCGGCAAGGATCTGGAGTGGAAGACTGTCACGCAGCAGATGCCTTATCCTTGCTGGAAACTAGTGCCGTGAGTGTAATTCTACTTGCTGATTTACAGAGAATTCTAGGTACAAGTGGGTACTCGCTCGTTGCACGAAAAGGGGACCGGAATTTCAGGGAAGATCCGATGTTTTTTTTAGTGAGTGAGATGTCCAACCAATAGCATAAGGTGCGTGCTGTATGAAAGAGGGTTTGGTGGGAGAACCCATTGAGGGGACCATAGATTAGGTTTGCGTAAAAAAACGGGCGTTCGATCTGGAGTGCAACGAGCGAGAGCCTACTGCAATGATTTCGCACGAGAAGGTCTTAATTGCTACGAAACGAGCAGGTTTCAAACAACCCTGTACGAGTCCCAAGGGATCCAGGTGTGCTTCTTCTTCGCGTTGATGATGTGCGTGGGCTCGGCTGTCAGGCACATTGTTTGGGAGCGGGAGTCGCAGAACGCAATGGTAGCTAGCCAAGAACTACTAGAAACTCGTATTCATTGAACACCATTACTGAGAAGCCAATAATTTGTTTGTTTCGCCAGGTAATGAGCGTAATGGGGTTGAAACCGTGGCGGAATACAGTCGCTTGGTTCATCACCACATACACGGAGGTAATGATCGTGATGATCTCGATCGCGATGATCCTTCTGGTCGGGAAGATCCTACCGAAGTCCGATCCACTCCTAGTTCTGGTCATGATGATCGACTACGCGTTCTCCATCGTGACATTCTGGTAATCTATGATCTCTCACGCTAACTGCCCTCTTCGCTGCTGTCCTCCTTTGCTAAAGGATGTCCGATAAATTTCCAGTTACATGATTTCGACGATGTGCAGCTCGGCCAGCTTGTCCGCGATCACCACGGTGGTAATGTTTTTGCTGACATACATGCCGTACATCATTGTCATTGCTATGGAGGCCGTATTAGGTCTCGGCTATAAGCTCCTCATCGTAAGTTATCGTCCCGCTCTTGCGAGACCGTTCCCGTAATAAATAAGGCGTTCGAACGATTCATTTTCTCAAACTGCGTCGGCCACGATAAGATGCGCACCTTTTGTGCGAACTTTTCTGCTCGGAGAGGAACGATTTACGGCGGACCGGAAAAGTATCCGTTCAATTTTCAAGGCGAGATATTGCGTCGGCCCGTCGCCAATTTGCATACTCGCTACCTGATCGAAATAATCATTTATAAGCCGTTTAGAAGCATTTTCGTTTGCATAGAGATTGGGCAACACCTAAGAAATTGTTTCGAATGACGGTCACATTAATCGTGCGTACGTCTGTCGATTGACTTTGCAACGTGCAAATTCGTGTTCGTATGAACTACACGCGTTGCATCTCTTAGCAGCTGTTCGTAATCGGAAAGTCGTGCGGTTCGAACGTCAAAGACTGCCAGAATTAAAGAAACACATTTCTCAGTTGGATATTTTTATCTTTAACGGACTGACGAATTAAAAATTGTTAGGAAATGACGTTTAATAAAAATTTCTACGAAGTTTCGAATAATATAACTATTTAAATAACAGAGGATCAGTGAGTGTTCTTCCATTCTTAGTGCTCCAAGGAAAACATTTATGACGTTTTAAAAAATCATCATTGGCAAACGATTAATACCCAAAGCGAACAGATACTTTTCTAACCAAATGTATTTTCGTTTCTCCTTTACTTTCCTAGATCGTAATTTGTACATACCAGACCAAACTCCCTTTCATATTTCTGAAGTATGAAAAAAAGTTATTAATCTTCTATACATGAATTGATAGGTTTTACAAAGATATAAGAACAATATATGGCACGGTAATAGACTATATTTTTATAATTCTAGAAATATGGATGGAAATTCGCATTACTCGTGGAACGATCGGATCTACACAATTACGCGAATGTGTGATGCGAATTACCCTGACTTATGATCGTTTCAGTGTCTTAGCATGTCGACCAGCTTCTGTTACGCTTGCCTGTACGCGGCCCGAAAGGAAGTCCAAGGGATTGGTCTGAAATGGTCTGCTATGTGGGAGGAGTCTGCTCCTGGTGACCCGATGAGCTTAGGCTTGACTCTGTTGATGATCGCCTTCGACGGTTGTCTCTACGCCGTGATCGGTTACTTCGTCGCCAGATACACAAACACAGGTAGAAACTCTAGCCATCCTCTTTAACCTCCTGGAGACACTGTCACCCTTGGATCTTTTTGAACCCATCTGTCAACGTCTGGTGGAGGTGTCACGATCTGTAGACGTTCTTCTCTTCACTAATTTTTGTTTCATTTTTTTTTTTAGTTACATTTAACGATTCGATTAATTGTTCGCAAAAATTGTTTCGCGAGCACAACGCGATCCTCTAACCCGAAATGTTCAGCTTCTCCGGTAGCACCCTCTATGGTATGTGTGTATGTGACACGAATTCTATACTCCGTGTGTAATATCTCTTTATCATCATCTCGTCGATAACCGTCGCGTCGTCGAGGACGTCGACAACGCTCGGAAGGGTGGAGCAGAAAATTGTGATAAAAGGTCGGAAAGTAAAAAGACACTCGAAAGATGGAATATCCCTTAGTGCTCTCTACAGGATTGGAACGTGTGCATCGCTTCTCCACTTATTGTTAATCTGCTCGAAGCCCCGTGCACCTCTGAACCAGTCCTCGAACCTCCCGTAGGGATGGTCGCCATATTGGAGCTGGCAAACAATCCGCACGAATTTTATTTCCCTCATCGGAAGAATAGGCGACGTTCCCATGGTCTTTAAAAAATTCGGAAATTATTGTTCTGGACGCACAATGAAATCCTGGAGCTGGGAATTAAGGGATGGTGGAGGATTATACGTTTTTGGACGGTTTCACTGTTCAGAATGATTGGAATCGTATATAGCTTTGTTCATTAATTTTTCAAATGCGTTTTGAGAGGTACATTTTTATGTAGACTCTATATTAGACACATTAGACAGTCTATTGTTTCCAATGAATTTAACATATTTAAATTGCTTATCAGAGAGTCCACGTTTTCCGGTTTTCAAGAGAACCGTATTTCAACAAAATCGCCGAAATCCGCGTCTCTCCGAATTTCTCAAGAACTGGTTAGCCGCGCGGTTGTTTCGCGTTTTCCTCGGTGAATTTGGTCGCACCCTCCGACGCGTTGACGACGCGATAAAAGCGAGACGGGCAGCGGGAACCGAGTAACGATAATGCATTCGCGTGCACCGGATCCCGCAATCGTAAACTTGCCTGCGAAAATTCGCGGGAACGTCGGTCCCGCCCCCATGAGAACCGCAACAACCGCACCGGGGCGGGGGGTTCCCAGGCGAGGTCGAGGAGAAAAGGTGGACCTCGTACTCGAACGACCTTGGGAGACCCGAAAGGAATCCCGACGAACCTCCAGCGGAGCCACTGGAAAAACGGACCAGCCATTCGGCCAATAATTTTCCAGGCAGGGGCTTTCACGATTTGAGGTCCCGTAGCTTATGGTGGGCCGACACACGTTCTCTCTATGGAAGGCCGAGCTACCTCGCCTTCGTCAACAACCTCTATTTCACTAACGACGTTCTCCACCCTTCAGCCACTTACCAAGGTATCGCACTCGCCAGCTCTCTCTCTCTCTTTTTCTCTCGCTTCTCTCTCTCTTTTTCTCTCTGTTTTTGCTTGCAGCATCGCCGACACGCCAAGCTCTTTCATTCGCGGAACTCCGAACGCGCTCAGTATTTTTTCCCTTCGGTTTTTACTTGGCCGCACTTCGATTCCAGAAGTTCGTTCGTTTCATCGACGCTGAATTAGGTTTGAATTGTTTACGTTGCAAAAAGTGCTCCCCCTTTTTGTTGCTCCCATTTCCTGTTTCCCCTGGACTTCCACCCGATCGTACTTTGCTTGGCCGTTGTCTTTTTTCCTCAACGCAAGACGCGCGTTCGTTCTCATCGAGACTGAATTAGATTTGAATTGTTTATGTTCGCAAAACTGCTCCAATTTGCCCTGCCTCTGCTTCCGAGTTTTCGGGGATTATGCTGCTGTTTGGTCCGCGAGTAAATTAAACTCGTGTTGTCCATTTGAAAACTCTTTTTCTTCGATGCAATTTGGACCGTGTTCACTTGTTTAATTCACGATACAGCGGGACCTCGATTTTCCGTACTGATCGGTGGAAACCACATTACCAGCGGAGGGTTAATGTTTCTCTCGAAGTGCGACAAAATAGGAAATCACGTGCTCCATTAAAACCCCTCCTCGTACCTCTTTGTTTCCTCGTTATTGTCCTGGACGCTGCGCGAGCTTTTGTTTGGGGGTTCGTTTATTTTTACGTTTCTCCCGGATTTGCTTGAGTTCCCTTTCCACTTACCGAACGGACCTATTGTCTCGAACTTCGAAAGGTACGGATAATTATGTAACTTCCATCAGCAGAAGTTTCATTCTTTTCATCTTTGAGATACCAGCACCGTGAACCTTTTTGTTGCGTTTAAGGCTTTTTGCAGTGACTAGAGCGGAAGATTGTTTGTTGATAGAATATCCGAGGAACGCGTCGGAAGGCAGGCAATATTAAACTTCGTTTCGCGATGGGGAAACGACGACGGTCTCTCTGCTCGGGACTTTCATTGGCGCGTTAAATTTCTTGAACAAATGACAGCGTCCTCTTTAAATCGACACGAATTTCCCGGTGAGAAATTGAAAACCAGAACGGACTCACCGAACTACAAACGTCGTCGTTCGATGTGAAAGCTGTGTATCTCGATCTCGAAAAAATCACGTTTCTTCGCTGTGCAATTTCGTAATTATGCGACTGCGAGTTTTGCTTTTTAGAAGCACGCATTCATTTTTTTTCTGGTTAGCGTTCAATCACTTTTTTAAAGTAATACTTTGATGAAATCGAAGTTAAACGAAGTGTTCTTAAATGGCAAATCAGTATTTACATTGCATGTAAATTTTTGGTAAAACCGTATGGAGATCTGTTAATGTACAATATTAATATACCGAGAAAACATGAGGATCTCCCGGTCGAGGATCAAATTTTTATGTATCATGTTGAAACGAACGAACTCCAATGCAGCGCGAGCCTTCGAAGTTCTCGGTAGTCTTCTCGAGGCTGGCGGAGTCGGTCCGAGGAACGTCAAAAAATTGTACGATCGCCGAAGACGGAACGATCTGCATAAACTGCCTCCCATCAGTTTCATAAAATTCCTGCGAGAAAGAGCCATTCGAACGTTTGGATCTTGCCGAATATGCAAATGCCGGCTGTTGCTTGTTCCGTGAAAACGAGAGCCAGAACTCGCGCGGGAACGCTTAATTTATTCAATGCTTGAGCTCGGGCGTATCGGGGACCGGCGAAATTCTTCCAGATAGTCTGCATGCCCGCGTTTTCTCGATTCTCCTGCGAGAGGTCGAAACTTGCCACGATTTGAATCGCTCGACATCATGTTATACATTCATTCATATTTCTCTGTGTTCGCCGGAAAACACTCAATTTACATCCGTCGATCCCTCTGAGCCATCGGACACTTTGTTGATGTATACAACAGGCCCTCGTTAATCTTGCTGCGATCTTCAATATTTTTTAGCAGCCTCTTCTATCTCCTGCATCTCTTGATTCTTTATTTGCGAATCCGAGGATCCACGGAGAAAAGACGAAGCTAATCATCGTGCAAAATAATTGTTGAAAACAGGAAATTTCTTTCCATCGTTAAACTAGTTCGTGTATTAGTTTACTACATGATGTGAAAAGAAATTTTTTCAAAAATTGCAGTTGGTCGGCATTGTAGAGAAAATATTAGAAGTTTCATTTTACAGTTTTACGTGGGTTTACACTGACAATTTAAAAAATACGTTTTGTAGATCTGTGTCAAATGTATGCATTGCGAAAGTTTCATCGAAATGCAGTTAGAGTGAAAAACTGCAATTTTCACCATCTTTAAACGTTCGTAGTTCATTGAAACGTTGACAGATTTTGATGAATTTTTCACAGTAAGTTTAATCGATACAGGAAACGTGTTTTTTAAATTTTCAATACAAGACCACATATAAAATTTGCAAAATACAACTTATAGTATTTTCTCTGCAATTCCGACCAATTGCAATTCTTGTAGTTCTAACTTCTCTCTCCAAAAAAAATCCATGTCATATGGTCCAATATTAAAAAATGTATCGTCCTTTCCAGAGTGTCCGAATATTACTGGGAGCCACTGTACATTCATTATTATCGAATCGTTTTCATTGGTTTATTAATAAAATAGTCACTGACCATTACGTAACAAGATTACGTTACAACATCGGAGTTGCGTTCGTCATAATTTCAATTCTCTTCGAACCAACCAAGTGACCGATGGCGTGTCAGTAATCAGAGTAGCTATGTATATTGGGGTGTTGTGCTGCATGTTCTGCATGTGTTCTGGGTATTTCCTCCTGTTTGTCGAGCACCTGATTATCTTTAGAGAGATCGAGGACGATTTTCCGTCGATTGAAAAATTGATTCGAGACGCTTTATTCGATTGGTGTGTTTTATCATGCTTCTTCAAGGATTTGATTAGCCGTACGAACGGTAAGAGCTTGCTTCTCCGTATGACATACGAAGATCGATTATTTCCCGGGTAAGAGCATTAACTGTTAATGTTGTACACGGTGTAGACGAGGAGACCGACTCGAGCAGTTTAGTAGTCAACGAGAAACAGACGGGAGTCAGGTTCGAGGGTGTGAGGAAGGTCTACAACAGCGACGAAGGGGAAGTTGTGGCCGTTGATAACTTCACTTTGAAGATGTGCGAGGGCGAAGTTACCAGTCTTCTTGGCAGGAACGGGGCCGGGAAGACAACCATCATGTAAGTAAACGTTTACTCGCCTATCAGTTAAACCAAGGGTGACGAACTTCTCCGCCGACAGTCGAAGAGCCCCCACTGCCAATAGGACGGTTCTCCCACTTCCGACCTCACCCGTGTGTCAGAGCGATGGGCATGGTCCCCACTCTTTGGGGAGAAAGGTGGGGATGGGGGCAACAACTGACTCGCGAGCCGCCAGTTCGTCACGTCTGAACTAAGCCACCAGAGTTTCGACGTTAGACACTGCTCGGAAAACGGAGAAATCGAAAATCCGCCGACACACGAGTTTCGTTAAGCTTTAACGAAACATTCCACTTCGTTGTTAGTTCGTTAAGCTTTAACGAAACATTCCACTTCGTTGTTAGTTCGTTAAGCTCTTTGTTGAACCAATGAAACTTTTCTTTGACTCCGGCCTTCGCACGTGCGAAAGCAGAATTTCGCGGTCCGGCTTGCGGAATATCCTTGTGATATTCAATTCTCTTTCTTCGACGGTCTCTCGTTCTATATTTCAGGAAATACGGAAGTGTATATGCTAAATAATTTTTTAATATCACGCTTCACGAGCGTCTGTATCAGTATTTTAATATCAAACCGTTGTAATTACTGCAAATTGTCTGATGGACTGTAGAGCTTCAATTAAAAAACTATTCGTACTGCTTCCATTACGTAGAACACTTTCAGTAGGGACGAGGAACGTATGAGGGTTGAAGGAGGTGCACGAGTTACTTTCCAGTCGGTTATTTATTACCGGTAAATATTGGATAAGTGGGCTAAGTGGCGCGCTCCTCATAATTATATCAATTAAACGGGCAATTCCGTGAACGTTTATGCAGCCATGGCTCGCTCCCTTTCATGTCGGCGGAGGGTATCTCTATCTCGGCATCCGGATATTCATTGCCGTCTTTCGAGTGTGTGTACTCTCGTTTCAGCAAGATGCTGACGGGGATGCTGGCTCCGACCACCGGTGAGATTTGTTTGAACGGTGAAGAGGACTGCAAACCTGACATAGGGGTCTGCCCTCAGGATAACGTGCTCATCGGTACTTTGACGCCCAGGGAACACATGGTCTTCTACGCGAAGCTGAAGCGGCCCAAGGAGAGCGTTAATATGCAACGGAGCGTGGACGAGTGAGTCGATCGGCAAACTGTCCTTATCAATGCTCCGTTTTCACGGCTCGTCGCTCCTAGCTACCTTCATCCATCCTGGAATTCTCTAATTGGTCTTGGGAACTAACTCGCGTTCATATTTCGAGCGCTGATGGATCACCGGTTTGACACTTCAGCCAAGCCTGTTAACCCCTTCTGTCGGGCACGGACACCGTTTCCTTCTTCTCAGTCGAGAGAAAATTCTATTCTTTTGTCATTGACAAACTATGGATTTTATGCGTTACAAGAATTCAACAGTATCGATACGTTTCTTACTACTTAACCTTCTCTCTGTGTACTGCTATTCTGATGTTAACCATGTTCAGGACCCCATACATTTTTCAAGCAAAATGGAAGAGAAAATTTGTCTGAGTATTTGTGAAATTTTATTGATTTCTAAGAGATAAGTATGCAATGCTTAAAAAATTTGAAAAATATCACAGATCTGAAAAATATCACAAAGATATCAACAGCATTTTTAGAAAATTTTTGGAAATTTTCCATTCGTCAGCCTTTCACCCCATACACAGAGAGAAGGTTAATAAAAACGACTAAAGAAAAAATTAATTCTTACTTGGTTCGTATGTCTTGCAATTAGTGGATAACGATTTTTATTTTGCATACAGATATGCAGTCTAGTTAGTAGACCGGTGCGAACAACCTATATTTGTGTCTCATATTTTTGCAGAAAAGATTAGCTCCCCGTCTATACAAAGCATCAGCTCAACAAGTATAATAACCGAAATGTTACATCCGAACATTCTGTTAATTAACTTTGCTGGTTTCGAAGCGCTCGCTTTCGTTCTCAGTCACGAAGCATGCAGCGGAACACAGCGTCCTTTTACAGCATGACAAATTCCTCGTTCACAGAATGCTAACATCCTTGGAGCTAGGTAAACAGGAACACGAGCCCGTGTATCGTCTATCGGGTGGCACGAAAAGAAGACTCTGCGTGGCTCTTGCGTTCCTGGGATCTCCGAAGCTGGTGATCCTGGACGAGCCTGGCGCAGGAGTGGATCCTGCAGCGAGACGCAGGATCTGGAGGCTGATCGATCAGCACAGGATCGGCAGGACGGTGATCCTGTCGACTCACCACCTGGACGAGGCCGACATGTTGAGCGACACCGTGGTCGTGATGCATAAGGGGAAGATATTGTGCACCGGCTCGCCGTTGTCCTTGAAGATGATGCACGGCCGTGGGTACAGGCTCCTTGTCTCGTTCCCCGGAGAACGCGATGGGAATACGGATGTCGTTGAAAAGAAGAGGCTGGAGGACCTGAAGAACGTGATCGAGGAGGTGATCCCGAACGCGCAGACCAGCGAAATCGCGGGCAACGAGGTGATCGTCACGCTGCCTTTCCAGGGAAAGAACGGTGTCAACAACAAGTGAGTCGATCTGTACAGAAACCGTCTCGCGGATGTTCTCTCGGATTCTGCGTGGATAGTGGTTCGTTAAATGACGTGCTTTCCAGTATCGGGTACGCGGCAAAGGTTCTTGAAGACAGTCGGAAAGTTGTGGGCTATTCCCACTTCTCCTTGGAATGCGATACTTTGGAGAGAGTCTTCCTGGATCTTTGTTCTCGAGCGGAAAGTGGATCCACTGTTATCGGAGCTAGCCAGGATAGCGTCACCAGCGGAGATTACGTTGGTAAATGTCACTAATTAAATCTCAGTTGGGGCCCCTCAAGCGCTTGTCGTCTCGTGTTCAGTGTCGTCAGATTAAGACTTGTCTCCCACTCTACCCTTCCACCTCTACGACGCTCTTCCCACAATTTCTGGCAGGGAGCATCTCCTCGCTTCCGCTGGGTCACGTGACTTCGGCTCCGCGCGCATGTGATACAGTGTCACGTGACTGATCCGATATTGGCAGAGAGAGACGATAACTGTATTCCCCTCAATTTCTCCAGTCTAGCGATATCGCTTGTGTCTTCGTCGCTCCACGGCATGTACTGTGGTGAGAAGACGAGAAGGTCCGCCGCGGCCCGGTCACATGACGCGTTTCATCCCTGCCGTCCGGCACTGGCAGAGAGAAGATAATTTTTCCTCTCGACTCGTGCTTCCTGCTCTCATCTGCCGACACTGCTGCCTTCGTTTCATCTCACCACGATACCTTTGTAGTTATTCGCGGCGGTCAAAGCGCGTCTTTTCTCCATGGTAACGGCGCTTGCTAGAAGAGGGCAGTGGGCGCTACGGCGGGGACGGCTTTGTCTCAATTGAGACGAACGTGCTCAGGCCTGCTGAGTATAGTTGTAAAAATGGTCTGCCGTCGGACGGTCGAAAGGTTAACGAGCTCGAACGATTCGCAGGATTATCGATGCCGACCGACGACATCGATCTGATCGACGACGAGCCCAACCTGAACCCGAGCCCCGTCAGACAGGCGAAAGCTCTGCTGAAAAAACGAATGTGGCACTTCAGAAAAGATTGGATGACGCTGTTCGCCGGTCTCTTCCTGCCGACGATATTCGTCGCAGCTGCCATGGGATTTTCGTTGATAAGACCTCCGTCGCAAGACGAGCCGGCGCTTCCTCTCACGCCGAAGCTCTACGACACTCATCCGACCTACTTCTACAGGTACGCAAGACCCTCGATCTTTCGGATAAACTCGCATTTTACTAAACGTGCACTCCACTAAATGCTATCCTTGCCTCGAATCCCATTCAGCATCGACAACAGCTACGACTCGTTTCTGCAACACGTGTCTCTGCAGCTACACGATCGATTCGGAGATGATTACGCCGGCGCTTGGCAAACACTACCGAACGTATGACAATTAATGGCGTTACCAAATAGCGGAATAGTTAATCGCTAGACTGTGGACGCATATACGTATATATATATATATTTCTATTGATTACTTCGCGGGAATCGAATCGATATCGATTCGACCATAACAGAGGCGCATGCGTCGAAAATATAGATAGATAAAATCAATGCAACACTGTTGACAATGTCTACAGCCTAGTGATTACACGTCCGAGAACACTCGCTAAAAAGAAGTTCGTTGGTTAATCAGGACACGGGCACCTGCAACTGCCTGGATGGCCAACAGGTGTGCCACGGAGTGTCGCAGGCTGTCGAAGGACTTCTTCAGGTTCTACCTGGCAGGCCCACTCTTGATTGGATCGTATCCACCCACCAGACATACATAGAAAAAAGGTATCTTGTTCGAAAGGCGAGTTTCGAACATTTTCGAACCAACTATCATTACCAATGTTCATGTGTTTCAACAGATACGGTGGATGGTCGTTGTCGCATTTGAAGGACGATCCACTGTTCATCGTTTGGTTCAACAACAAGGGTCATCATGCACTGCCATCGTACTTGAGCGCTCTAAACGAGGCGATTTTACGGGCGTCGGGTGTGCAGGGACATTTGACGGCCCTCAATCATCCCCTGAGGTTATCCAGCGATCAATTGAACCGGACAAGCCTGTAAGTTAAACTTGCTTCCGGCATCTTCGGTTAAATTTAACGATCTTCATCCTCGGAAAAATGGCGACCAGTTGCGCTATTAAGAGTGGCAAATCACGAGGCATATTTTAGAAATTTGTTTTAAGGAAACAGTGCGGTGTAGTTTTTCGAAACTGTTCGGGTATGCTACGACACATATTTCCTCGTGGAAAATATTTTTCTGCTCGAGAAATATGAGTCTCGTTGAATATTGCAGTAGTATTTTCGTAGGGCGTCCTGTAGCGCGCGTTATACCTGCTTTAATTTAAAATATAGCACAATTTTAATAAGAAAGAAAACTGTTGACGATACACGGTTTCGAAAAAAAAAGAATTTTATTGAATATGATAACATTATTAGGAATTTAGTCATTCAAATTGAAAGAAGTCTCATTTATATTTCAATGAAAAATATCAAAACTCTAACGTTACATATTAATATCGATATTATTGAAATTGTTAAATAACTCTATTAAAAAATTCTTAATCACGGATCATAGGCTTTCAAAAATCACGGGAAGGATCGCCGATAGACGATGCGTTGACATATTACTGCAGTTGTAAAATCGATTTTCACCTCGTCCACAGTCTGAATTTCATGTCGAAACTATATGCGAGATCCTGTCCTCGTCAGTGAAACGCACCGGTGGCTGCAAGCTTGCTAAGTGCGAGCAAATATTAAATCCGTGGTCGACCACGTTTCCCTCGAATTTAAAATGCACTCGGTCATCCTGTTATTTATATTACCGGCGGCTCGCTCTCGCCGGCCTGTCAGAATAAATCCCGAACGATGCCGGGAAAATATTAAAAAAGAGCGTTTTACGCGCGGTGTTGTGTTTCGATAAGCGAGATCCAATTACCGGGTCAGATGCCAACGTGCCCGGTCGATCTTGCCACGTAGACGAAGCCAGGCGAGGTTGGCTATGCGCAACGAAATCGCGCGTGTTGCGTTTACTTTTAATTAACTCGACGTGCTCGGCCGATCCCGTTTGAACTGCACTGCATCGGAGAACGACTTTTTTCTCTCCCGCCTCCACATTTCTCGCGCGCTTTTTCCAACTAATAATAACATTTCACACGATTCGGGTACGAACGCGTTCCTTGCTCCGCGACAATGGATGTGCCTGCATTCAGTGGCGCACACAGCCGTTGCTCGAGCGAACAAATATGTACTCGTTTTCGCTGATATTGAATACATTGATGCAGGTCACTTAGGAGGAAATTTTCATCTTATTTTTGGTCTTTTGTGCTGCGTATGCTGTTATTGAAACAAATAAGAAGTGACGATTCAGGTCCAGACGCGTTCCTTGCTTCGCAGCAATGGATTTGTCTACATTCAGGGGCGCACATAGGCGTCGCTCGAGCGAACAAATACGTACTCGTTTTCGCTGATATTGAATACATTGATGCAACTCACTTAGGAGAAAATCTTTATCTTAACTTTTGCATGGTTTTTTGTGCTGCATATACTGTCATCGATACAAACAAGGAGTGACGCTTCGGATCCGGACGCGTTACCTGCACCGCGGCAAAGGATTTGCCTGCTTTCAGGGGCGCACAGGCGTCGCTCGAGAGAATAAATACGTACTCGTTTTCGTTGATGTTGAATATACTGATGCAGGTCACTTAGGAGAAAATCTTTATCTTAATTTGTGCTGCGTATGTTGTTATCGAAACAAACAAGGAGTGACGATTCGGGTTCGGTCGCGTTACCTGCACCGTGGTAAAGGATTTGTCTGCTTTCGGGGGCGTCGCTCGAGCGAACAAATATGTTGATATCGAATACATTGATGCTGGTTACTTAGATGTAAATCTTCATCTTAATTTATCATCTTAATTTTTTCTGCTACATATGCTGTTATCGAAACAAATAAGGAATTAAATTATGGCAGTAACATTAAGACGATAGAATTGCCCTAAACACCGTTTACAAAACGAATCTATGGAGACGTGAAATGTATAAACAAAATCTGTCCAATCGTCGGACTGCGAGCTAGATAGAAGAAATTCGACGGAACCGTTGTTCGATTCAGATTACAGCACGTGGCCGACGTTGGCGTAGCTCTGGTTCTCCTAATCGCGTTCAGTTTGGTCGCCGCTCAAGGGTCGAAGGAACTTGTGCGGGAGAGACTGTCCGAGGAAAAGAGGATCCTCTTTTTGGCCGGAGTCCATCCTGTCACCTATTGGACGACTGCATTAATCTGGGACTTCTTTGTGAGTGACTTTGACGGAATCGGAACCGGAATAGACGCCGGGAACCTGATTTAAATTCGATTGCTGGTTTGCAGATGTTTGGCCTGTCCATCATCTTGGCTGTGATTGTCTTCGAGATCTTTGGACTGCCTGCGTACGTCGCCAGGCACAATCTGGCCGGCATCTGCCTTTTGCTCTGCCTTTTCGCGTGAGTGTCTTTCAATTGTTATTTCCTGCTGCTCCAGATAGTTTTAACACTAAACCTGACGTGCACTAAATGCGATTAAAATGTTTTAGCTTGTAAAACTGACAAGGCTCTATGTATTAGGGAATGTAATCAAAATTTATTTTTGGTGGCGAAAAACATTTATTTATTGAAAAAATCTTAAATATTAATCAACAAATAATTCCCTTTTTAAAAAAGTCCTTCGACACAAAGTAACTGTGAATGAGCTCATCGAAGTAATTTTGATTACTTTTCGGTCCCCCTAATATTTAGATTTTGTGCAATTTTGATGTCAATATGTGGTTGGATAAAAAAATTGATCGAATCAATTTCTATGTAAGCAACTTTATGATTTCAATAATTGTAAAGAGAAAAATATAAAACATTCGAATCTATTTCTCGCAGATGGGCAGCCCTGCCGTTCTCCCACCTGATGGAGAAGATCTTCGACGACTCGAGTCTCTCGAACATGGTGCTGTTCTGCACGAACACTTTCATAGGCGTGTTCTCCCTAGCCACGATCCTGGTGCTGGACATCCTGGGCAAGACGAAAACAACAGAAGACGCGCGGAACACCCTGCACCAGATCCTGCTGATATTCCCCCAGTACGCTCTCGGCGACGCTTTGGTGCAAATATCCCGTAACGACATCACGGCCAGTTTGCTGGAAAAGTTCGACATGGACACGTACCTGTCCCCGTTGGGCTGGGACCTGTTGGGTCTTCATTTCGTGTTCCTGGCGATCGTAGGAACGATCTTGTTCTCGATGAACCTGATGATCGAGTGTCGCATGCTGCCTACGTGGAAACGTCGGGGAAGTCCTCACACGGTCGTCGAGGAGGACGACGACGTCTCGAAGGAGAGGATGAGGGTGGAAAGCGGGATGTCGGAGGACATACTGCAGGCGGTGAAGTTGCGGAAGGAGTACAGCAGCGTGTACGGGACGAACGTGGCCGTGCAGAATCTGAGCATGGGCGTGCAGGCCGGCAAGTGTTTCGGGCTGCTCGGGACGAACGGCGCCGGGAAAAGCACCACCTTCCGGATGCTCACCACGGAGATCATCCCGACGTCCGGCAGGATCATCCTGAAGGGTCAGGAGGTGGGGAGAGGGCCGCTCTGCAACGGCGAAGTCGGCTACTGCCCGCAAAGCGACAGCCTCGACGGGTTCCTCAGCCCGCATCAGTGTCTGACTGTTCACGGGGAAGTTTGCGGGCTGAGCAACGTTCCCAAGGTGAGCTCTGATTTATGCCGAAACTTCCGGTCCCCAGACCCGCAAGTTTTCTCGGGGACCTCCCCTTCCTTCCTTCCAGCCCGCCGTGGATTGTGTTTTTAATTATTCCAAGCTCGGGAACGAAACGAGAGGCGTGTAAAACGTTAAGCAGGCCGGCGATCTTCCTTTTTTCCCCCCGGCGAACTTCCCCGAACTGTTGTCCGAGATTCTCCTTTAACAAACCCCTCGGCTCGCGTTCCTCAGCGCCAGCGAGGATCGCTCGCTCGCTCGCGCCGAGGTGGATTTGCATTCGCGTCCGACTACCGGCGCTTGTAAACGACCGTGGGAGCTAAAGTATTGCGACTTTCCACGGGAAATTTCGTTGGAAATGTGGAACGGAGTTTACGGAACGCATAGTAATGGTTTTAGAAAATTGCCGGTTTGATTAACTGCAGCGAGGACGTTTAACGTCGCCGATGGGAGCTCGAGGTGACGTACGGAGGGAAACGATGGGATCTACACAACGATTCTGCATAGAAAATTTGGTCGACAATGTAGTAATTCTCATTCATATCGTTTTTTTCCATCTCTGCTAGTTTTTGAACTTTAAAGATTATCGAATCCCCATTTTGTGGGGTAATTTTATTCATTGAATCTGTTTCAAGTTTCATCTGCATCAAATGCTAATTATGAAATTTCAGAAAGAAAAAATTATTGAAACAAAAAAAAACATATCACTATCTATTAGTGAAAAATCGAAATTACTTTCTTGCCCACCCATATAACTGCGCAGTTTCATCAAAATTGACAGTTTGGGCGATGTTCCTTGTAAGTAACGTTTGTAGGAGAACGCGCTGAACGCGTTAGCTGCTACTAAAAAACCTGTACCTTTGGTATAAAAGCCCTTTTTCGTATAAAAGAAGAGGGGAAGAATGTAGCAAAACCGAGTTCGAAAGTGTCGGACTAGAAGCTTCCCCTGGAAGCGTTGTGTGTAGTGTGAAAGTTGGCTTCGCGATGCTTACATAATTGATGGTCTCGTTCGCTAGTCTCCATTTTCGTTTGGACTTAATTCCGTGCAAAAATTGTTTCAGGCAGTCGAGTTGACGCTGAAGAGACTGGATCTCTTGAAGTACGCTCACAAAAGGGTGAGCAGCCTCAGCGGAGGCAATAAAAGGAAGCTGTGCACTGCCTTGAGCGTTATGGCGCCGGTGCCTGTGGTACTCATGGACGAGCCGACGAGGTACGCTGGATAAACCATAAGATACGAATGGGGGAGCAAGGCGGGGAGCAGAAAAAAAACTCCGTTTAAAAACACAGAACCTCTTGGCTGTTCATGTTTTATTTATTCCTCCGCAG
The DNA here is from genome assembly GCA_028454225.1 of Lasioglossum leucozonium. NCBI lineage: Eukaryota > Metazoa > Arthropoda > Insecta > Hymenoptera > Halictidae > Lasioglossum > Lasioglossum leucozonium. The sequence continues at coordinate 8,045,416 of CM052219.1, read as the reverse complement.
CGGTATGGATCCGGCCACGAAGGATCTGGTCGCGAAAACGATAAGACGCATGACGAAGAACCAGAGCTGCGTAATCCTGACCTCGCACAGCGTAGCGGAGTGCGAGAATTTGTGCAACCGAGTCGGTATTCTTGCCAAAGCTGGTCTCAGGTGCATTGGAACGCCGCAGCACCTTAAACACAAGTAAGCTCGCCTATCTTGCAGACTTTTGAACAACTTCTTGCATATTTAAGTCGTCGTCCCTCTCCTCCCACCTCCCTAGTCGTCCTAAGGAAAAAAAGAATTCAGCCACTCATCCGGCAGACGACGCTCGGTTACCGGACTAACAATGCAAACATTAATTCCGTACGATTGCTAACCTCTTTGCTTCCTTCCTCCGTATGCGCCACACGAAACGGCCAACTTTTTTAAAAGTTACACGGGACTCGCTGCAGTTTTATTTGCGGAGACCGTAGACGAAGAGAAAAATGGACGATTCGAGATATTGCGTCAACCACTGGACCGTCTAATGCTCTTTGAATTTGCTCTGTTATGTCATTCGTGGCGTATTAAATGATCAATCGTTTTACTAAAGTTACGCGAGATTCCAGCGAATTTTGAGTTACCACAATTTCACGCGGGAATCTTTCATCGACGTATTGTTTGAGATATTAAATTACCCAATAGGCGGTCTATTGTCTCGTAGCGGGCGCGGTCGGCGAAACGGCTGGCGAATTACGAATCAATCAAAAAGCTCCATTCGATATTAACGCGACGTTAACAATTGCAGCAAATCGTGCAAATATTCTGCTCGAATATGCAGCCGGCCGACATATCCGACCGGGATTAATTTTAACCGGTGCATTTTAATGACGTTGTTTCTACTGATGGATTGTTCGTGTCGTTTCGATTCCCCACACCCACGACCGTTCTGACTCGGTTGTTCACATAGTAGACTTCCCGGCGGAATTCGTCGCGCGACAATTTATTCGACGCTCGGCTGGTCGCGCGATTGATTTTTCATTGTGCCCGTCATTTTGCGAAACAACCGGCCCTTTCGGCTGGTTCCATTAAAATCGCGAGGCTGCCTGCCACCGGAGATTACGTTTTCTTACGCTCGTAAATGTAATTAAGTCGTAAAGTAAAACCTATAGCAAGATCGTACAAAAAATTTCAAAAGATGCATCTCTGACACGAATGATTGTAACTGTTATCCGAAAGATTTTGGAATGGAACACCCTGTATGAATGAAATACGACAAGGGAGGGAATTATTAAAATTTTGAACGCAATTACAAGTGACCAAAGATTTAGTTACGGGGTGAAAAGTCTCTTTCGCGTCCCCTCTTCTCGCGTTTTCCCTTTGCTCGCGAAGCGATCGAGCGGCAGGGGATTTCCGATATCTCTTGCACGTGTGAAACCTGCACAGTCTACCCGGCGTACCCGCTCCACCCTGCAATCCATCCGCGACCCCGAAGAGTGGCGGTTCGATCGCAAGAAACGACCCGTCGCGGGTTTTTTTCGTATCGCTGGATAAACGACGCGATATTCCCGCGGATGTATGAAATACCGGGCGCAATATCAAGCTACCAAAGGACACCGTAAACTTCGTTTACGACCCGCGTTCTCGGGAAACTCGATTCGAACTTCTCCGCCATCCCAGGGTTACCCATTCAGTGATCGCCATTTCATCGGGAGATTCCTTTTTTACGCATCCGCCCCCTATCATTTTTTTTTTGGTCCCCGATGCTCTGAAACGCGCCCGAGTGCCGCTGAATTTAGTTTATTGGAGCCTTTGGGGGACAAAATGGCGCTGATAACTGCGACGTTTGCCGTGCGCACCGCCACACCGCTGTTTTTCCCGTAGCTACACTCTTGGTTGATCTTTCTGGGAAATTTTTGTTGCTCCAGGTCCGTGTCTTCGATCTTTAGAACTTTTTCTATCGCTCTTGTCTTCCGACCGGAATTTTATAACTCTTCTTCCGTAAAGAAATCTCCGATAATGAACCGATCGCTGCAGTGTACCTTGCGTAACCGGAAATTTTCGCCATTTTCATATGCAATCCTCTAGATTTTGGCGAGAAAATGCCGGGAATCCAAATTTCAATCCTAGGAGATCAGTGGTTCAAAACTTACGAGTGTTTAAAGTTTAGCGATTTTCAGTGTTTCCGACAGGTAAGATGGCAGCACAAGCACGCGGTCATGTCAATAACGTAGATTCGCAAGCGAAGTCGAGCCATCTCCACCCGCCACACGAATTTAACCATGACAAACCTTCTCGCGGCTTTGCTCATTGGACGATGTCTAAGTATACACCAACATGGCGGCGCCTTTATCTGTCACAAATGCTGAAAATCGCTCAAGTTCAAACACTCATAACTTTTGAACCACTGTTCTCCTATAATTCAAACTTGGATTTTTGGAATTTTCACGCCAATATCTACAGGATTACCTAAGAAAAAGGCAAAAATTTTTGGTTACCCAAGGTACAGTTTAACCGAGTCGAAAAGAAAGAGGTACTGCCAAAGTTTCCAGCATCTGGTTCTCGAGATCTTGGTGGCTATCCCTCGATGACAGAAATAATGCACGTGGGCCGTTTACAGAACACTGGGAGGGAGGATACGTTTTGAAAAATTTTTCCCGGATTTAAATAGACTTCTACTGGTAATTCGATTCGGCGCCTTTTTCTCTGAAGTCTGAAAGTGTCTCGCGTAGGGGGCACGGCAGACGGTCAAAATTTCGCCATTTTCGCCGGACAGCCCTTTGACCGTCCCTCTGTCGCAAATGGCCATGCAAATTCACGGAGCAGGAGGAGGCGCTACGCAGCTTGTCCTTTCCCACGGCATAATTTATCGAAGCCGATGCGCGTGTACCGATGTAAATGAATACGAATAGACGGATCGGTGAACGCGCGGGAACGCGATAAATATTTGTTACGAACCGTGAACGTTCCCTTCGTTATTCGCTGTACACCGGCTACGCTCGTCTACTTTCCTCTTCTTTATTAGGGTCGCAGGAACGGAGTCCGGCGAGAAACGCGCTCTGCTATTCACCACCAAGAGGTCGAGGATAATGTTCCATTCCTCAGACCCTACTCGGTCTGAAGCCCTCTCAGCCTTTTTTCCATTGCACTCATGCTAATTTCATTTATAATATCGTTCTAACACTTCGATCTACCTGGCGGCTGTATCTACTTGGAATTATGGTAGAACTTCTCCGGCGCATTGGCAGAACAGAGAGCCACAAAACCTGCTGTACTTGAGTCGTAATGATTTTTTCAGTCTATGGACATTTAGAAAATTTTTCTGTTCGTTGTTTGCTAGGTATGTTATTAGGTATGCAAATAAGTTATTTCTTTTCTTTTTCAAGTTCAAGATTTTATTATAGAAATCAGGTACAATATTACGTCTCAAAGTATTCACCCTCATTCTACATAACCTTTTCCCACCCAGTGGGTATATTATAAATTCCATCCCTGAAGAACGACGACTGCTTGCTGGTTATGAAGTCGTCAATACATTTTCGGATTAATTAAAGTTTCCAGCTTTAAATCTTTGATACCACTTTTTACATGTTTTGTGAGATACAGCGTTCTCTCTCAATGCCGCGCAAACCATTTCAGTAGCTTGAACAGCTGACTTCCTAAGCTGGAATGCAGAGTAAGCATTGACTCGAATAATGCTTCACGCACGCTATATTGCTTGAAATTGTTGCATACGACTGGCAACTCTTAGAGCGCTCATCACGACTCTTCTTGAAAACAAAAGAATGCTCTTGAATCGGGAAGTAATTCGAATTCAGTTAGTAGTTACGATCGTAGGAAAAGAGGGGATGGAACTTATTTGCACACCTAATATTAAAATGCAGAATAATTGTCAGAAAATTGGAAATACTTGAATACGAAGTAGAATACTTGAATACAGATTATGTTAGTCCCTCAGGTTGCAAATAATTGAATTTTTTAAAGAGATGAGTACATATTTCAGCAATTAGGATTTCGATTTAGCTATTTAAGCAAAATGTTCTTGATGGTTTAGCTAGTTCTTGTTTGCAAATGGTTAAAATGGATAATTTTGCGTGCGTTTGCAGGTTCGGCGAGGGCTACGTGGCGTTTTTACGGTTCAGGCAGCCAGTGTCAGCCGCGGAACTGAAGAAAGTCCTAGCAAAGTATCTGCCACAAGCTCTAGTGTCCTCGAGACAGGCTACGGCGGCTCGTCTGTTGCTACCGCGTAGCCAGGACATGCTGTTGAGCGTCAGCTTTAATAAGGTGAAGCTGCTGGCCGAGGAGCTTAAAGCCAGCGACTTCACCCTCAGCCAAAGTTCGTTGGACCAGGTTAGTGCTAACGATTATACTAATGGCGCGATAATAATTCTGGATATAGTAGTTAGAGACAAGCAAGCCCTTACAATTCATCAAATGTTCTTAAAGGATCTTTCTTAATCTGTCTTAAGGGATCATTCCTCCTAAGCCATTTTATTGTGCAACGCAATTATTTGATTAATTTTTATAGAAGCTTCTATCGGATTCAGTTTTAGCTCTTAGAATTATGCTACAACGCCATTATTATTCTAACTGCGCAATAATAATTCTGGATACTTGGTTGTAATTAGAGACAAGCAAACCCTTAGAATCCATCAAATATTCCTAAAGACAGCTATAATGTAATGAAAATGTCCTAAGGGATCATTTCTCCTAAGCCATTTCATTATGCAACGGAATTGTTTGATTAATTTTCATCGAAGTTTCCAGCGGATTCATCTTTAGCCCGTAGAATTATGCTACAGCACCCGAGTTACATGAATTAATAATATGGTTCACTCGTTTCAGTAGTCCTTTTATAAATTACAAGCAGAAATGTACAAAATCCATTCCAATGCAGTCAGGAACAAATAAAAACGCGCCGATAGAAATCTTTCCAAACAAAACAAGGGAACTCTTGATCCGAAAGATTAAGGGATGTTTTTCCCCAGCTCCCAAGTGGTGTCCAAGATGCCTCGCAAATCTGCGGAGTTTAAAAGAATCAGAATCCCAGAGTCTGCAAAGTTTCCCCGATAATTGGATCGAAGTGAAAGTAGTCTCTTCTGTTTGAACAACCTTCGTGTCTCAATCCTATCGATATTAATTTCACAAATTTTCTTCGAGTGAAAATTCGTCCATTTTCTTTCGAAGATTTGAAAAATGTATTTCTTTAAAATAGGACATTGCTAACCAAACACCACTTGTTGGTCTACAGCGTACAATGAAAATGAAGTAGCATCTTCCGTGAAACTATTTTTAAAATAAAACTGCAAACCAAGCAGAATTTGTTGATTTAAAGTGTATATCAAAAATGATCCTCCTCAGGATCATTTGTAAAACTATGTTTGGAGATTGCATGACAGTTAATTAAATATTCGTAGTTATTAAGATCTTCGTTATAAAAGTAGTATTTGCCGCAGGCATCGAATAATGCTTACAGTGTCATGGACAAAACTTTTAGATTTTTCAGGTAAAACATTCCTGACTGTGTAATTATTACACTGCTGCTCTTTCTGCAATTGTGGCTTTCGAAAACTTTCAAAAAATGCTAGGCATTTTAAATAAAGAATACGACCGAATGTACGATTTTAATACTTCTTTCAGATCTAACAAGGTTACTACCACAGAAAATAAAGTTTTATTCGATTCGAGTTTCTTCAAGTTCGTCTACAAAAATTGCAAATTGCATAAACATCCGCAGTCCAGTAATTATCGAAGCTTTCGTTATAAAAGTTGCAGTTGTCGCCGGCATCGAACCACGTTCACATAGTGCTGAGCGTTAAAAATATCTTTTAGATCTATTCGGGAAAATTCGTGCATAAACAAGAACCCGGTGCGTTTGCGGCTCAAGTTTCGGCGTAAAGCCAGTCCGCATTTAGAATTGCGATTGGAAATTAATGCTCGATCGGCAGGTACATCTACTCTACAATATAAACGATAACATTCAGCCGGTAGCGGCGCTGACAGCAAATACGGTCGAAGGGCAATTCCAAACAAACGTTTCGAATCAAACGGGAATCGATGAAGTTCTGTCCGCGCAATATACCACGGGTCTTGTGTCTCGAACAGATGATGCACTGCCAGCGCATGCTGCCTCCATCCCGTTCGACCAAGGACGATCCTCGTTTACGTCCCACCTAGCCTGAGGAATATTAATGGATCTCCGGGCACGTCTTACGGTTCACACTTCTGTATAGCGTTCTGTGTAGCATGGTTCACGGCCGGCTAGGCAACCGAGCACCGTCTGTGCGGCTCCTAAGCTCCCGCCTAAACGCTTTCTGATTCGCCGTATCGCTCGCGCCCTCCCTAGTTTGACTCCGCTATCCGGCAAAACTGTTCCGTAATTAATTACTCCCCGGGAACAATTTAATTTGCCCCGGGTAACGAAGTAACTTTCGTTCCATTTAATCTCCTCCCGGCGAGCCGGAAAAGAATTTTAAATGCCGCAACACCAACGATACCCGATGCCTTTGCCCGTCGTACTGCTGGTTCGCCGATACCCTAAACGTCTCCGCGAAGAATTTTTCATCTCCGAAAGTACCACCAGGACGAATTAATTCCCTTGCGGTCTTGCATTCCGGAGACACCGACGAGCTTGCATGGAAATTTTTAGGAACTTTCGTAGTATGAATATCGCCGGGGAAGCTGCTGCTTGCAGCCGCCGCCGTCTCTCTGTCCTCCTCGTTCGCCGGCGGACATAGTATTCCATGAATTTATGGCAATAAATATTGCGGATCCTTTCCGGAAACTTCGCCCGTTTAATGGTGTCCTTAATAAAAGCGATAAATTTTTTTCGCCGATTATTGTCGTACAATTTTTGATCGAAACTTTCGAAATACGTCACTATAGCTGGACACCTTCTTGAAACACAGCTAACAAAAGTCTTTTTCGAACGAAAAAGTTTGGATATCTTTGACGAAATACGTTCGAAGTGGAACATTAAGTAATTCGCAATGTAAATGCCACGATAGTGGTAATTAGCGTATAATTTAACGATCACTTGATTATGGCGGGCCAGTAGACCGGCCGAATAAACAGCAAACCGTGGCTGCGTACCGATGGCGGAAAATAACACGCGGACTGGATTATTCAGCTGTTTTCATAATTTCCCGACGATACCGAATTATTATTCGACCGGGCCGTATCGCCTGCCCGTTTAATTAATATTCCCCGTGTTCCGCGATTTAACAATTTTCCGTTTCCCGGTCGATCGACTTCGATCACGGTTATCTTTCTATTTTCCTTTAATTATCTTCGCCATCGCGGACGCGTTATCCCGCCTATCGCCGATATCGCTCGGAAACGCGACGGTTGTTGCCGTTCGCTTTTTCCGTTCGTTCTGGTTCGATTCCTCCTGAATACACACTGCGAGATCTTTTCGATCGAAAGCCGGATCGATCTTCGTGCTAAAGTAAGTTTCGCACTTGTTATCCAAACTTCGAACCCGAATTTTCTTGCGTCGACAATATTTTGAGAAAGTATGTGCCACAATCTAAGAAAATTCATTGCAACTGAGGGAACGTGCAAACATTCAATGTTTAAAATTCAAAGATACAATTAAGACATTTATTCAGAGATTTATTCAATACCCAGATAGCATCCGGACATCCTATGGACGTTCGTGCAAGAGTTTATGTACGTCCTAGGGACGTCCAGATAACGTCCATATGTCCCGGATACGTCCCAGATACGTCTCAGATATGCCCTACGAGGGTCCCAGTTAGAAAGTGGAACGTCCAATTGGATATATTCAGGACGTTAACATTTGTTAGCGTTGAACATTTAGTTGAACATTTGGCGTAACAGAAATACATCAAATGAATCGTACACGTTGAATTTTATTTATACCATTTTTCTGGGTTGAAAGTCATTTGAAGGTCATATTGTGTTACATGCATGAATTCATTATTTTGTCAGCTACAACATTACGTTAACGAAAATATATCATTCCATTTAAAAAAACATCGATAACCTTGAAATCTCATAAAAATGACCTTGAAATTTTTTTTCCCTTACACCGTTATATGTGGCCCTTCAAACAGTGTAACTTTGTCCTACGAAGTTTTTTTTGTGCAACGAAAAGTAACGGAGATATTTAGGTGTCCTGCTTTATCGAATTCATATCTTCTATATCAATTATATGTTTATAAAAAATGGAGGTATATCGACTGTCAAATTGTGAATCTTCATCACGACTCTAAGTCTAACTCATCACTAAGTCGAAGAAATAATTCGGTCCAGATTAATTAGAACCGGAGGTGTTCGGGATCGGTGATTAAAAGTGAATTCGAGGTTCGGCGTTGATGGTTGGGGATAGATCCAGCGTCGGCTAGGAGCGAGCAGTCTCCTCTCCGAGTTAATCCCCGGGGATCAGCTTTGTGTACGAGTAAACATAACCGGATCAACAAATCCCGCGACAGCCACGTCGGTGTACACGGTCTGGAATCTTATCTCCATTAAGGAGACGCGAGACGCGAACAAACGATGCGAACGTGATTCCATTGAATGCGGCCATACCCGCGGATTCTCGCGTTCACTACGACGCCAGCCTCTCGCAATCACTCGTCCATGAATTATTTAGCTTCCTCGAAAAATACCTGATCGATTGCTCGGCGCTGCTGGCCATGGCTTGCTTTAATGGTGGACGGTGTCCTCTGTTTTATGGCTCGTTCTCATTGAACTCTAATTCGTACGTAGTGACGGGCACTATCGACTAAATAATATCGACTAAGTCGATACATAGTGGCTGTTACTATTTTCAATCGATCGTTTTACTGAATTATTGACTGAATTTTGCAGTGGTGGGGATTACTATTTTCAATCGTCTGTTTTACTGAATTATCGACTGAATTTTGCAGTGGCGGGGGTTACTATTTTCAATCGTATGTTTTACTGAATTATCGACCGAATTTGCAGTGGTGGGGGTTATTAATTTCAGTTGACTGTTTTACTGAATTCTGCAGTGATAGGGGTTACTATTTTCAGTCGACTGCTTCACTGAACCAGAGACTTCCTCTCCGACTGAATTATCGACTGATTCATGCAGTTGTAGATCGTGTGGAGCTATCAATTGAATTTAACAAAAAAAAAAGCTTATACATCTTTGGAAACTGTGACGTATTACTTTATCTTTTTGCTTGAAGAAAAATTATCTGAGCCGTGTCTATAAGTTTATCGTCGTCGAAGGTCGAACATCGAGAACATAACCAGGGAAGCAATTCAGACGACTGAAAACTGTCGACTATAGTCGATTGTATGTCACTACTAAATAGTAAATAGTCGATAGTGCCCATCACTATTTGTACGTCGTTATATCGATGCTCCGGAAAATTACGCTTCTATTGCTCCGTGGCTCGAAGATGATTCGATGCTTGAATTAATTTCTTCGAGAGTCGAGTGAGCAATTCTAACATGTTTATTCGGATTGATAAGAAGAAATTCCAATTTGTGTTATTAGAAATGAACCTTTCCATTAAGTATTTTTGTTCTATCTGTGGATTCTTGGTTTGTTATTATTATTGTGGTTACTGAAAAACAAAAATTCATTTATACAGTGTTTAGTTTTCTTTCAATTGAATGGCACAATCTTATAACTTAGCGAGTCTGTGGAATGGTGATTGCAATGAGTAATATTTGAATTCACGAATCGCGATGCTATTTCTGCTTCATAACGTTATTTATACTCATTGTTAGGTGTTCAGGTGTTAACGCAGGGTTAAAGTTACAGAGAAACAATGAGCCTGTTATGAGTGATATAAATCTAGGTCCTTTCGGACTGCGCAATGCTCTTACCCGGTTTCAAAATGACTCCCAGGTTCATTATGCCTGCAGGAATTTGTTATCATTAGGCTGCGGATGTTATGCGTTTAGAGCTTCCTCGGGTACGCGAAATAAAACAACGCTGTAATAAAGATGTAACGAAATATTCACGTCTCGTTCAATTTCTCCCATCTTTCAACGGAAGATATAAATCTTTATTCAACTTCCGTTTCCTTTTTTGGGAGTTAATGAGGCCAAACATTTCCGGTTTCGTAACGACCCGTGGTTTAATTATTATTCATTGACTTGATAAATTTTAATAAGAAATTGTGTCATAAATGGGTCACGAAACAGGCCATTTGTTAATTCTTCATCGCCATTCCTTCCCGAGAAATTAACGAGAAATTCTCAAATTGTACAGAATCTCCATTAGACTTTTATTGTAACTAGATTAATTGTATACATTTATGACAAAAATTAATAGGTCAAAGACTACTAAAAAAACAAGAATTTAGGCGTTATATAATTTTTCACTTAACTTCAATTACTCACAATTGACTTGAACAATTCTTATTTTGCACGAAAAATAACGTAAAAAAGCAAGCGATCTCACATCTCGGCGCTAAAAGTGATAAAGATTTCTCTTCGTTCGAATTTCACGAGGCCCGTGTTTCACTCTGTAACTGTTCTAACGCTTTGACTGCCAGGCTACCCATAAACCATCCGCGGAATAGAAATCCCCTTTCGAATAAGAGGAAAATTGTTTTAGCCGACATTTTCGGTAATCCTCTTTTTCTATCCGTCCCGAAACCCGCGAAAGTTATTCAAATTTTCGAACGTTTTGCCGTTTGCATTAATTCGAGCTTCGGACAAACAACACGCGAGCCATCGCGCGGCTCACGCGTGGTATAAAAATATTAACACTAAACTTGTATGCAGTATAAAAATTCTATCGCAACTTTTATTTACTTTCTCGCGAGAAGCGTCCCCTTTCCACGATAATAAAAACGGTACGCGTGACAGAAAAATTTGCAAATCTTCCTCGGGCATATACGAATTTATAAACAAAGTTTCACACCGAAATATTGTCCAATTTTCCAGGGGAAAAAAATCCAAAAGTTTGGATTTAAAGGAAAGGCGACTCCTATCCGCGATTGCACCACGATTATAAAAAAAGTCCGCGCGACAGGAAAATTCGTGACTTTTTCTCGAGCGTATATGAATTTATAAAGAAAGTTTCGTACCAAAATGCTGTCCAGTTTTTTTTGGGGAAAAAATCCGAAAGTTCATCGGAGTTAAAGGGAGAGGGAAGCATCGCTTAAATGGAGCCGCGGCTCTGTTTACTTTGCCGCTCGCCTCGGTCCCCCAGTAATTTCGCGCTGAATAAATGTCTAAAGAGTGTTAATTATAATCAGCTGGCCGGGCGAGTCGCGTAATCCCGCCGCGTAACTTTTTAAACCGGCGGTTAAATTACGCCTCTCCCTTATTAACCGTCTCATGCAAATTGGAGGCGGTTCGCGCGATTCCGCGAGGGAATTTCGCGCGGAATCGTCGCCGGACTAGATTTCCCGCAGAATGTGAGATTCTATTTTTTTTTTACTTCTTTTTCCCTCGCGTTCCTGTCTCTCCGTCTATTTCTCTGTTTTTTCTTCGGGGCCACGCGGTGGCCGTCTTCTAATTGCATTTCGCGCGGAACGCTGCGGCGCGGCGCGACGCCGACAGCCGGAGTTGCGTAATCCCGCGGAAAATACTGGGGACAATTGCGCGGGGGAACGTGCAATTTCAACCGAAGGACGAGCGTCGCCTTTCACGACCACAGCGCCGAAGAAAACATCGATCGTTCCGATGCGATTCCCTCGGACGTCGTCGCTCGCTTTCCGAGGAACTTACTCTTTGCTTCACCTGTTAACCTGGTAGCGTTCCGTTCGGAGACGCCCGCGCAACCAGCTGGAAATGAATGGAAATTATACAGACACGCCGAACCTTTCTTTGCGCGCTGTAGGGTGACCAGTGAACGGGCACGTGAGCCGCATGTCTGTCGGCATTAGTATTATAAAATCGTTACTTAATTTTCTGAGTGCTACGTTCTGTGATAAGGCTGTGTTAAGATATCTTATCTGAATAATAAAAATTTTTACGATACTCGATGATCTTCTACTGTATAGTTTCAATTCATATGTTTAATTCGTCAAATGTAGGTTAATCTATAATGATTCAAGAACTTAAAATCTACGATAATTTCGATATTTATCAACAATCATGTTAAAGAAGATTTAAAGAGAAATTGAATGTAGATACCCGGGAACTCGGTTATTGACACAAGGGTTAAAGAACACTGCACTGAAATTTTCAGAATATGCATAATTGATGCAGATCTACAAAATGTATATTTTACAGTGGCGGAACTACAAATTTTCGCCCCTCCACCTTCCTGACAAAATAAAATTTTGGGATCCGTTCTTTCATTCGCTATTTTTACAGTATTGAGATTTTTTAATGCTTTTTAGGAGAATTGTAAAAATTCAATAAACGCAAAAATATGTTTTTTTTCAGTGTACATTTCAATTCAATTTATATTAGGGATAATTTTATTAAAATTACAAGATAGTAAATGCAAAAGTTTTGCGCCCCCAGCGTTACGGCGTCTTGCAGTATTGTAGTTCCGCCACTGACTTTTTAAATTTCCAATATAGGCCCACGAGAAATGGTATATTTTTAATTATTTTTTCAAAATTCTTTTCGAGTCACCGAGTAATTTAATTGTTCGAACTTCTCAGAAAAATCCATATTGTGTGATCCAACATTAAAAAAAGTTATCGCCTTTTGAAGAGTGTCCGAATATTACTGTGATTCTTACTCTAATCGTTAATTTTTGAGGAACCGGGAGGAAAATATCAGCAACGGTGTTTATCGCACGTTTCAGGCGCACGCACAGTCCGGATGATTGCGGGCGTAGCGACCGCGCGCGTAATTCGGTTTACGTTTGAAACTGGGAAATTGTTCGCGCCATTGTTGCCAAAGGCGCTTACGCGGCGCAGGGATTTGCAAGGGCGCCCTTTAATATAATATCCGAACGGGAAGCAAGTTTCCGTGAATTAAGGTCGGCGCGGCTTGGCTCGGCTCGGCTCGACTCGACTCGTCGCGGAGTCGCGCGAGGCGGGCTTGCGCTGCAGCACGCGTAACTTCGTGCTCGCTGATGATTCGAATGTATCCCGGGACGTGTTCGCCAATTACGTCGAGTATCGTGCGTGGCCGTGCCGCTTTCGGACTGCCCGAGAAGTTTACTTGTACAGTACATCATCGTGCTGGCGTGCTATCGACGAACTTGGGAACAATTCACGGCCTGAGCGCGAAGAGCGTTGCATTAATTAAATCTCCCGCGGCCCCCGTCGCCGATTTCCGGTTCGCCCGCGATACTGGAATTTCGTTGGTATCCGCTGCACTTCTGTAGATAAAAATTAGCAGCGAATGCTGAAATTGACGCGCGAAAATATCTCCTAAAATGTTAGATAATTCTTTAGTGTTTTATCATTTTTATACGAACTACCCCTGAGTCACATTTCGATAAAAACGTCGATGACTATAATCCTGCGAGCTATGAACTGAACAATTACTTGTATAAATTATTTTGATAATTATTTTACTCGTATTCTCATCGCGTACAACTAAGAATTTATGGATAGTAACATGAATACTTCACCCCCCTCATTATTAGTTTCAATAAATATACTCTAAAATGTTAGTTAACCATACTCAATTTGAACAAAAAAAATTCTTTCTCAAATTCTCGAAACGTTTTTACTCGTATTCGACGAAATCTGTAATCCGGTAAATATAACTTCCCCATATTTTTTATTGCGAAAGTGTCGAACCTGACAGCCGTGATGGAAAAATAGCATTTTCTAACAATATGACGGAGCTATTGTTCCAGGATTTTTTGCGGAGCCATCATTCGGTAACTTTGCGCGTCGATCGAAAAAGTTCTTTTGGAAGAGTGTCGTCGCCCGGACGCGACGGATCGGGGAATTGAAAATATCGAAAAAACGCGATTCCCCCCAAAGGATCCAGCAACGCGAGACAAATTCCGACCGGTGACCTCGGAATTGCCGCAAACAAGTTCGGCGTGGCCGCGGTTTTTGCCTCTCGAGGGCGAGCTTGTATGTAAACCGCGTAAACTCGCCTCGTTGCGGGAGTTTCGAGATTTTTATGGTTCTCCGTTGCTCGGATAGATGGGTGTACAAGGGGTTAGGGGGGGGGGGGAGGGGTGGCGAGAGCGTATCGTTCTCCCGATGCTTCTATTCCATTCGTTCTCTTCCTCCCTTGTTTTATTTCCGTTCGTTCGAGGACTGCCACGCCATCTTGTCAGGACGACGCGATAAACGACGACGCAACGACAGCAAGTTTACGCATACCTCGCGCGAAACGAGCGTCGCGACTTTCACGGTTCGTATTTGCAATAATTGCCAATTTGCCCGTCATGATACGTTCCCCGTTGTCTCCCCCTCCCCCCTACCTCACGTCCTCGATAAATTTCGAGAAATATTCTCGTTCGATGAACGCGTCACGCCTTCGCGAGTGCTTCTTGCATTTTGCGGAATGCACATTGCGATTACGCATTCCATTAACGCAACGACTGTTTAGTCAGCAACCGCGCAGCTTCACAAAATTCGAGTAATTTATTCTGTGACAGAAAATTTGCGAAGTTGATGTCTGTTACGCGAGAAATTAATTCGCTAGAGTAAATACGCCCCATTTCAGCCGAATCATCTGCCTTGCTGAAAACAAATGGCTTAAAAATTACTAACAAATTATTGTATATTATATTCGTAGCATCGTGCTCCCCAACTTCATTCTGCAGGCGATTGGTTTCTTTAAAAAATCGGATTGTATTTCTTAAAAAAGTTCATCCCTTGAAGGATTGAGTATTTTTGAAAAAGTCTATCTGACGAATGATAGAATTACCATAGCTTTTTAACACTGATCCCACCGAGCTTTACAAGTAACTGGTACGTGTTGCCTTATAAAAATAACAAGATTCAATTTATTTGAACTTTGAGCGGTTCATATTCTAGTGTCTGCTCTACTAAAGATATTTGTTTAATCGTTTACCACGAAAGCATCTTTATAATTTCAATAAATGTGAAATAAAAAATCTGGAACCGGTCATTTGACCGATGGTGATAGATTTACTGTTAATTTCTGCATCGCTACAAATAATTGAAACTTTTTTGTTTTGGAGCACAGCTTTAACAATATTTTTTTCCTTATTTATAGCGTGTACCGAATAGCTGATTAACAGAGTTTTAATTGTGCAGGTGCTCGTTAATTTCTCGGAAGAAATGGACACGGAGACGGATGGTACGATATACAGCCAGGACAGCGTCAACAACATGTTGAACTCCTATTCCACTGCAGACACCATACGCATGGATACGTTTTAATTGATTCCATTAATTAGCTCAAGTTACCATTGACCGACTTCTGTCGTGTTTCCAATGGTACTGCAATTCCACCCCACGCAACATCGAAATCTATCGTTTCTTGACACGTGGATCGGTGCGGCCTCTGTGATAGCTTGGTTTCCACTTTCGAGAGCTTAACCTACTTACCAATGAGTAATCTTATTTTAACTATTAGCGTAATGGTCGAAAGAAACAAATAGACAATTTCTCCATTCCTCGTTTGCACGAAAGTATTGATTGTAGACTTTCGTGCAGAAACAGGGTAAGTCTAAGTTCTGAAAATTGTTTAATTCTTACCCGAAACATTCAGGAATATATAAAATACGAGTACAAGGTTACTGAAAAAATGTTCTTTGTCTACAATTAATGAAAGAATTTTTTCCGACGAGTAATTAGGTGTTCCAGCAATAATTGTTCCACAGTTAAATCGCAGTTAAATGAATGCATTCCATCTAAAGGTGCTGCTATCTCTCAAATTGTTTACCGTCGAAAACATGGTGAAATTTCAGAAAATTAAAACCACCGAGGAAATAATGTTATCATTCCATCGGGTGTTCTGCGAGGCATAGTTTACTAGTTTTAAATGATCAAAGGTGCGTCGCGATTCGTTCAGTTGGTCGAGTTGCTGTTAATTTTAATTTTTAAATTACTGTAATTCGTGGTAACAGTTACAGAAAACGGTGTCGCTTATGAACAAAAACTCCGGCCGCCACTTTTCTCGCTGTACGTTTTTCGAGGGAAAATTCCCTTTGCACGTCGCTGTTAAAAGCGAACAAACTTTTTGCACCGGTTGTCGGGGGAGGGCGAGCGTTTTCGCCGCTCTGTTTTTTACGAACGTTTGACTTTATACGCGAAATGAATTGCTGCATCGGAGCTGCGCGATGTATAAATCGTTCGATCGTTAATCGATACGCCGCACACGGCGCGCTAGTATTATTATTTAGAATTTTAATTAAGGGTCGCGAGACCGGGGGCCAGGCTGTAATTTCAGGATGCGACTGCTCGTTCCCTGGTTCGACACGCATTGTCCCGATAAGAGCTCGTTCCGCGGACGATAATCCCCGAGCTCTCTCTCTCTCTCTCTCACTCTCTCTCACTTTCTTTTTCTTTCTCTCTCTCTCGTTCGGGTTTGCAGAAAACGAAGAAATCGTATCAGCCGTTCGAAAATTTCCACGTAGCCCCGATAACACGTTTACATTTATCGGGGACGCGTGTCGTTTCGCTGCGACCGAGAATGCATCGATTAATTGTAGGTTACTCCACGTATGACGCAACATTGGTCTTATCGTAGCTGTTAACTAAGGTTTTATGGATAACGCTCGTTCCGCGACTCTGTAACCGAGTCCGAAACAAAATGTATGGATTTGGAGTTACGTAATAAAGATACCTTCTAAGCAGTTTTAACAGCGACTCGTTAATCGACTACCTGTACGAATTTTTTCAGCGAAGAAATGCAATGGTTATACATAGATAAACTGCGCATCTTTGTGCATTTATAGCACAATTGAGTAGATGAAATTCAAAATTGTAGGAGAATTTTGAAAATTGAAGATGTCTCATGATTTCTCATCTATTAAAATTATTGAGGGAAGAAATAACATTATTTTGCATAAAGATCCGAAGACTAGTTATTTATTGAATAACATATTTCCAATTCTGTTCTGTTACTTTTCGCCATTTTTTGAGGTATCGTGTTATTGAATAAATATTTTATCTTTATCTTTGAATTTAAATTTAAAGCCCAATACTACTTCAAATAATAAATAGTCTGTTTATATTTGAAATCATACGTGCTCTTTTGAAAATACAATATTTTATTTGTTAGAAATAGTTCTTCAAATAGTATTCTGAAAATAGTGGGAATATTTCATATTTTTTCTTTTTATTCATAGCGATCAAATATTATTTCTGGAAATAATGTACAGGGTGTATAAAAAGTGAGTGTAAAGGAATTGGCGATGACAGTCGATTATCGCCAGAATGCAGGGTATTTCATCAATCGATAACAGAAGCTCAATGAGAAACTATTTGAAAGTATCGAGCGTTTATCGAAATAACCGAGAACCGTTTTGATAAGGTATCCATTAAGGAAACTGTTATCGTTCGCCGAAGTTGCTAATTGATTATATAAGTTTGCGATGACGTAGTACCGTGTTTTAAGCGGCGCCAACAGTAACATGTAAAAATAATTTTCTCCGGTGGAGAAGTCTCGTTGGTTTTAGATCGCGTGTTCGTGTGTACGGTTCGTATTAGGTGCGATTAAAAAAGCGTGTGAGGGAGGTTTGATATCGGTGCAGCCGATGTGCAATTGTGTCGCACACTGTTACATCATTCGCGGAGCTGATCGATACCGTTTCGAGAATAGAACATGTGCAGGGAAAAATTCTCCATTCAAGATAGACCGTGATTACCGAGTCCTTATCGGGGGCGTATCAGTCGCATTATTCATTCGGAGATATCGACCAGCCGTAGTTCTGACCCTGAAAGAACAAATTAAATATTTTGTTGAAAGAAAAGGGTGTATTGGTTGTGTTCAGTTAGATTATTGACTGGCAGATTTTCTGTTTATATAAATATTCTAAGAAGGGTCATTCGGCCATACGAATATCGTGACATTTTCTATGGATAGAAGATCAAGAACTTCGAGATCAATTCGTCGAGAGATAAAGCAGTCTTTCATATTTGACGAAAGTAATAATAATAATAATAGGACTCCTAGCGTATGAAGCAAAGAAACAAAATGGAGAAAGAATAAATACGCGATAGTGAAACGTGAACGAGCTGTAAACTGACAAATTTGTGCAAAACAGGAAAACTTATTGGTTATACATACACAGTAGATAAAGATAAAAGCTTCGAAGAACAATTTAATCGCATTAGCCGTGTTAACTTCAACTTTTACTTTTCTTATAGCGCCAGTAATTTTTAATTTTAGATCATCTTTAAATTTTTTTATTGTTTACTTAGTTTAAACCTATTAAATAATCGCAATACCGATCTGGCTGGGATCTAACAGCGTTAGCGATGTTAACGAGCACTTTCAAGTGGCAAACGTCGCGTTTTGCAGCCGGGACGCGTGCCTGGTGATCGTTTACGTCCATCGAGCTGTACAGTTGTCGATGGACCCTCATCCCTCGCGTCCATCATCGTCCCCGTCGGCGGGTCGACGCGGAATTCGTGTAAAAAGTGAGAAATATGCGGCGCGAACGACATTTTCTTCCGGCGGATGATTTCCTGTCGGGCCGGCTCGGGCTGGGTATTTCTTCGAATCGGCGGAATTTTCGCCCCAGTCAGCGAAACACGATCTACTTGCCGCGCCGCGCTGTGAAGAGGAAAGAAAATGTTTCGTCGCGTTTCGTGGGTCGGCAGACTTCCCGCGAAAGTTCCGCGGCCGTGGAAACTGTTTCCTATCGATTTAATCGGCCTTCGAATCCCGGGGTCGGGGCACCAATCTTCAATTAAAACGGAAGTAATGCGAAGTTATTACACTTATAAATTTTCCGCGCGACGAGGACGGAAGCGGACCGAGAAATCGGGGTCCAACCGATCGGGATTTTGACGGCGATAATGTTTTCCGACGCAGGAACATATTATTGGGTTTTGTAATTTTCTGTGCATTAGAATTTTGCAGTTTTTAAATGATTTTTAAATGATCTTCTTGATTGCGTTAGTGAATTTTTATTAGGGGGAAAAGATTGTATTCTAACATTAGAACTACCACACTAGTCAAAATGACTGGTTTTACAATTTTCTTTTAAACTTCTTACTTCATGTTAGATTTTTTTCCGCAATGATCTGGCGACTTCTGCAGCGATAATTAAAGGTGTAATATAATGAATTTTATTTTGGTTTAATTTATTCAGAATCAATATAATTTTATATCATAGTTACTTATACCAATAGCAGTAATTTTAACTGGTACTTTTCAAAGTGGAAAAGTGTTCTATGTAGAATCTGTTTATCGAACCCAAAATCGTTTATTAAATATTTAGATAGATTATCGATAGATAGTTAGATAGTTGTTTAACGCGGTCATTTTGTATACCATAGTCGTTGGAATAGGACCTAATTCCTTTTTATATAACGATATTTTACAAGCCCCAAAAATGGCAAAACGAGCAGTAGTAGTTATAATTGTAAGATAGTAATAAATCAATAAATATAAAAATATTCTATTATTACGTATTTTTTAAAGACCAGTTGTATCATGCTGACTGGTTTCGGTAAAAATAGCTTCGTCTTAATTGTTGGTAGTTCTAGTGTTAAACAATCGTACGCTACATTGAAAAGTATTTATGTTCGAATTACTATTGTAGGAATATTTTATGGAAACTCCTACACCTTGAGTGTGGCGTATCAGGTTGAATAACTATAACGTCTCTGCCGCTGATTCTCCTTATTTATTAACTCTCAATCTCGACTCGCAACCTCACTCTCTCGCGACTCTCACACTTCTCTCACACATCCTTTGCGTTCGTTCCATTTATACGTTTCCATTCTATCTCTTTCATTCTATCTCTTTCCCATGCTCTCCTTCTCTCTCGCTCTCCATGCATCTATTCGGAAAACCCAATCGTTTACATACATACTGTGCTCGACGCCCCTAGCCACTTGACGCTTGTCAAGGGCCGCAAACGCTCTTCTTTCACACCTCGGCCCAAACAGATTTCCATTCACGCAAAACCCGAACACGCCGGCGTCACGACGTCGCGCCCACAGTCACTCTAAACATTCACTCCTCTACACTATTGATTCTGAGCGACATCTAAGAAAACATAATGATAGATAACAGTGCATAACGTCGCCATGTTGTAATTTTAAATAATAAACAAATATGAAACTAAAGTCAAGGTGTTGCTAAATATCCCTTAAAAAATTTTATTTAACACAAAACCTACCGAACACTAAAAGCGATTTAAATGTTTTAGCTTACAAAAATGACAAGGCTCTATTTATTTAGATTTGGTGCAATTTGTATTCCAATATGCGCTTGGATAAAAAAATTTATCGAATCAATTTCAACGTATGTGACTTTATAATTTCAATAATTGTAAAATGAAAATATAAAACTGGTCACTTGGCCGTCAGTGGTAGGTTCAGTGAAGTTGACGGGAGACGAATTAATCCGGGCGACCTATGGCGTCGATGACCGAGTGCATGCTCGCTTAAATTTCTTCGATCGGCCGAATTGTCGGTGGCTTTAATCTCCCCGGTAGCGGGCGTGTTTGCCAGCACGACCGAACTCGTAATCGTTTCTGGAATAGATGCAAAAACAGACAGCGAATTGTTCGGGCCCGAGAACCGTATTTCACGCGTTCGTTGCTCCCGGTGTTCTAAATTCACCTGGTTGAAATTCAAATTCGCGGGTAGACGGGCGCGACGCCGCGTTAAATAATAAACGACGAATCCCGGAACAACGTTCGTTTATCTCTCCGGACAAACGGGAAGACAAACTGTTCACGAGTCAATGAATCAAGGCGACCGACGCGAATTGACGCGAAGGAGCCGCGGCTGTTAAGCAGGATCCCGTTTACCGCTCGAAGAAAAGTTGATTCCGCAAGCACCGGCCAAATAGAAATCCATCGAAAGTTCTCCAAGTATTTTCGATCATTTGTGCAAAGTTATGTCTGGCTGCTTGAAAATTCATAGCGCTCGCGCGTCAAGAGTTTATCCGAGCTCCTCCGTCGATCCGTTTGGTGCTAACTTCGCCACGGAAAAGCGGGGGAAAAAAGTATTACGAAAATAATAATACATTTAACGTTTCGTAATGGACGTCGAGCCTAAGTGTTGGTTCTTCGGTGATTGTCACCAGATTAGGGAATTGGCTCCGGTATCGGATCAGTCACGTGACATTGTGACACATGCGCGACAGTGACGAAACGTGGCGGAAGCGTGGGGGAATAGCGTCGTGGAGGGGGAAGGTAGAGTGGGGAGACAAGTCTTGCCTCGGGGACCTTCTTGTCATCCCACCGCAGTACATACGGTGGGCAAATTGAGGCGAATACAGTTATCTTCTCTCTGCCATTACCGAATTAGTCACGTGACACTGTGTCACATGCGCGACAAAGTCGAAGTCACGTGACTCAGCCGAAGCGTTGGGATACTCCCTGCCAGAAATTGGAGGAATAGCGTCGTAGAAGGGGAAGGTAGAGTGGGGACACGAGTCTTAATCTGGTATTTCACCATGTTTTACCTGTAGCGGTTGCCATAAGCAGGAGAAGGGACACGGATATGCATTGACAAGATTGCTGCGGCGCGGCGTTCCGCCATTCCCTGTTAACTATGGAACAATAATTTCACCGAACGAGCTCGGTCTCATTATTCTTCCGACAGCCGCCGTAATTGAACCGCCTCCTTATAATGGCGATTATTCGCGGATTTGTCAACCGCGCGATATTATTACGGACGGTTTCTCACGGCCGATAAAACTCGAATTAATGTTCACCGGGGAGACTTTTCAGCTGCGCGGAGACGCTTCGCTGTTCGAATCGATTTGTACCTGTCTCTTCGTTCTCACGACCACGCTCTTGGTTCCCTCTTATTCCTTCGCCCGCCGCCTCGTGGTTTATTTGCGAACAACGAGAGAGAGAGAGAGAGAGAGAGAGAGAGAGAGAGGGAGAGGGAGCTCCGGATTCGCCCGGACGACTAAAAATTATCGAATTTCGATTACCGTCTCGGCACAAAACAAGCGTCGGAATTCGTGTAACAATCGGACCGCCGATGTTTATGCGTTCATCGTACGTGCGGGTTTGTAAAATACAGGTAAACGCGCGTATCGACGCAAACTAATCGCGTTATTGTTTCACGTGTGTCGCGTGAAGAATTTTTTGCTCGACGCGGTAAAAGTTTCCCTTCCGATCTCGACGAAGCGACACAATGAAAAGGAGTATTTGCATAAGGATCCACGGTTTGATAGCAATGGCACGGCAATTATTCATCATTTGCAAGGGAAATGAATCATTTAACTTAGAGCCAGTTTGTCAACATAATACGCGAGCTTCGGTTTCACACCTGTTTACACGAGTCCAAACTTTTGGACGACGGCGGAATGTGTTTTCCTAGTCACCGAGGGATGCAACATAAATGGATTGCGGGAATAATAGAGGAGGAGGGGAGGAATTAACTTAACTTGCGAGGTTTATGCTACTGTTGTTGCTAGATTGCTGATATTCTGCATTTGTAAGAAAAATGGATGGAATCGCAAACAGAAGAACGATTAATTTATGTTAACTCGAACTGAAAAACATTATTGGAGAAAGTAATTTTTATGTTTCCTATGTCTTACGATTAAAGCAGACAATTTTTATTTTTCGTGTAGATTCGCAGTCTACTTAGTACTGTTATCATTGGGTCGGTTTCGTAATGCAATAACTGAATGAAAACACTGTGTATATAGAATCCGCAACGTATTTGCTTGTGGGCAACATGAATGTAGCTATTGGCAGCTTCGAAGTTTGATAGTAAACTAATATTCAAACGAAACTAGAATAATATATGTAAAATGGTATAATAAGTAAATATTCCAACATCCATAACACTTTCTGAAATTTTTGAACGTAAGAGGTGGTGGAAGGAGATTCACAAATCTCAAATGTTATATTAGATCGATTATTATTATAAAAATTAAAACACAAAAATTTTACCTCTTTTATACATATATTCGAGAAGGCACTGGACTTCTGACTTCTGATATTCATAAATTCAAAGGAGGTTGGAAGGTGGCACATAAGTTTGAGGACTCGCGCTATCTTTTAAATTTTTATTCATGCACTATATACCTTGATACTATTAGACTTTACAAGATAATAATTGAACAAAATCATTTTTGTACATAATTTATATCATGATATCAAGATGCAGCCACAGGCTGTAAAATCAGTGCATGAACTGCCACCGCATTCTAAAATTGAAATCCATAAAAACCTGGCAAAAGTATTGCACATCTTCTGTACACCCGAGGAATGTCTGCGGGACATAAATTCGGGTTTAATCTTCAGCGGCGGGTCCGCCGGAGGAATTCGGAATCGAAGCCACTTGAGCTTTTCGTGTGGCCCGATTCTTTATTAATCAGATAGCCATTAAGGTCGCCCTGGCATTACGATGCTCGACGAATGGAGCCCGAAAGCCTCGGCGGGAATTAGCGAGCATGCTAAGGAGCGCTCCGTGCCGAATTGGCTACGTGACGGGACTATCATGTCGTCCGATTCACCGAGGGTTGAAAAGAGCCTCCGTAGCTAGAGGAAACGGAAGACAGGGATTAAGTTCCGTCGATACACTGGGACACGTTATTACCTCCTCGGGAAGGGTGGCGCGACTCGCAAGAAGAATAGCGAATTAGGCTGCCCCGATCTTGAATTAATCTCCCCCGAAGGAAGACCGAACGTTCTCGCGCGAGATTTAAATGGGGAGGGTGAAAGGACGATTTATCGTTGCCAAGATTTTCTTGTTTTTTTTTCTTCTCTTTTTGATTCGAGGATGGAACAACGGGATAGATCAATAATCGCGAGATGAAATCGGAGCCGGCGGTGTATCCGACGGTCCCCGATTCGTATCGTTTCTGATTGACCGTGCACAGCGAAGTGTAATCGTTGTTGATCGCAACCGAGCGCCAATGGACCGTGCAAGTTCAAAGTATACGTCGTACTCCTTTGATCGATCACCGATCCCGTCGATCCCTTTGGTCCTCGGTCTACAGTGCCTCCACGATTGCGTCCCCTTGCCATCTCAAATATGTTATTGGTCCATTTGTTACTGCTCTGTTATTGGTTCGCTGCGGGAACTCCCGCAGTTGCAATGGAACGATACGTTCCTCCACCGACATTGTTTTTTGATGGTATTTTTATAAATATTTATTTACAATGATACATCGCGGTGAACTAACCCGAAACCAATAACTATTTCAATTGCAAACCAGCAAATCGCTACAAATAATTAGACAGCAGATCTTTATGTAAAATAACATCTTTTTTACCAGAATTGCAACAAACTGCAGCGAAATGGAAATTTATTTTCATTCTTAACATTAAACCTGCCAGACAAATGGCCGGTTTTATATTTTTCATTTTGCTATTATTGAAATAGTGAAGTTACACAGAAATTAATTCGACAAATTTTTTTATCCAAGCACATATTGAAATAAAAATTGCACAAAATCTAAATAAATGGAGCTCTGTCAGATATGCTAAAACATTTTAATAGCTTTTAGTGCTAGGTAGTTTTAGTGTGAATGTTTAATAGGTTGAAAATTATACAAGAGTATTTTTAAATTCTTCTAATGTTTTTACTGTTTTAAATTGCACCTACTCATTTTTGTCATAAATGTACAAAATCCGTCTACAAATAATAGAATAATAATAGACTGCTAACAGATATGGTATGTGCTATACTAACACCATTTTCTTTGAAAATGTATAATATATTGTCTATTGTATAGTATTTTATCAAATAATGTTTTTTGATAATAAAATATCATTTAGGGACCGGTCCAGTATAACTAATGTATTAGTGAAAGCTTGTAGAAAACATTGTTCAACAAAGAAGTCTTAACCATTTCGTTCCTGTTAAATAAATGACGCTCAAAGATGCGTTTGAAAATGATTCAAAGCCTAGAGGCGCTTCGAAACACTGCTATGCATATACAATAATATATGTATGTACATACATACATAATGCTGGCGCCAATAGGCGCTTGATTTAGTTCGCTCGGTTGACACGCGAGGCACTTACAGTAGCTTGCGTCACATAGTCCGAATCCGAAAAATTCTATCGGCAACGATCGCAAAAAATTTTCCTTGTTCAGCAAAAAGGTTAACTAGCTAGTCGTTATACATCAGATATATTTATGTCTTTTTAACACAAGTGCACGCGATCTAATATTCATGACTTATTGTAATATGCTATAATCACTGACTGGAATCACAAGGATGCACGAAGGCAGTATTAATAATAGAAACATGGTCTGGTAACGATCAGATTGTGAGTGGTCGTGCATTTTAATCTAACGCCAATATAGGAAACAGAAGTTTTGTAGATACAGTCGAACATCGGTAACTCGAATCTCAAAGGAAGAACTAAAATCTTCGAGTTATAGAGGTTTCGACTTATCGAAGTCTTCGAGTAAGAGAGATTTATCATACGAAAATTCCACTTACCGGAGGTTTGTACAAGGGTTAATAATTTGCTGATTGCAATAGTTTTAAAGAAAGAAAAGTTCAATTGTTGGAAATGAGTTATTTGTTATAATACATAATGTAATTTACTAAGCTCTTTTATTTTCTTTTTTTTTGTTTTTCTGCATTCGAGAGAATTCTGACAGTTGATAAAAATAAGGCAGTATCGATCGATTGATTACTGATACGCGACGCATACAGCGAATCCCACTAATATTTGAACACTCTTAAAAACACGATAACTTTTTCAATATTGGATCGTACGACTTGGAAAAGAATTTTTGAAAAAAATTGCAATTGGTCGCAGAGAAAATAAAAAAAGTTGTATTTTGCAACATTTTGTTGCAAAGATCTGTATCAATTAAATATATTCCGAAAATTTCATCGAAATCGGTCAACGTTGCAATGAGGTACAAACGTTTAAAGATGATAAAAATTGCAGTTTTCACGATTTTTAGCCTCTAACTGCAATAAATCTAAGGATCCTTACATCTTTCAATGCCTATCGTTTTTTCTCGCATCAGCCAATTTCTGCAAAACATATTCATATTATACCAGATCTACAAAAAATATTTTTTAGATTTTCAATGTAGCCCCACATAAAAAGTGGTAAAATGGAACTTTTAGTAATTTTTCCACAATTCCGACCAATTTTGTCAAAAATTTCTTTTCACATCATGTAGTAAACTAATTGCTGTAACATTTCCGAAAAAGTTCAAATCGTATGGTCGAATATCAAAAAAGTTACCTTTTTTTTAAAAACTTCCGAATATTAATGATAGTCACTGCAGCTATAACTTCGAGTTATAGAGTTAGCGATGACCAAAAGTTTGACTTACAGAGACAAACTTCGACTTGTATAGGGTTTGGCTATTCTCAATTCAAGTTGCAGAGGTAAAAGAATGTATTTGACCTTGTAGAAAATAATTCGATTTAAAGGAAGTTTTATTTCGATTCACAGAGGTTTTTAGAGTGCAGCGAAAGGGAATGAACAAAATTTTCTTTAAGAAGATATTTGTATACAAGTTTTCGAGTTAAAGTGGCTCGAGTTATCGAGGTTTGACTATACAATTAATACGCATTTGATCTAGGGGTCCCACATAAATGGCCTTTCTTTTAGATTACACTAATTGTAAGATGGTTTCGTCTTACCCCACGTTCTCCTATGCATGTATATAATATCTGCTCCATCTTTAATCGATCACCCTACCGAACATTAGCCGAAATGGTTTCGGTCCGTGGCGGACGTATCGCCGCGGCGAATTTCCGGCAGCAATAATTAAACTCAAATTGCTAGGCGTCGCGATCGGCCGGCAACAATCGTCATGTTAAATAACGCACGGGGGCGCCGCAATGCATTATCTATTATGAACAATCGTTATTAATAATTCAATATATCGATAATTCGTATCGGCGAGGGACGCGGGGAGAATTGTTTGACGTCGATAGAAATAAAACGGGTCCGGGTGCGGCCATTCCGCGTCGTTGCCCCCGTTCTAATCATGGCCGCTAATGAATTGCTAAATAATCGCGGGCGCATTGAGCACCGTTCGCCGTTATAATATTGCGAAATTGCAGGGCTCCCGACTTCCCCGACATTTAAATCACTGATACACACCCGGTGTGCTACCGGCGAGCGTGTTGCTATCTTGATCCACCGACAAACCCTGCTGTGACGAAGGCAATAACGAAGAGTCACGAAGTACAGTTGCTCCAGAGAATACCAAGGACGGGCCCTCTATTATATTTAATGCCAAAGGGAGCGCGTCACGTGACGGCTTTTACAGTCCTGTAATAACTTCGCTCTTTATGATATTTTAAGCTCCGTCTCCGTGTCACTCTTCAAATAATACCTAGCCGAGATTATCTCGCGATTTTTCAGAATCTGTGCTCCGCATCTGAAGATTTTCGAAAATTCTCGACGTCGGTGTCAATTGCTGAGGATCTTTTAACGGATCCTCTAACAACAACAGAAACTTCGATCATAAACGACTCACCCTCGATAACCTAGTAATTTCAATTGGGACTATTGCGTAAAAAAAAAGATTTTTAAAGGATTTTTGAAAGATTTTTCTTTTTATAACTAATTTTTGGTGATAAATATCAAAATTATTGTGGAGTTTTGTGTACTTGGACGATCACAGATTAATTTATATTTGTGGCATAGAAATGTGTATCGAAACCATGGTGGACGACAGCATTAAATATCATTGAATATGTTGGTTATTGACAGAAGGGTTAATGAATTTGTAGAATTTCGCAAGCATCATTTCCGGCTGGCATTTCTCGCCGACAGGCTTCTAGCGATCCCATAATTCCCGTGGCTGCGTTCCACAGGCACCGGGCCGGCCTCGATCAAAATGGATCCCTTAATCTTTCAACTTCGCCGAGCCATTAATGGCTGTTCAGTTTCAAACTAGTCCGCGGAATAGACAAATTATCCGCGTTCTTAACGACGCCGGACAGAATGATGGATCGATGATCGGTGTCGCTTGACTACGTGTCGTAACGATATCAATTTGCCATCAATTTACATGTAATCGATGCTAGGGATACCGGGTAAGGCGCCGCGGTGACGGGCCGTATCTGTCGGGATAGAACTTCCGAACTTTCGGGGCCGAGGATGTGCGTGAAATCGTGCGTGACAACATATCTGCAAAGGACAGTGCTTCCGGTTGTTTAACAACTGTTTCAAATTCGAAAACAAACCAAACGCGTCCACTTTATTTTTACAGAATTACATAATGCGTGCGGCTGTATCTGTAATGTTAGAATAATGATTCGAGGTATGACAGAAATTGATAGAATCGCAGATTCCGTGACGTCAAACAGTGGAAAATTATGTTCCACCAAATTGATCTTTTAATTCTATTCACCATTGTTCTCCAACATCCTACGAAGTCTTTAATAAACCCAAGGTTAGAGAGGAAGGTTGCATTCTAGCTGCTGACTTACTCGTTGATGCAACCGTCAAGATCAGCCTCCATTGTCAAACTTGGACTCGCCGACGTGTGTTCGAATAAACTCGAAATAATCAAAATAAAGAAATACAACATCACAACGAACTAAAGTAACAACAAAAAAAACCCTAGGGACCCCGCTTAGCGAAGAACGTCGATCGTTTCACCTTCGTATGCTGAGCGTTAAGCCGATATCGAGCAGCAATTGCAAGACCGACACTTCGAGCATCTCCCGCTAAAATATTCGAATATCGAACGACCTAGTAAACAGCAGGATATTTTCGACGGGCCTCGTTTCTCGGCGTCGCGATGGGATTGAGCGTCCGTTGGACATGTCAGGGCGCTTTCAAATTATCTATCATCGGCGATATTCGTCTCTGGGGAGCGCGGCGTACCTCTTCGGTCCATTTTGTTAAAATTCCAAGAGATCCGAGACGCAGGCTACGCGACGCTGCCAGCTCAGAGTTATCGCGAGCGTTATCCCTCGGCAGAGGAGAACCGCCCTGAATGCAAGTAAGCTCCGGCGAAACTTGGGAACAACTGTTGTCATTCGCAGATGCGCGCACCGGCGACGACGTTCCCGGAATATACATTCCCGCTTTGGCGAACGCAAGAAAGCAGGCCGCGCGTAGGCAGCCAGGCGTGTGCGAGAACCCGAAAATTTCGGGTGCCCGATATTCTCCGTTCACGAGAAGATGCCACTGTGAAACTTGTAGGTATCTATCACACCACTATCTGATATCCCTACTTCGCGGTACAAGTAGAGTACAGACGAGGCACAAAATTTATTGGACACATTTCAAAAACTTACTTTTCTCAAATTAGACCAAACGAGATTTTTTGAGATGTCAGACTCAGGTAGCACTGAAACGTCTTAAAGACGTCCCGAACGGCTTCGGAACGGCGCCCAAGCGTCTCCTGAACTTCTTTAAGATGTCTGAAGAACGTGTTCTAACCGTCTACAAGTTGATTTCCTGTGAAATGTTCAAGGGTCATCAGTGCCTAATAGACTTATAGAATAAATAAACCATAACAATTTCAAGATTAGTTTAGTTTTTCGCGCAGAAAACGTCGAAAAAATCGGTTTTTATAAAATCTTAAATAATTTTAAATAAATAATTAAAAATCTGAAAAAATTCATAAACGGTACTTATAACAATATATCGGTACTGTAAAAATCTAGAGATTGTCACTGTAGAATTTCTACGTAAAATGTGCATCTTTAAGACGTCTTATTTCAGCGTTTCTAAAAAGACGTCTTTAAAACGTCTTGAAACAGACGTCTTTGAAACGTCCCGAAAAGGACGTGTTCAAGACAACTTATTTCCGACGTTCAAACGACGTAAAAAAGATTTTTAAGAAGTCGCGTGCTACCTAGGAGAGGATTACTAGGTAATTTGAAAACAACTTGAAAACTAACAACTTTTTCAAATTAATCCAAACGCGATTTTTTGAGTTGTTAGAAGGATTAATGCGAACAAAATTTTTTGATATTGCTATTGCTCGGAATTTCGAAGATAAAAATGAAGTTTGTGATTTTTAACTTTTTTTTTTATCTAAAATGAACATTTAAAATGTGCCTTTTGTAAGTAAGTTATATACGCAGATAAAGTTTCATCGAAATTTCCCGCGGACCTGAGAAAATCAGCGGCAACTTCGAGAATCCTTGGCGTGCAATTCGTTCCCGTTAAGACGATTGCACCTTGAGGAACGATTTGCTCTCCGGGCCTCGTTTAACCCCTGGCTACTTTAGTGCCCTCGATCGATCAATAAGTGTCTTTTGCGGAATAAACGCCGGGGACGCGATGGGACAACGATTATGGGTTGATCAAGGGGCAAATTGAGGGACAATTTATCCCAATAAGTTGGCCGTGGTCTGCTCGTTCCGATCCGATGGTAAACAGACTTCTTCAAGTGAAGTGTTTTCCCTATTCGATTATTTCTGATTTTTTTCTGCGACGTCTCCTGCTGGCACGTCGTCATTGAACGGTATACTCCGTGAGTACATAATCCGGTTAAATATTACTCAACTTGTTGTTGCGCTACTTTAGATCTCTGAATGTTTTATAAATACATACTTGTAATCTACAGATTGCGCAGAGAAGATTATAATGATTCATACGATCGATACGATTCGAAACGACCAGAAAGCGTCTGCAGCGAGCAGACATCTGAAAATAGGAAAACGGTGAAGAGGACCAAAATGGCCGCCGTTGTCTGCCACTAAATGCCAGAATTACTTCCAGTAACAATTCACCGGCTGTGCCCATCTGAGTCTCGCGAAGAGGCAAAACGCGACCGAGCTGAGCGCAACTTGAAAAATCGCGGCCGTTCGCAGCAAATCCCCCAGCCGTTCCCTCCGAGTCCCAAAAAAACTGAAGTGCTGGCGAATACTATACATATAATCGTGCTGAACGTCATATCGCGAGGCTAGGCGATAGCGGAGCCCGGCTGCAACATCGTCGGAGGACTAGAGAGGATACTTGTGGAGAATTCCGGGATTTCAGAGTCGCAGCCATCAGTCGTTACACAGAGCGCATCCGCCACATTGATAGAGGCTTCGTGACACGACAGGAGGTCCGTTCCGGCGGATGCGGCCGCTCTATCAACATTTCTCGAGCACCATCTCGAAGATATCCCTCTTCATCCGGCGGTAGCAAGTTGGACAGACCCGAGAGGGTTAATCTTCTGAGGTTTGTTTGGCACGGGTCGTTGGCTCCCGTGGAAATCCGAGAATATCCGTCGATCCGTCGATCCTGGGGGTTCGTCCTCGACGTCTACGGGACATTCAATCCGCGAGCAGGCTACTTCCGGCTGGATCAGTGCGGCAGACGAGCCGTAATCCGTGTAACGCGAGAAAATTCGACGCGATCGAAGCGATTGTCGGCCCGGTGTTGCTGTAATTTCCCCGAAAAGCAACGCCGTTGACACACTCGACAGGGAACCCGGGCGGTTTATCGATTCTTCTGTCATTGTTTAGTGGTTAACCACCGTACACCGGTCGAAATTCAACGCGCGACACACGCCCGAACAACCACGCAATTTTCCTCGAATTTATTTCGACTCGATCGATTCCTTCCGATGCACTTACCGATCGCGATCGATTCGCTATCGATTCGCTATCGGAAAGACAACGTGCCCGTTACTCATTGTTATCTGATAATTCGGCAGACTGGACGGAGCTGAATTGATTTATCTCCGCGAGCTTGACACTCGGAGCGCGTGTGATTACACACGGCTCCGGGAATTTTGCCTTCTGTCCGGCACGCTAGATTGTTTGAGCCCGCGAACTGTCTTTCTTTTGCGATCGGATTTTTCCAGGATTTGTTCCGGTTGGCAGAGCTGCAAAGATTCGATTTCAATTCGGAAAGATTTTTTTGGTCCTCTTTTCTCTTTTGGTCCCTTTTTTGGTTTCCGCCCGATTGGAATTTTCACACATATGGGATGAAATTATGCAAGTCGTTCTGATTATTCTGACCAATTAACCTTTAATACTATAAAATCGCCCAGTCAACGACCATTGCCTCGCTGAAAATACCGCTTCTCGTTCGATCACCGAAGTTAAACGGCGTAGGGCGCGGGACGCACTAGGATGGGTAACCGCTCGGTAACAAGCCTGGAAGTGGCCCTCTGGGTGCGTTTCGCGTGTTGTTGGCAAAATAGGTGATTCGGAACCCACCTTAATAAAAAGTAGGTCCCGCTGAAATTGGAAAATAGGCGATAGTTGAGGATTGGTAAAGGGAGAGGTGGTGGAATGGATTTGAAACCCTGAGGGGACCAAATATCATTACATACATACTATAAAATCGCCTAAATCTGGATCTTCACGAATCGAAGCGTTCAATTGAACTCAAACGCGATAGTTCGATATTTGGCCATAAGAATGAAGCGCATCGGTTGATTACTTTCCCATCAGATTGGAGTTTTTCGTGCTCGTTCTCCTTGACCTCCGGCGGAAGCTCGTCGCCGATATAATTGAACGGAGAGGCGCTCCGGCCTTAATTAAGAATAATTTCATCGAATTCAACCCTCCGGGATCGCGAAAGAGGGTCGCTAGGGGCGGCCAGATCCGAACGAAAATTATGGCAGCGAAATCGCTGGCCCGTACGAATAATTCATACGGAACGAAACGCGAATAAACGCGGAGTCTCGTGTTATAGGCGGCCAGGCTGGAGGGGTACGACGCCACCATTACTACCGGAAATTGAAACCGGCCGAATTTATTCGGTCACCCTCGCTTCTCGTAGGCTCCCGTTTGACTTTCCCGCCGCGACGCGGCGCGGCGCGGCGTTCCGTTCGACGAAAATACGGCACACTCGCTGCCGAAAGAGTTCCCCAGCTGCGTGGAAAATTTTCGACATACCGCGCGCCCGTGGAGCCCGTGACGGCGTGTATTTGCTGCCGAGGTGTCGTTTCTCGAGTGATAAACCGCGCGAAATGTCACGCCTCGAGATAACAACGGAGATCGAAGCGATTAGAAAATATGTTTTTACAGAACTAAGGCACTTTCGGTATTATCAAACATCGTGTCCCGCGATCCGACACGATCACCGGGATCCTTTCGAAGTCTGCGAGAACCGAACAGCTTAGTAGATTATTAACACTGTCCAACAGCCAAAAAATTTTTCGATTCTCACTATGCAATTCTTATAGAGTTTTTTGCGGTGATTCCAAATCTGCCCCTAATTTTTCCTCTAGACGCACAGTTTTTGAGAAATTTGAGTTTGAAGAAAAGACATATTTTTCAACTTTGAACAAATATTGTGATGTTATTATAAAAGATATCGAATTGATCTTTACAGCAAAAGATTCCTTAGACTTTCCCGAATACAGTGATATCCAATATTAATACATTATGATTGTTTAAACATGTTTAAACGATCATTAAAGACGGAGAGACACCACATTAGCACCAATTTTTGAAGATATTTTTGAATTTATCTCTAAAAATAAGGGTCCAGCGGAAAATCGAACTATACCACGCGATAGAGCAGACTTTTGTCTTGAATTGATTTTTGTTTCATCAATTTAGTACTGGGTATAAAGTAGAGAAAAATAATTATTGTGTAGTATATACAGGGTTATCCATCGTATTTAGAAAAAAATACTTCCAATGAAATTTGTAAGGTATTCAAAGCTCTATAGAATGGTGTTTGTTTTATATATTTTATTTGACGCGTTGAAGGTCATTTTAAGGTCAAGCTCACTTTTTAAAATGGAAACATAAATTTATTAGACTTTTAAAACATTTTTTTTTTAATATGTTTTATTCGAGTAAGTTTTTACGTTATTCAATGATGAAGCATAATAGCGTCAAGTCAGGAAGGCGCGCTGACCTATTAGCCACTTCTTCTTGTGTCTAAATAATTCTTGGAGGTACTGTTGGCCCGCGAAAGGTTGAATGGCGGTTTGACGGATCGCCTGCTTGTCTATACGATCTCGGAACCTGGCAAGATGCGTCGCGAGTCGAAATTAGACGCGAAACGCGCGAGATATCGCCTGTTGGCAGGCGGATCGAACCGGTTTCGCGGAGACACCTGGTGCAGAGAAAACACAGTTGGTTTTCGGGAAGCCTTGCCAAGTCATGCGATCGAGATCCGGTGAATTAAGAGATGGAAGGATTGGGACAGAGAGCGAGAGGGGACGAGTGCGATTAAAATGGATCGTTATAGTCTAGGCAGGATTTGTTAAAGAGGGATTGAATTAGACGGCCGCCGATCTATTCAAGAGCAGAGTGATGGATAGTAGAGCGTACGCGTTGAAGCCACCTCGAGACACATTCCCCAGGATTGATCTAATTAGACAATCCTCCCCTATCAGTCGGACGCGACGGCGGACCGGGCCAACCTGATTGAATTGCTCTCCGCGGATTCCTACGGAAACCGACGGATCTGCACGATATTCCATCAGGCGATGGGCTGCTCCGCCCTGAAGACGTGCTCTAATCACGCAAAACCGTTTACAAGGATTGGCATCGACCGGTTCCTTGCCGAACAAGAGGATGATCGAGGTCTTCCTGTTGGTTTAGGGCACGGGCTCCTAGCCAATGGCTGCTGAAGATGTCTGCGGGGCATTAGAGCTTCGATCTTTATTCTATCCTATTTTCTGTAACCTTCCACGGCTTAACTCTTCGCCGTTCAAAGTGTTTTCTCCCTTTTATTAGCGGATTGACTAATCCTTCTGGCAACTTCGAGAACCCTGCATTTGAATTCTTGTTTCCTATTAGCAAAAAATTGAGATAGTAGCTGCGATCTAGCTCCCATCGTCTGGTCTGAGCAAGGACTGTTCTTTTTATGCCAGTAACTCCGAGGGAGGTAATAATCAAAATTTACTTTATAGTTTTTATTCGTCAAATGTAGATTAATTTATAATAATACAAGAACTTAAAATGTTTTGAAGAGACATTGAAAGTGGTTACCCAGGTACCCACTTTCCTAGGTAAACGTTGGTACCTAGGTAAAAGTTGAATTTCTTCACGAATGCATAAACGCGATCTAACTATTAAGGGACGAAAGAAATTTTTGTCCGGCTCTTACAACCAATGAAGAGACTTTGAGTTTTGCGTAAAGACCAGAAGTCTAGTCATCAACAGTTCCTGGCACGTTCGTAATTTTAAGTAGGGGTGAATCATCATGCTGTGCTCTTCTCGTCTATGTTATTCGGCGTTGTTTAACTTTCATTGATCACGTCTGCGCATACGGCACGCGTCGGCTGCTGTTCCAGCGGAACCGGTCCGGAAGCCACGAGGATCGAGAAGATCGGAGAGCCGGCGTATCTGTAATTAGATCGATCCTAGTGGATTCGTCCCGCGGTAACCTGCACAGGTGCGCAGCTAACGATCCATCATGGGCCCGGTAGGTATTCGCCGTTTAACCTGGTTCGACGACGAGGACGAGCCTCCGAGGGCGCCACCGTTGATCAAGATTAATCGTATGCAAATTACTCAGACGCCCCCGGCGAAGATCCCGCGAGATTCGGGCACCTGTGACGAAAGATCGAATACTTCCACGGACAGACACCGAGATTTTGGTAATTGAAAATAGGCCGGCCCCCACTTGCAACTTCCCCGATAAATCTCTGATCCATTTGCACCAGGATCCCTCCGCGAATGCAAAAGTGCGATCACCTCGGGCCACTTATGCGAAATCCAGAATCTGACCTCCAAGATTCTGTTCGTTTAAAGCTATGGTTGTAAGGAAAAACGCCGCATGTCACATAATTTTACTTTCGAGATATTGCTGTTTAAAGTTTTGATCGGTAATTCTTTGTATAGAACATCGGTTAAGTTGCATTATTTTTTTTAGCCTTTCTTATTTGTTTTCATGACTTTTTTTCTAGCGTATACATAAATCCTGTACTGTAAAGTTCAATCAATGCATAAACTCCAATTTTTTGAAATTGTGACACGCAGCGTGTTTCCTTACAACCACAGAAATATTTCTTATTGCGATAGGGCGTCGCGTCGTGCAGGAATTAAACCTCTATTTATTAGATTTCGAGCAATTTTTATCTGAATAATATCTGAATTTTGCTTGGATAAAAAATTTATCGAATCAATTTCCATGTAAACAAAGTATAAAACCGGTCTTTTGACTATTGACCGGCAGTTGTAGTTTTACCGTTAAATGTATGTGCCGTAACAAATATTGGTGTCAACTTTAGAAAACCATCGTTTCACCAATACATTGCTTGGCGAGGTCGACAACAAAATTGGAATGCAATGCAGATAGTTCGTGAGAGTTGTATGTAGGAGAACAGGTGTTAAAAACTTTTGGACCCATGGCATTGGGGAACGGCTTTTGTAATTTGGGATGGGTATTTCGTGATGGGTTTGGCCCTTTCAGTGTAGAACTTGTTTAGAATGTAGTCGTGGGAGTACAGTAGATTGTAATTAACAGTTTACCTATTGGGAGTCTGCTAATCTAATAAAAAATATCACTGAAAGCTAGCAATCTACACAATTGAGATATCAGTAGGTTAATACGATATTTATGCAACTAGCAAATTAAAGAATGCACCGTGTGTTTATAATAATGATATCTTTCACTTCATTCTTAGCGGTAATAACTATGATTACAGAGATAAGTATTCTTCCACAAAAGCACAAATAATGTCCGCTATCGGGGTAAGGTTAAGGAAGAAGTCGTTTCGAGTAATGACTGTTAATACTAGACTAAAGTACGTTCGAGTACTTATAGAACAGCTTAGCGTGCACAACGTGACCGAATAAAACTATTAATAAATTGGAGGAAGCTTTCATTTTCTCGTGACGACACAGAATTTATAAGAGAATTTATAACAGACGAAATATATTTGCATTTGATACAGTTCATTCGTGAGCATCTCTCCTGGCCGAGTCTTTTTCTCCTAGATTTAAGAATACCGTAGCACCGTAGAATTTCATTTGAATAATACATAGTGAAAAGAGACGGTGCCTACATGTTTCATCATTATTCATCGAGCAAGTGATTAAATAGAACAGTTGTACACGCGTCCTCGATGACGGACTACTGATGTCTTAAAATTGAAAGTCTCGTATTTATTCAATTTAGAAACGAGCATCTCAATTTGTACCTTTTATTGCTTAGGTTCATTGGACTTAATCGTCAGATCAATTTACGAATCGAATTAAAATTTGTTCCATGTGTCGAGGATGAAATATCCGCAATGTTGTACTTCCTTGAAAGTGACGAGTTTTCTCGGGTCATTTTTCCTTCACACGGACCAATCAGAGCGCGGCTGCAGCTGAGTGCGGCGTTGACATTGGCCGGGCCGGCATCCGTCCGTAATAGCCGCGCGCTGATTGGTGCGTGTTTTTCGTCAATAACTCCTCAACAAATCCTCGGAGAACATTTTTGCAAAGAAAAAAGTTCCTTCAAATGATCCCGGGAAGCTCCCCTTTCAAGGAAGCAAAACATTTTTGAGACACCCTGTATACCGGGTCTACGAAAGCTGAAAAAATTCGGTCAGCCTACCAAGGCTGTCACGCGGACACAAAAGAATAAAAACCATGCCCGAAAGCTTCCTAAATTCGTATGCTGACTTTTAAGCGGAGTAACGCGCGATAAATTTCACCAAATCCGCGGGCACTCGTTATCTATACAGTTTACTCTGTTGGATCTGCGTTGCGCAACGCGTGCGAAGGGGAAAAGGCAGGAAGAGCGTAACGCGGTACGATTTCGCGAAGCGAATGAAACTGAGAACCACGCTCGGAGGGCAGTTTTTAAACGCATATTTTTCCCACGGAGCGTGATTCTCATTTCCTGGGCGCGGGGCCGCGCTTCGCGCGCTAATTCCGCGACGGAAAATGGCAAACGGATCAAAGCCCGGCCCGTCATCCCCATGAAAAGCTAAGACCTCGCGCTCGCTCCATCCGGAATATGTGTTTCATTTATCACGACGGGACCGACCAGCGCGCGTTTAACTTGATTTCCCGTGGATTGCCTTTGGAACGGAATTTAAACTTACTAAATCACCGGCCGCCGGGGCTTTTCTTTCGGAAGCGGCTTTCGTCGCCGATAAAATCGACCGAATAAACTGCTTTCCTCGAACAGGCTTGGCTCTCGTGCTCTCTCTCTCTCTCCATTTCTCTATCCTTCTCTTTCTGGCGAAATAATTCAAGCGCGCGACTTCTAAGCACGAGTTACGCGACGTGGGATCATTATTTTTAGCAGCCGGCCCGATATCGTTATCTCGAAATAACTCTCGAAATACCGTAACCGGCCCGCGAATCCTCCGCGAATTTATGGCCGCCGAGTAAGCCCCCCGTATGCGTTACCGATTTCCTGCCCGATGATTCTTTCCGGTCGATCCACTCGATTTTGTATTTCCGCGTGGTTTAAGCTCCCGCGCCTTTTCATACTCTTCATCCTTGTTAATATATGCTGGTTATTTAATGCTTTTTTAGAAGTTTATGTTTCGCTGACGAGGATTCTCTTTGTCAATTTATATCTCGCCGCTCAGGATTTTTCTTCATTGATGCTGTGAACCAATAAATCACAAGTAACGCGGTATAATAATTTCTTACGGGATTTGGTTCAATAAGATCAACGAAGTGATCTCGACGAAGTGGGCTTAAAAATACGCGAAATCATATTGGAGGCTACAGATTTGAATTGGCGAAAAATAAAATCAATCTGTTGAATAGTTTCCGAGTTACGTTCCACATGAACACCGTGTTCGCTTATCACCCGCAAAATGGCCGCAGCCGCCGCATTTTTCGAATGTCATCAAACATTTTTGCGGGAACATCGGAAGCTCGCGCTATCGATCTATGCAAAAAACATCGATTATTTTGGTCTCACTGCATCGGGCTGGCTTGACAAGTGGAGGGCCGTTGTTGGCACGTCGGTTACCGCGAAGACAAAAGTGTCCCGGTGACGGTCGTGCGGAGGAACGTGACTTATTCAACGGGTTTTGCGGGCGTCGCTTGGTCCCGTGATCCTGTACGAGTGAATAACCGTAACAACGAGTAAATTACGGCTGGTTACAGTGGTACGCGCCTGCAAAATGCATGAAACGTCGCGCGAATCCTCGTTTGGCCCGGTTCCGGCCGACTCTCAGCGCCGCTGAATATTTCATCGCGATAACGGCATTTGGATTAACGATTTTACTTCTTCTTTTTTTTTTGTTCACCCGTTCGTTCTTTCTTTTTGCTTTTTCTCCCCGTTCCCCCGTTCTCTTTGTTTCCCGTTTTTTTTCTCTCCTTCGCGGCGTGTTATCCGCAATCTGGTCTCGCGCGAGGGCGGACACCGTTCGGCTTTTTCTGGCCTGTTGTCACAATGCCGGTGTGTACAACGGTTCGCCTGTAACTCGGCGAAATACACGGGGCTTTACATTTAATTACAAACTGTATCGCAACGGCCGGGCCGAGCACGGTCGCCCGGCGAAATTCGCGGTCGCTGATTTTTTCGCGCGATTCGGGCGAGCCCCGCGAACGGACGCCGCACAGTGGGTCGTTTCTATGAAATAGGTAATTCTGACATTCCCATGCCACGAAACAGGTTAAAACTAGATCCTTTCGTGAACCAATAGTTGATCGAGATAGGACAATTGTCACAGAATTATCACAGAAAAAGTGCCCCAAAAATTCGCTCTATTTTGGTCCCCCGATTCTGGAATTTAATTAGGTCCTTACGTACACCAACACCCAATCGAGATAGAACAATTGTCAAAGAATTGTCACAGAAAGAGTGGCCCAAAAATTCGGTCCTTTTTGATCCCCCGATTCTGGAATTTAACTAGATCCCTTCGTAAACCAATACTTGTTGAAGATATAACAATTGTCAAAGAATTGTCACAGAAAGAGTAGCCCAAAAATTCGGTCCTTTATGATCCCCCGATTCTGGAATTTAACTAGGTCTCTTCATAAACCAATACTTGATCAAGATATAACAATTGTCAAAGAATTGTCACAGAAAGAGTAGCCCAAAAACCAATACCCAATCGAGATGGAACAATTGTCAGAAGAAAGATCCAGAATCGTGGGATCAAAATGGACCGAATTTTTGAGTCCTTATTTGAGTTTATGCAAACCAAGCATGATTAGTACCCTGGCTGTAGTTCCGCAAAGTAGATGCGAAGCCAGGTAGACGGCTGTAGATTCGTCTCCGCGATCGAATTGCCGGTCTTTACGTAACAGAGCTGTGTTAGAAGCTGTGTTAACAGAATTTTACGTAAGTACGCACAGCACCGATCTGCGATAATGCGAGATCCACGGTCGTGCGTTATACACTGTCGCGGAGCCTTTTTCTTTTTTCCTGTTTGTTCAACTAGCTCAACCGATTCAATGCGTTTGTCAGCCTCGTACATGTCCTATCGCCATGATTTTGTATTTTACTTGACGAAATTTGGCGGAATTCGGGTCATAAAGATATTCTGAATACATTTTTTACATGGTAACAATAACCACAAATTCGCTCTTTTTTAGTTATCATAAAATCCATCCAACAACGAGAAAATCTTTATAGAATTTTTTATTTCAGATGATCTATCCATAATGACATTTTCGGCAGGTCCTCCAGGTAATCTAGAGAAAAAAAATTCCCAAAAATCATCTTTCCCCGAGCAAGAGAAGAGATAACATCGTTCAAAAATGTGGACACATTCTGTTTAACGGCAGTAATTTTTTTCGGTTAAAAAGGAAGTGGATTAGGTCGTGAATAATTGATTCGGAGGGGACAAAGTCGATGAATATTAATACGCGAAAATCTATATTCACTCGAGCATTCATGGCCGAGTCATTACTTTTTATCTCGTTTTTCTGTTCGCCATTTCGACTAGAGACGCGTGTGTTTGTATACACGTACGCAGTCCACCAACAACGCCCTGGATGACGTTTATCTTCGGCAGAGTACACACTGAATGTTTAAAGTTTTTCCAACAGGAAATACGCATGGAACAGAGTGCTTTATTTGGTCGCAGTAAAGATATCGCCTTTAGTTATGTTTATAATTTTGCACGCGGTGGTGATTGAGGCAAACCAACTAAAAACGTATGTTTTTTACGGTATATTAGTCTGCGGATTTGATGAATTTATGATAAAAATGAATAGGTGAAATTTAAGTGAGTAGATTAAAAGGCAATTTAAAATGAAGAATGTTGATTACTAAAAAAATGTTCTATTTTGCATAAAGATTTACAGTGTAGCTATTTAGCATTTAGCTAAATAAAGTTTTGAAAATAATTTTTATTTTTATCTTTAAATAGCTTTCTTCACTTCCTTAGAAACACTTGAACGCGAATGCTAAAAAATGCATCATGTTCACGCAAATTCACATTTGAAATTAAAAATTTGTTTCGCACAGGTAACGGTATTTCATTATACGCGGCTGTCTAATCACTGTGAAGCGATCAAGAGGGACTCACGACAAGCGTGACGATACCGCGTCAATTGCGATGATGTTCTCGAAATCATCCTAATCGCGAAGCCAGACGGTCTCCCGATTTCTCGTTTTCGGAGAGCGAATGCAATCAGGCGACGGTGTTATCTAATTGAACGCGAATGGGTACCGTAAACAGCCGAATTCAGTTCGCTGATTATCGGATGGCGCGCCGATTTTCGACAAATAGCATACTTTTTACCTGAAACTCGAGGCCATGGTAATAGACCTCCGGGAATCGGTTACGCCACGCAGCCTAGGCTGCATAACTTTAGCGACGACGGAACGCACAATCGGGTCACATTTATTAGCTCCTCGAACCATTATTTTCTCAGGTATGAACATTGTGTTTTTTCATTCCCTTAATTCACCGTTTGCTGGCCAGTAATTCACCCTGTGCGAGTTATGCAATCGCGCATTTTAAAAGCACCTGCTCGATCGATTTCCAACTGATTCGGACTAGGAAAAATGATATGGATTGTACCGAAAATTTTTTCTGAGAATTGTGCACGTAACGCACCATCGGCGGGAAGGGTATTAACACCTCCTCCGCAGACTGGCGCTGATCGACGGGGCGGGTATCAATACTTTTATACAGATTTTCGCTCGCTAGACGTGTGAGTTAAGCTCACGGTGTTACCCGCCGATAGTGTGATAATGAGGATCTAAATCGAAAGATTGTTAATAAGTTCGGAGCACGGAGACGATATTTATCGATAAAATCGTCTCAGAAGAACTCAGAAGAGTTTCATTCGTAACTTTATCAATTAACGCTGAACGTTTGAATGACCGGTTTTATATTTTTCATTTTACAATTATTGAAATTATGAAGATGCTCAGATGGAAATTGATTCGATAAATTTTTGTATCTACACATTGAGATAAAAATTGCACAAAATCTAAATAGAGCCATGTTATTTTTATAAGCTAAAACATCTTAGTGATTGGTAGGTTTATAGAGCTTCGAGGGATCGACACGATCGCACTCCAATCCTAGAGACTCCGATCAAATGGAGCACAAAAAATCCTCAACATGTCTGAACAATTTCGGGACAGTTCAAGTGACCGAAACCGCAAGTCCGCAGCAAACTAATTCATCACGGGACAGCTGCGATCGCGGCGAAATTCCGTGACGACCGTGCAGAAATTCCGCAGCGGAGCCCGTGAGCGTTTTCGGCGAGTTATTTGTCGCTTCGGTTGTTCGGTTCGCGTGCAGCCCACGGTTCCACGGGATCAGAAACCGACAATCGCGAGCCGGCCGGCCGTACCG
Source organism: Lasioglossum leucozonium (assembly GCA_028454225.1). NCBI lineage: Eukaryota > Metazoa > Arthropoda > Insecta > Hymenoptera > Halictidae > Lasioglossum > Lasioglossum leucozonium. The sequence goes on along the minus strand of CM052219.1, from coordinate 8,002,918 downwards.
TCGTCGCGTCGAGCAGACTGTAGAGCACGGTTTCGCGCACAACGATAGAAGAAGGCGCACGTATATCGTCGGCACACGGACAGACACAAGGGAACGGAGCCACGCAACATGGCAACCGTGGCAGGACGTTGACGATGGTTATACGTAGAAGTTCCAGTGGCAGGGGGGTCAGTGTAAAACGGCCTTTTGTCCGCAACGTGTCGTACGCCGTACGAGTCGATTTTACGCGGTGACAACGCCGGAGGATCGTGCGAGAACAAATTTCGAGGGGCACCAGCAGCAGAGGATCTCCGCCCACGCACCGTGGATTCAGTGCACGAGGCGCCGGCTGCACCCGTCGCTGTTTAATTCTTGGTGAACGTCCTGAAATCGACCAAGGTAAATCGATCCCGGCCCCTCGGTGACGGCGTCCGTGAAAAAACCAACACGCTAGCACCGAAAAACTGCAAATATAGCGACATGTATGTAGATAGGTACACTAGACGCATTGTCAGTATCATCTCGTTAGTCGCTAACTGTGTAAAGAACATTACCTAAAGCGAGTACAAAATATGCAAAACGGAAGTCGACCAAGGTAAATCGACTTCAACGAACCCACGACATCGCATGCGAAAAGGGACTAACATCCAAAATACAGTAACATATTCTTAGGTAGATGCATTGTCGTCTCGGTAGCCCTCTACTTTATTAAATTTTTTAAGTCGAGTGGAAAATGACCAGAAAGTTTGTCACAACTAGAAAAGATTGGAAAACTTCGAGAGTACTAATATATTATTTTCACTACATTAACCCTATAAGTGCCAAGTATTTTATTTCCCCAGTAGTCATTTGGAGCCAGTTTTTAAGAACATTTGTGAGTCAGTCGATTTTTTCGACGGTGGCACTAGAAACAAACTTTTTCTGTCGAAAATTTCGACCTTTGACGCTTATAGGGTTAAAATTATCACTTAAAATTGATGCAAAAACTTCGTATTTTGCATAAAGACCCTGAGTCCAGTTATGGGAGTATGTCCTGCGTGAGTTGTCCTCTATGAGACAAGATAAGGTGCACATGTCTCGGCACAAGCAGTCTTTGTCCTTTTCGTCGACCCAGCCACATGTGCGTGGGACCAGTCTTGGCGTTCTCAACTGTTGATAGGCGCTTTTGCGGATTCGAGGGGCACACGATTACAGGAAACGTGTTCAGCGACGCGCCGGAGTCTTCTCTTCGAGAATCTTCGTTCTCGTGTCCGCGAAGGATAGGTCTGGGGATTTGTTTCTTCTTGCTATGCTTGGGGTATGGTTATTTCTGGATACGCTGTTCTTTGCTTCGCGGTCGTGTACGACGATTATGTCTTTGCTTAACTCGAAAATTTTATTTATGGGGTAAATGTCGCTAGAAATCGACTCGTTGGAGATTTGGCCATCATACAATTATTTATTTCGTTGAGCCTAGTTTGAATCTAGTTTTCGTCGAGTCTGACAGACTTTTATGCATTTAAAAAATATAAAGATACTGTTGTATTTTTTCGACTATTATTAAAAAAAGAAACAAATATCTATTTAGCTGCTGTGTCTTTTGAAGAGCGCAAACAATTTTTATTTTGCATAAATATCCGCCGACTGATCATGAGACACATATGACGCACCTAAATCTTTGCGCGTCACGGTGTTGAACTCTAGAAATAATTGAGCGACGAGGATTAACAAATAACCAAAAAATGACTGGAGCGCCAAGATCGAACTTGTTCTCAGATTCTATGGTTTCCAAACAGATAAACGAATTTCTACAAGAGGTAAACACTTGTCCTGTCCTGGCCGGTGACCCCACCTTACCCCCCTTTCTCCCCCAACCGGTTCGATCGCCTTTGTTCTAAACAGCTTCGATCTGAGCCGAGTGGTCTTCAGGATCTCGCAGTTTTATCGTTCACGAAGAATCTTTGCATCCTTGCCGATCGATCGTTCGATTGTTGACTCTTCTATCTTGATCAGAAGACCGTAAACAGCTCTCGAACTGTTTACAGATTGTTTGCCACTGTTTATAAACCACCGATCGCGAATAGCTTGTAGACGATAGAAACATAGTCTCCTGCAATTTGCGATTTGGAAGTCTTGAATTTCAGTGAATCACGAACGACGTTGGTTTACGATCTGTGTTATCCGACTTTCGTTGTTTTCCTTTTTTTGATCGTTGTGTCGGGTGGTCGGTGTTAGTCGCTAATGGAAAGATAGTCGCTGGCAGAATTTCACGACCTTCCATGGATTCGTAAAAACCGCTGATAACGAGTGACGTTCGCGCTGACGACATTCGCCGGATTCGACAAGTGAATGCGTGGTTCGATTTATTATAATTCAAGAACAATTTACAGAGTACATGTAAATTGAGTATAGTGTGTGTGCGTAGTGCCGTGTTTGGGTATGGTAGAACTATGTACACGCGAGGGGTACATACCTGGTTGTTTGAGATTAAGCCCCGTTTCCATGTGTCGATTGAACGTATTTTCAGAGCGTTTATGTCTTCTATACAGTGTGTCCCAAAAATTTAGTATTTCCTTGAAAGGGGAGATGCCTGAGGTCGTTTAAAGTAACATTTTCCTTTGCGAAAATGTTCTCCGCGGATTTGTTAGGGAGTTATTCGCGAAAAACACGGTCCAATCAAAGCGCGGCTACAGACGAGCGTGGCGTTGGCATAGGCCGGGCCGGAATCCGTCCGTAATAGCCGCGAACTGATTGGTCCGTGTTTTTCGTCAATAATTCCTGAACAAAGCGCGGAGAACATTATTGTAAAGGAAGAAGTTACTTCAAATGACTTTAGGAATCAGCCAGAGAAAGTACAACATTTTTGGGGCACCTTATATATTACATTGTGTTTACCTTGTGAATTGTTAGACTCTAATTACTATTCTTTAGAAATCCTTATCTGCACATGGTAACACGAAATTGTAATAGCAACTATGTAGTCTGTTCTCCTTCTGTCCCATTTTGCAAAGTATGTACAGTACTGTTCACAAATGCCTGTACGCAATTCGGAATAGAATAGAAAGTAAAAGACGAGTCACACTTTCGTTGTTGCCTCGCCTCTTCAATTCCCAGGATTACCTGCGAGAAGATGCTCGAATATCCGTTTATATTTTGTTTACCGTTTATCCAGCAATTCGTCAAATGTATTCGAGGTTGAAGCGAATCATTAGGAATTGTATCGCAAAATTAGTGCACGACGAACTATCGCCGTCAGTACAAACGACACAGACCTTTTGAGCTAATTGTTTAAAGCTTGATGAATATTCAATGCGACGACAGGAACAGCTTTCTCGCGTAATAGTTCTACGATGTTGTCATTTTTACCAACAACAGCGAATCTAATCTGTACAAATGTTATGTATTATTTCGTGCATAGATTAACCTTTGCTTTGTTGTTCTTGAAGCAGGTTGAACATTTCAAATTCCATTGTTTTTTTGTGAACTATTAATTCGTGCTTTTTTTATCGAGCGATTATTATGAAATAGTTTTGCTAGAAATCGTGAGGCGAGGAGTAATAATTCTCACGCAGAGTGTACAGAGATTAACACTAATACTGCCATTGCCAGGCAAACGACCGATTTTATATTTTTCATTTTGCAATTATAGAAATTATGTATTATATAATTAACAACTACACGTTGCAATCGAAATTGCACTAAATGGAGCATTGTCATTTCTATAAGTTAAAACATTTTAATCGGTTTCAGTGCTCGGCAGGTTTATTGTCAATTAGATGCAGTAATCGAATTCCCCAATTTGTCACAGTATCCGCGCTCAGATGAAGCACACGGCCGCGCCAATTAATCGGAGTCTTGTTTTTGACGCGGACTATAGGCTACCAATGACCCACATTACGCGGAAAGTATTAAAACCGTCCGGTAGTCGCAGACTGTAACAATGACACATTTGCAAGTGACGCATACGCGTGAATGCAGTTTCCGATAACAGTTGAGGTTCGCCATTGAGTCACAATCAGCGGGTTTACGTATATGTATGTACCCGTTTCCTGGACACCTACACTTTTCCACTGGTAAATTAAATATTACAGAATCTGGCGCGCTGCTACATCGTCTTATAAAATGAAAACAAAACCAGGTTATGCATTCGAGATGCAAAAAGAAACGGGCACGCACGAAGGATACGGTGTAGAATCTAAAAAGTTTTTGCGCACATAATTAGTAATCAACAGCTAAATATATTTTAATAAACGTCTCGTTTTTGCGATATAGAGAAAGGAGAACAAAAAAAATATTGCACTGCATGTACATTCCTTGAGAATCAATTATTTCTTCAACTAAATTTCTGTCGTAGACGTTTTACTTCAATTGCCATAGTACATAGTATGTACCAAAATCGTACCATTCGAATGAATTTTATTCTCTGGAACTGGTACAAGCTTATCTATAAGATATCTAGTGTACTTGTTCTTCCTTATACGCGACACCTCCAATCATTTACTCACTTGTACCCATACGAACTGTTTAAGGAAACTCGTAAGTTCCCATTCGATCCAGCACAGTCACCGAGGAGCCCATTAGCAGACATCCGGCAGATAAAGCGTTGGCAGCAGTCACGGTGGCCGAGCCGCGCAATATTTCCTCGCCGTAAATCCCGGCAAAAACCGCAGGTATCCGCGGATTTACTATAACTCCGAAGCATCCGGCGCGAGGGGGGCTTAAAGTTCTGCGGGAAACGAGCATCACCTCACAAAGATGTCCCAAGAAATTTCCTCGATTCATGGGAAACGTCTGCGGTTTCTTTCGATTTCCGGACAACGTTGTACCTAACGCTCGGAAAAACTTGCCGAGAAGAAAAGCGGGCAGGCGGGGAGGGGGGATCAGCGGTCCGGAAACGGTGTATCGGATTCGAGGGTAAACCCGTGCAGCGCGCCATTTAGGTTGCGTTGCTCTCGTTCATGTTTACGCGGGAGTGGGCGGTGTTAGGCGTTTCCGTGGAATTTAAATTTCGAACGGATTGGGACGAACACGAAACCAGTCGAGCCAGCTGAAACGGGCTGCTTCCCCGTCCCGTTGGGTCGGCTTTGACCTGCCAGGTAACGCCGGGTGTCACGAACCGAGTTTCAATCGCGGGCTCTGCTCCAAGGATGCCTTGGTGCACGCGATGCCCGTTCCCCACGACAGAAATATCGATTTTCTGTTTCCGCCGCGTGCCTCTCTCTCTCGAACCACCCTAAACGCTTCCATTTCGAATTTCCCGCGCTCGGTCATCCGCTCGGAAAATCAGCGAAACCGCAGACACCGCTGCTAAAGCAATTCCGGCGGTCTTTGCCGTTGTTGTGGCGCCCCTTTGGCGCTATATATGTACACAATACTGTGAATGTTTATAGATACGGGCACATTGTTCTGTATTGTTGTTTCATATGTAATCAGTGGACTGCGGATTTTTATGCGAAATAAAAACTGTCTGCATTGATTGCAGGACACAGGAGCCGCGTAGACATTTATTTCTTTTTCCAATCATTTTAAAACAGTAACGCACAACCTTGGAATACATATATGGAGTCCAATCGGGAGGAACCTCTGGTAGACGTAAAATTCGCTTATAGTTTGCTAGAATTCTTAAAATCAGTTTAATCTTGAAGTGTTTTGAAATTGTTCTACATCCAGCAGATAAAGTAGAAAAAGTTTGATACAGTTTATTCATCAGACATAACAACCTTCTAATTATTGAACTTGTTCTTGGGAATTACGAAGTCCAATGGAGAAGAATTTAAAAGCTTTGGTATGCTTTCGATTCGATAGAATCGTTGGGAAATAAGTTGTGTTCAATTTAACTGTCTACAAATTGCTACATATAATTTGGAAGCTGAAGTGGAAAAAGTTCGATACAATTTAATGATCAAACCAATGAATCTTCTAGTTATTGGACTTGCTTTTGGAATATATGAATAAATTCAGTAGAAGCTATTTCACTTTCTGTTCGGCAGAATTCTCAAGAAACGACTCGGACTTAGGTATAAAGAAAGATAAAAAATAAAAGTTAGGTATAAAATCTTCTGCATATAATTCTGGAAGCTACAATGATGATTATTGAACAGCCCAGTCTCCGGTCGCTCCTAAAATGAAGTTCGATACACGATGCAAAACTGGGAGATCGTTGATTCAAGTAAGTTCGATTAAATATCAGTCTGATCGGCTTGTACGTATTCCAATGAATGCCGGATCGGTTTTGCAGCTGCAACAACAGCGATCCGGTCTTCGGTTGCAGTAGACCCGATGCACACCGGTTACCAGAGCAAATTATCTTTTCGTCCCACTCCAGGTAGACCTTTGGCTGCATAACGTTCTCCTCAAGGCCTAACCAGTGTGACGTCAGGTCATCAGCCGACTGTGTATTCTCGACACATACATGCACAGTTTCTCCGGGCGCACAAACACTTGTGCGAGACGCCGTTCGAATGACAACCGATTCGGGACAAGTGCTAGACCGAACGGAAAATTCTGTCGGAATGTCGGCCAAAGTGAATGGAGTGTATTCCGGGGGACACACTCAGGCTGTTCCAAACCTATCTCAATGTCAACAGCCTCGGGCCGACCTGTTCCGAGACCCTTCTCCATTTTTAAATATCGCCCGGTGACCTGGAACACTGTTTCCAGCTGCCAGACCATTACGTCTCCCTGGGCTACATTATGAAATTATAACGCCCATACGCATACATACCATTTGGAAAAACTTGCGCATAATTTTACGGTCTCGTTACACCACTCGTTGCAGTAACGTGGAGCGGAATGAGGCGAAACGGTGAAAAAATGAAAAATACATTGGCATGATTATAGGCTGCGTAACGCAAAGGGTTCGTTGCTTAAAACGACCTGGAAGACCATGTGCACAGTCGGAAAATGAAATAGTGCTTTCAAGTTGTCTTGAAAAAATAAAAGCAAATTTCTAAATTTATTATCTAATACTTATTACACAAATGTTTACTGATAGCTGGACTGCGGTCTCCTTTATTAGCGGAACGCGAACTAAAGTAAGATCTTAAAAAGTTGGGTAATAAAATAAAAGTTATCGGGAATAAATGTTTCAGTACGATGACAATTTAGGCGCGATGAATTCTTTCTAGTGCAGGGAATGAAATTATTGGTCTACCAATGGTCGGAAATTCCCTGTGACTTTAAGCGATCATTTTGTTTTACTGCACTTTACAAAGATGTTTATAAGCTATAAATACTACAGATCTATAGGCTACTAACAATAATGGAGTATATCCGGGCTGAAAGAGTCTCCACCTCCGATAATGTTCCCTTTTCCCTATAAAATTTACATTATGCCGTATTTATGATCAATAGTCGGCGGAGTTTATGCATTTACGACAAAACTGAGTACATAAAACGCAAACTAGTAACAGTAATGTCACTTCCGAAATATTCGATCGATTAACAGTGGAATCAAATTTCTAATTACATTGTTAAAAAATAAAAACCCTACTATTAACACTAAACCTACCACTACCGGTCGAATGACCGATTTCGTATTTTTCATTTTACAATTATCGAAATTATAAAGTTACTTACATGCAAATTGATTCGACAAATTTTCTTATCGAAGCACGTATTAAATTACACATATTGCACAAAATAGATGGAAAAGTCGGTGTATTGACCTTCCTCACATCTGTCACTCCTGACTTGGTTACTTAAAACCGCGCTAGGTCGTTTGAAGGGTTGAGGTGTTTTGAAATAAATGTTCGAATATGTAAATAACAATAACGTGTATTAGAGCGACTGTACAAAAATGTGAACTTTGAGAGATTTGACTGAAGACTCGCTGAAGACCCTTTTTATAAGCTGTGGAAACTGTGGGGATGGTAAAGCATAGTGGAAGAAAATTGGGGGTGAGATGTAGAAAATGATCCAGACGCTGTCTGCAATTGCTATTGCTAAGGCGCCGGAAAGTCGCCCAAGAAATCGGACGAGTCCCGTCGTTTCGGACTCAAGAGCCTTCGACTCTTCCCCTAATTTATGTATTCGCGTCGGGTGGTCGAAGTCTTGCGTTTTTGGTGTCGGATTCGTCGCAGAGACCTATTTTGTGGGTCTCGCATTACGTTGCGTCCCAACAACAGCCTTGTCATTTTTATAAGCTAAAACGTTTTAATCGCTTGTAGTGCACGGTACTCTCGGTAGGTTTATTGTTAAAGAGTATTCCTGCCTTCTTTAAAAACAGTAATACTTAATTCAATTCCAAACGCGTTTTCCACAAATGCCTAGCACCGTCCACGTATCTCGCAAAAAAAGCGCGCCTAAATGCGATGTCTGTTGTTAATGGGTACAGCGATTGCCGAAAAAATCTCCACGAAAACTCTGCCATTAAAGAGAATTCTTGCGTCCTTTACAAAATGAAGGAACCAATTCCAAATGTCTCTCCCACAAATTGTCGACACTGTTCCTGCGTCTCTCGCAAAAAAAGTCCGTATGAAAACGGTGTGTCTGTTATCAATGGGTGCAGCGATTGCCCCGAAGTTTCGCCAAGGTATCAGTCCCTAAAGGGCGTTTCTGCTTTCAATGTATCAATCATCGCGAGTTCCAAAGAGTCGAGCAGCTTTCGACGTGGCACGATCCGCATTCAAATGAAACGCCTCGGGAACGAGATCTCGGAACTTTCCGATGGCCCCGGCACGTGAACAAGGTCTGAACCGACGAGTCTCTCTCTCTCTCTCTTCTCTTTCTTTCTCCCGCGCCTCTGTCCCTCTCTCTTTTTCTCTCTCTCTCGCTCTCTCTACTCTTCTGTCACTCTAGCCTCTGGTTTTTGCACGTCGGCCGAGAGAGCACCGAGAGACATTTGCTTTCGGTCCATCAAAAACGATCCTCGAGCGCGTGAAACAACTCGTACAATGCCGTCGAACAACCGAAACGATCCCGAAGCCCCGGTCGAATTCTGTGCGCTATGTGTGTACACCTACATAGGAACGTCGTTCCCATGCGATACACGTTTCCCCGACGCTCCGCGGGATGGATGGGAACGGGTTCGCGAGGAAAATATGCGGCCATTCATCCGCCGGGAATGACAATGAACAGATAAATGACGTCCACGTGTCCCGGCGTGCACGAGAAAAAGGTGATCGGATTCGTTTACCGACGAGGACCGTGCGCGATCGCCGTAACTTCGCATGCTTCTCGCGTCCGCGACCGCGCGACAGCCTAGCTCTCCTCGTTCGACAGTCATTCTTTGTTACACTGACACGAATCTATCATGCTCGGCGCGCGCCGCGATCGTAACTCCGAATTTTTGTCGGTTTACGATCTTGATCACGATTTACGCGGTGCTCTCTGCGACTTTTATGGAAATAAATCTGGAAAAACGTAATGATTTTAGCGGCAACTTGTAGCTCGGTTGGCATTTATTTAATAATTGTTTACGAAGACGGCTGCCATTGGTTTCCGCAAAAACGTACGTGTGTCACCTTTTTGTGTGTGCGCGTGTTTTCAATCCGATGGCAGGCCACTGATTGAGCGTTTCCTGCAACATTATGTAAAAAAATTCTCTTTGTCAATACTTCCCGGTATTTGCGGTACGTGTAACGCGTGATAGACGTATACACACAAGTTCTTGATTTGACCGGTTTTATCCGCGGACCACAGAGGCCTGCGATTAACCGGTTAGCAACCGATTGTTCAGTTAACACTCGACTGCCACAGGCAACGTTGTTACGGTTAACCGAATGCCCACGCGTTACCGTTAACCGGATAATGCTATTTAACGAGTTACACTGGTTTTTCGCCGGGCTTTTGCAAGTATAATTGGATCCTCTGCAAAGCTGCTGCTAATTGTGTACAAACACTTCTGGAGCACTCTGCACCAGTGTCGCCGGATGAGGGGAGGGAGCACGAATTCAGGGGAAAAAGTTATCCTCTCTTTGCTACAACCGGACGCATGCACGACAGAGACGAAATGCGTCACGTGACCGAGTCGCGACAGACGCGTGGGGAACAGTGTCGTGAAGGTAGAGTGGGGACAGAATTTTTGCATTTATCATCTTGTAATTCTGTTGTTTTATATTATGTAACATAAGTTTTCTTTCTTTATTAATATAAATTGTTTTTTTTCTGAGAATCCAAAATTATATTTTATGGCGGGCGGGGTCGACAATGTGTAGTTCCATCACTGAGTGGGAACACAAGTCTCGATCTAGTGAATAAATCATTTCTGTACGTTTGTACTTGTTAATCGTTCTTTTCGCACCTAGTCAAAGATAAACTTGTAACTGATTGTTTATCGATAGGAATAAACGAGTTTCTCGTGAAGTAGTTAGGAAAATTGTAATCGTTTTACTTTTGCTGTTACAGAATGAGGAAGGTTGCTTGTCATAAGCAACTCGTCTCATGAATAAGCAATGTTGCAACGATCAAAGCTCGCTCAGCAAGCAACAACGGCTTTAGAAGTTCTTCGCTGTTCGAATATTAAACCGAGCTACCGTATTTTGCGCCCGACAAATAGGAGATAATCGAAATGTTCCCTCCGTGATCCTCTTTAATCTTCTTACCATATTTAATCGGTTAACACTGTTATGCGAATTTTCAGACATCGCATTTACCCGCAACCCACGTCGTCTGAGCGATAAGCTCGCTCGCGTGCGTTCGAAAATCTATTCCGATTCCCGATATTTAATCGTTTAGATTATATGCATTATATGCATTATTAGTCCGTTTCATTATTAACATATATATAATATAAGATATTAGAATATAAGATAAAAGAAGAAAAGATATTAAATAAAAGATTGTACCTGAGACACCTCTACCGAAACTTTATTACAAACTTCCAACAATCTATTCAATCAAGTATTAATTGCAAGATTTGAAAATACATTTGAACAAATAACTGTTTGTTTTTTTATGGATATTTTAGAAAATATCCACTAGATCCTGTCTCAATTTTTGGGACTTCCTTCATATTATCATACACTTCTTGTATGATAATTAGACAGCGGATTTTACGCATTTATAACAAAAATGAGCGGGTGTAATTTATAATTGTAAAAATAAATTTTTATTTCACTTCAGATTGTTGCAATTCAGGTAGAGAATTTTTATTTTGCATAAAGATTCGTTGTTTAATAATAATTCACCAATTGTTGAAAACTCTTAATTATTGAAAATATGCGATTACGAATGAATTGGTCACAATTTGGGTAGTTTGCGCAACTATTTCTAAACGTATGAAGTTCAAATCCGAGGTCCAATTAAAAACTAACACATTTTCCCCGAAACAAGTGAAATAATTAACGAAGAGACAACGAAAACGCCCATCTTCGTTGAGTTTATAGGAAATCGATGTCGTTTGATAAAATTATAGTCCTCAGACCGTGCATTATCCGCACCGCTATTATTTCGAATCGAGCTTCAATATTTCGCGCGACTACGAAATTCGTGCGCGGGCCGCGCGCGGAACCGGTCCGGCACTCGTTCCGCGCGAAATTTATGTATATCCCGTGTTTCGACGGCAATGCATCATCTCGCGTCCGTGACAAGTAATTAAGCGGCCGTTTCGCCGGAAAATAACGCGCCTGTCCCGCTTTGATCGCGCGTTTAATTTGATTTTTAAAACGGCCACGACTGCTGCGAAAGGAATATATTAATGGCGCCACGATTAACTACCCCCGACCCGTCGAAATCGATTTCCGAGTACTATTCGCCCGTGAGAATCGAAGAACCTCCCGAAAGTTCGTTTTCATGCCGATCGACTAATTTTTTAATTGATTTTATTCGAGCCAATTTAATCGTTTATTTGATTCTTATAACGACCGCGGAAATTGAATACATTAGAGGTGTGCGGGACGTACCAGTGTCGCCAGATAGGGGAAATTTAGGGGAATACAGTTACCCTCTCTCCGTCATTATCGGATTAGCCACGTGACGCATCACGTGGGATGCTCGCGGCCGGGGAATGGGGTAACGGCGTAGCGGAGGGGGTTAGGTAGAGTCCGAGACGAGTTATAATCTGGCAACACTGTTCGGGGCCAAAGTTGCCAGGCGGGTTTGTATCCTCCTCAAAATGCTTCCCCGTCTACATACTTTGTACTAAATTCACCACTAGCGACGATTCTCAGTTCGAGGGACTGCGTGACGTTCCTCTCACCCTCTCCCTCTCCCTCCCTCTCTTTCTCTCTCTCTCGTATAGAAAGTCGCGAAAGTGGAATTTGATGGTGGAGGGGAGCGTAAAGAGTCTATGTAACGGGTGAGAAAGTAGATTGTTTCGAAAATGTTGCAAATTCAAACATTAAAACTTTTTTCTAATCAATTAAACCAACTTAAGTTTCCAGATTGGAGTATCACCTTTAACGTGGTTTTTTTTATTATTATTGATATCGAAATATTATTTTATTTCTTTCCTGTATCGCGCACGGTTTACACAATGTTCTTGAATATACATTCGTACTTTTATACTTTCTTAGGCCGGAGTGCAGGTCATGAATATGCGAATGTCGCCGTTGCGTAACGCGTGGAAACGTCATTCATTAGGAACAGACTTTTTGTTTATCGAAATGAGACTCGAGCTACTAGTGTGTTAGCATACGTACTCGTAATCTAGAGGCTGGACTTTGATAACGTGGCCTGACTTATGATTGAGGCAACATTCGAATAGTTTGAAATTCCGTTTCGCGTCTGATTCGTTCCGCGATCAAATAAAATCTCCGATTGTCGGTGCAACGATTTCGCGCGTGCATTACAGAAAAGTTAGCTGAAACGAAGCTTCTGTTTCACAAAGGGAGGGAGCACTTACGAAGACGCGGACACGATGCTGGCGACGTGTTTCGTCGAGGGCGTTCGTGGTCGTTAAACAAAATTAGCGAGTATCGCGAAGCGTTTCGCCGAAAAACGAGAAGTTCCGAACGTTTTAGACTTAGTTGTTGCAGCAACAAGCACTTTAATTTTCGCCGAGGAGTGGTTTGGAGGTCCGATGACGGTGCGGTGGAACCTTTGTGGATCGCTCGATCAACAGACAGTCGATCCCGGGGATCGATGCATCCTCGGTTTAATCCGAGGCAGTCGTCTCGCTCGAGGGTGGACGGGTAAAATGCTTCGCTGTCGATCCTGCCCTTTCTTCCCTTTTTTTTCCAACTGAACAACGAGTCCTGCGGAAGGGCAACCTTGAAGCAGCTGGCAGCGCTGCTATGCTCGTATCCCCGTCGTTTTTCGGCCGTGTTATTACAGATAACGATAACGCGACGAGACGGTATATGTATACAGGGCTCCAGAAAAATTCCCGTCGCATCCGCCCGCTCCTGAATGGGGACGGCCTTTATTGCCCGCCGCGAAAATGACAGGCAGTTTGTTCTTCGTCGCGAGCCTTTTAATTTACGGCGAACGCCTCGTAAGTTCCAATTACCGCTAAACGACGCGACGGTCGCGTTCCCTTTCCCGTCGAGATAACGAAGCCCTCTCGTCGCCGAAAAATGTATCACGCGTTTAGGGCACCACAAGTTACGCTCGCACGCGGACCGTTTGCCAAGCGGAATTTTTGGATGACACACGCTTCTTTCCGATAAACACGCGCTGCTTTGGAACTCTTTTCGCAACTTGTTCCGTTAACGTTTGTTAGGACCAGGATATTATTCCGCAAACGTTGCAAAATTTTACGATTTTTGTAGTACACGAATACAGGGGTATTATAATTTTAACTGTTAGTACTCTTGCTGTAACATTATTACAATATTGTTTACATTATTAAATATGTTGCTATATAATCAATCATTACACATTTAAGTATTGTATGAGTTGTTTTATCAATTTCGTATCCGTTAAGCGAAAAAGAAATTATATACTATGGAATTATTCTATGTCGGAAGAAATGTATAATTTTCTAGTTAAAATAGCTCCGACTGCAAAGAGTTAATGATAAAAACGAAGTGAAGATTACAGTATTTAAAATTTTGCACACAATAATCGAAGGAAAATACCAGTACAGGAAAACAGTTTAAATCATTTACGGAAGTGGTACGACTTTTATTTAATTTATGGAATTTGATGGCTGATAGGATCCCCAATATTGTAAACTAATTTCCGTTTAAATCCTGTTCGCGTAAATTATGTTTGCATAACGATGCACAATCTAGTTATTAGTCACGATTCGGTAAACGAGTCATGGATTCTAAATTAAAGATTAGACGTATATGTCGCATGCGGTTCATAATTACAATTCATTATATATTTTTAACTTTCTGTTGTATATTGAATCAGAGCTGGCTCGTATTACCGTCGAATCAATTTTCTCTGAAAAATTTATAATCTACTTTGAGTCACGCTTGTAATGTCTTCCACGCCGCATGAGTCATCATCAAAGATGACCTACGCGATCTGTATGCGGGGCAACATTTTGATTACATACATGGAAATCATCGTTAGCGGTTCCATCTAAGAATGCGCTGTATCAGCTTGTACATAGTCTGTAATATAATATGATAAGAATCAAAAACCATACTGACAAAAGCACGCCTTTAGGGCAACAAATCGGACTTCAGTCTACTTCTGCTGATACTAACTCTCCTGAATACGAATATTAAACAAAGAAGATAAATTCTGCAAATGTTCGTATCCAATTCTCGGGTTTCTTTCTCCTTGTACGACGCTGAGCACCCACGCTTCCGCGACGGCCCGGTCACGTGACGCGTTCCGCCTCTGTCGCGCATGTGTCTTAGAGGTGGTAGCTTTTTCTCCTCGATTAGAGTAAATTCCCTTCATCTGGCGACTCTGAGTACACCTCGACGAGCCATCTATGTATTTTGAAGATTATGCTCCCGTAGCGACTCGCTTGCAAGAGAATTTCTCTCCAGTTCGATCCAACCGAAGTCATCCTAGACCCCGGAGAACTCAGTTTCCACGAAGGCCGTATTAAGTGGATTTATAGCAGCCAGATGGGAGGAATTAGATAAAACAATTTCGTCGCGTTCGACGTACAAGGTCGCGTGCAATCGCGACACATGGAGATCGCCAGGACAGCTGGATCAGCCATTCACAGAATCGAGATAAAAATTGTCGAAAAATATATGGAGACGAAATTAGCCGAACCATAAAATATCATCGATGTGCGAACCATTATCGTTTTCATGAATATTACGTTTAAACATTCCTGTAAAACTTTCTTGAATTTATTGCACCTACTTCAACCATTGCATTCGGGAAGATGTAATGATTTACTCTAGCTCTACGTAATAACCAGACTGCGGATTTTTTGTATTCGATTAATATTGGATTCTACGTGTTTAGAATCACAATATTGCAAGCTTTTGCTATTCGTGATTTTTTAATCTTTATAAGAATAATATAATTTTTGTGTGAAATTCCGTGTGCCTATTATGGGCAGATGATCCGCATAATTCATGTATACCTTTTTATTTTTTGAATTTAAAAATTTATATTTTAAATTTAATTTGGCAGTACTTATTTTTTTTCTTTCTGAATACAATATTGAGTAATGAAATGCTTAAATTTAAACTATAAATTTTCAAATTAAAAAAGTTAAAATCTATTCTAATAAAAAAAAAAATCATATTCCCACAAAGATCCGCAATCTGGTATAATTTCGAGTCAAGCCACGGAAGGTAGGCATCCTTCGCGGTTTTCGGTGGATCGATCCCGGAGTCGCCTAATCGCGTCGGCCTAGTGCACGCGGAAGGGCAGCCCGTATAATTTGCATGGCGTGTATCTGTGTGTGTGTGTTCACGTCGACGAGAAAACAGCCGGTGAAAGTCATTGGGCGGTGTAGTCGCGCCGGTGCTTCCGAGCGATTCGTTTCTTGCTTGAAATCCCCGCGGCCAATCGATCCTCCGCAGGATTCGTCGTCTCTCTTTCCTGGGCACCGGGCGGTCGACTGTGCGGTGTGCTCTTCAAGGTGTGTTTTTCATATTTCGACCTCGATCGTCTCTACAACCATCTTACCCCTGTTTACGCACGGGAAAATTGCTTCGGCGCGACGCGAACGATAATATTCGCTCGAGGGATTCGCGTTCGCGAGCCACCGCGCTTCGAGCGTCATAGCTTTTCGACAGGGAGACGCAGCGGACCGCAATGTTTACGAAACGTCAGCAGTGGCTGATGCTATCCAAGAACGCCGCGCGCGCAGTAGATCTGAAAATTCTGTCTCGAAACCGGGAACCTATCCAGACGAAAACATAACGGCATCGCCGCGGCGCGACGCGAGTCCCGATAGTTAAATCACCCACCCGCGCGATGCTTTCGACGATTCCAGCGCTGACACGGTCTCTTAATTCGTTAAAATATCACGGTTGTTTGTGCTCGAACCGCGGTGCGGGAAAAACGAGTCTCGGGACACGACGAATTTATCATGAATTTTGTCGAACCGAATGGCACCTCGAATCTTCGTGACAACTTACTTCCATGTTATTGTCGCTGTGTTTTATAAAATGAATAATAACTGTGTTCGAACAGAGGGGCTCGTGTTCACTTAAACTGTAGATTTGTGCGCATTTAAGACTGCCGAAAAATTTGTAAATTAGTTCTGTTCTTTGTCGTTGTCGAATTAACATTAAATTCACGTTAATTCTAGTAGAAACTAGATATCCTTGTCGTAAACCGTTCGTAACTTGTACAAATTATAGAGTTTTTTTCTGCCCCATTGTTCGAGTGCTTTCGTTACCCAAAGGAAATGCAGATATGCTTTATACCCAAGAATGAAGAGGAGAAATGTAAAATTTACTTCCTCGCGAAATGCGAGTCCCGTTGATTGACAGAACAAAGGTGTTAGTTGGTTAAGCTAACGGGCAATAAAAAAAAGCAGGAACACGAATTCTGGATACCATGAACGAGGAGAGAAAGGCGCACTGACAGGCCAAGAACAATAGACTGCATCAGCAATATACGAAAAAAGGAAATCGTGATTGGTGTGCCTGTATACATAGCGGACCATGCGAATATACAGGACTTGTTGGAACACAGTACATACATACATACACACTTTTTTGTTCGAAATTACTTGAACTCGTAGAATTCCATGAACGCTTTGTAATCGGCCTATTAAATATTTTTAATGCACGTCATCCTATTCACGCGATCCAATCTGTTGTTTTTCTTGTACAGATCTCGAGGTCGTGAAATTTAAATTTATCCGTAAACATTCAAACGAGTCGCTTCTGTATGCCATCGAGTGTTCTTGGATTTCATCGTTTAATGCCATCCGCGTATCGTCGACGGAACAATCGTTTGTCGATGCAATTCTCGAATGACTGTTACTTTTTTCCTCGCTTTAGTCCTGCGAGCTGCAACGAATGGAATGGTAGTCAATGAATTATCGCGTGATAAAGGTCTGCCGTATGCCCGCGCACGTTCAAGCCGCGTTCATACCGCCTCAGACGTTTCAACTGTGGACTTATTTTCTTATGAAACAGTTAACGTTCGCGCGTGACAAATATTCTATTTACAAACATTGAAGATGACCTTCGAATGACCTTCTTCCAAAACTTTCATGTCTTTTGGACACTTGGTCATTCAGTCTTTTTTTTTTAGAAAAGTGGCTGTTACTGAAATTTGAGCCCACTTCATTCCAAAAGCAGAAAATCACCGGGCGATCTATACAGATCACATTTTTGGTAAGAATTACCATTGTGATCTCCCTTTGAGAATTTAGATAATCTTGCCTATAATAAAATTTTTAAAAGAGTAGACCACTAATTACAAAGCAAGAGTAAAACAATCACCTCGCATTTTGCCAATTTCGCCGGAGCAACCAGACTAAACATTTTTCTACAAAAATATCTATACTTGTTAAACATTCTATATTTTCAAAGCACCACTGCGCAACCGAAATGTCCAATATCCATCATTAGACGCAGTCCGGCCACAAACTCGAGACTTTTTTTCAGCGGCCATTTTTCTAAGAACCGCAGAAGTCGTCCGACAAGGTCACCGAGTAGGACCTCGGCTTAAGGCCCTGCACGTACTCGCGTACGATCGTTGTGCGTGCACCTTTAAGCATACAGCAGGGAGATACAAGATCGATCGTGGGCCGAGGTCGACGTACTCGCGTTAACTCGAACTTTCATGGAATTTATTGTCCTGTCCGTGGAGGGAACGATCCGCTCGCGCCGAGCGGGTATCGTCGAGCCTCCGTTCGAATCCGCTCGGTCGATTGGACGGCCCGAGAAGGTCAATTAGCGGTAAAATTCATTAGGAAATGAGATGGAGCCGGGCTGTTGCGACGGGTCCATATCGCACAGCGGTCGATTTTTCGAAAACGTAAGACAAATGTCATTGTGGCTTCAAAATTTAACGTATTCGCAAATAACAACGGGTTAGGAATCAATGTTGCATTTTTTGATAGGCCATTCCTGTCGTTCCAAAACCAGTTACCTATGTTTCTTTGCGTCAGTTGCGCAACAAATATAGTGTTGGATAAAAAAGGTAGAATCCTTCAATCGAAGAAAATTGACATTTTTTGAGTTTAATCAAAATTTTGAAAGTTAAGGCCTCCGGTCCACACAGAAGAAATTATCCGATCGAGCAGAAGATTTTTACGCACTTTATTAGGCCAAGTAGGCAACTTTCACTATTAGAATTCGATCATCCAGAACAAGTTTTTTTCCGCTGCATTCTACAATGTACCATTTCCCTTGAAAACTAGATACTCTCGTGGATTACGTTACAAGCGGAATTCCACGTATCCGGAGGCCTAGAGCGTGCTATTTTTATCGGGAATCGCCCGCGTTCCAATCGCACGCTTTATCACCACGCTGATACACGCCGACTTCCTGATAAGATCAAGGTTCCCGACGCTCGCGATCGATCGGCTTCATGAAAACGTGTAGACGGCATGATTTTATAATAGTTCCTTTGGTTCCACAATGTTCGCCGCGTAATTCTGATTGTTAATTGCCAGACCAGAGAGAAAATCTCGGAAATGTTGTAACTAGTTTTATCGGGATTGCGTTTGCAAATGGTTTTTTAATTGGGGAACGAGAGACGCTGATTGTAAAGATCTTGCTGGTTGTACCAATACGGCGGACGCGGGATTACGTTCAGATGTATTTAATGGCATTTTTAATAATTAGATACTTTCTTTAACTCTGCTGTGCTCTTTGAGTTGTCATTGACTGGCTCACATCTACATTTCTTTGATACCATTACGATACCATTACCTTATAAAGACTGTTTTGGAAACGCATTGAAAGAAACAATGTAAAAAATTGTTGCTAATAGACCTACTTAGGCTACCTCAACCGTGCTTCAACCCACTTACTCGAACGAGCACACGGCTAAGTAGCAAATTATTTGCATAAGTGGCTAAGGCAATCGAACTTTCAGATCTTCGCACACCTAATTGTGGAAGTTACATCTCGGTCCGCCATCTTGAGAAACAACGACCACCAATGAATTAATTTAAAAGTTAGTTCCCTACAATCGCTATCGGTGTCCTCGAGTTCGAAAATCCTCGAGCACGAATTTTCTCGAGGAAAAAGAAAGGGGAAGAACCCGATCCCGGTCAACGATCCAAGAGAAAACAAGCGGTGGGCGTATCGCGTAACTGAATCGCAGACACTGGGAGGAGGAAATCGCGGGCTTCTTCTTTTTACTTCGACTCTCGTTTCATTACGGCGTCTGTCGGACAGCCACTTTCTCCTGCAGCAACTTTGTAGTCGCGACATATATTTTCGCGAGCGTTCAGATTACGCGACGAGCTCGAGCAATTAAAACGCTGTCGGTTTATCGACAGGGCATTCGGGATTCTGTCTCATTAACCGGACCGTTGCCCCACGAAGGATCCTCGGAGCCAGCCGCAAGTGTTCCAACGCAAAAACTTGATTCCGATCTTGTGGAATCGGCAAAAAAAAATTTAATTCGAGATTCATGGACATTTAACCCTCGAACGGGGGACCGTTCTTACAATTATACAGGGTGTCTCAAAATTCCTTCAACTCCCGGAAATGGGAGGTTGCTGAGATGATTTGAGGCAACATTTTCCTTTGCAAAAATGACCGTCGCGGCTTCGTTTGGGAAATATTAATAAAAAACACGGAGCAATCAGAACGCGGCTACAGCGGACGGACTCTGGCTCGCCCAACGACAACGCGACGCTGAGCGGGACCTGCCGCCTAGCCGGGATCCGTTCACTATAGCTGCGCTCTGATTGGTCCGTGTTTTCCGTTAATAATTCCCAAACGAAGCCGCGGCGGCCATTTTTGCAAAGGAAAACTGTTGCTTCAAATGACCTCAGAAACCTTCCATATCCGGGAGTTGAAGGAATTTTGGGACACCCTGTATAGTTACAAACATATAGTTAATTAGATAGTTGATAAATATATAGATGTTCAGGATCACTCATTGCATTATTTATCAATTTGTTAAAACATATTCTTCGGGCACCTCGCGTAGACATGTTAACGTAGACGTTTTTGATATTCTGAGTCAAAATAGTCGTGAGAGTATCAAGAGGCGATGCAGAATCAGCAATTGTCGATTCGAGAAAATTGATTTTTTTTTTCGAGGCCGAAATGGGACCGAATTCTTGGATTCGGACCTGCATTCGGTATGCTCGCTGTTCTTTGGAAGATTCTCGATGTCTAGACGAAGCTCCCTCGCGTATTTCGACGGCTCGCTCGGGGCGCAGTTGGGATTCCTCGCTCGAAGGGAAATCTGAAATTCGCGTGAGCTGCTGCACCGAAACTCCATTCCCTTTTTTTTCCTGTAGCCGTCGCCATCGCTGCCGCCGCCGATGCGTTGTCGTCGTCGTTGTCAGGGAAGGGAAAGTTTCGAAACGCCGCCTCGAGGTGGTAGGGAACGGGATCCGAGTGATTGATAACGACGATCCTCATCGTATCGCGATACCAGACGTGAAATATGAGCCAGCTCGAATAAAATTCCCGCCTGTTACCATGGGAAGACTTTGCTAGTCTTCGATCCCGATGCCGAAAGTGTCTAACGAACTTTAAAGGTCTTCCTCGATCGGTGTAACGCATTGACGCTCAATGAAAACCGTTGAAGACTTACGGTTGTAGACTTCTCGAGGAACTTGCTTGGGTAGATACCCTATGGGTTCTTCCGGTAGAAAGTCCTCAAGGATGGAAAAGAACTGGGGGAGAAGTTGCTACGGGATCTTTCGCATCATAGAGATAAATACTTTACATCGTGAAGTCGGTACTGCTTGGTAAATGGTTCGGTTAATTTCTGCATGGAGATAGAGGAAATGTTGGTAATAGCGGTTTCTGCTAGGTCTCGGTTAGGGTTTATAAATAGGGTATACATTCAAGTTGTAAAACAGACATAAAGATATTTTATCGCCGCTATATTAATGGCGGCCTTTAATAATTCAGCGGGTGTTTATGGAAAATAAAAATTACTACCTGATCTGCAACAAACTGAAATAGAAAATTATTTTCTGTCTTAATATGTTTAATACATTTAAAATAATATATAATAGCAGTACTTGTAAATTCTTCTAATGTTTTTACTGTTTTAAATTAAACCTACTAATTTTTGTCACAATTGTCGCATAAAATCATAATTGTCTATTAATAATAAACTTTCCCAATTTTTCTGAACACGTTTCCGCTAATAACAATGGTGGTTCCGTTATATAATAAACATTTCCGTCAAAGTTCGCGAACGTTCGAAACCAAAATGGTGTCCAGCGTTCCTGCCAGAGGCATCGGAAGGTCCTCAACGGCTCCCGGAGGAATGATGGAGCTTAATTGCTCGTAAACACGGTCTCGTCGTGGAATTCGTTCGAGCCGAGAAATGTGGGGGTTAGAAAAGAGTTAATTAGACGGCGATCTCGGAATTGAGTATAAAGCCACGTTCACGGGTACACGGAACAGTCATAGCGGTAACGTTGCTCGCCACGCACGTGCGTCCACGGCTCAACACAGAACAAGTATATGCGGAATTCGTGTTCGAGGGGAAAAAAATAAAACGATTCGGCGTCCCCACTCCATGAAAACGGATTATTGACACACTGGTATTTTTCTGTTTATATAGGCTGCCCTCGTTAATGGCTGCCAGGGTCACCGGCTAGAAGCTGTTTAGCGAATTTTCGTGCTGCCAGTGCGATAACACAGCCCGTAACCGATGAGTGTAAGTACGATTCGTTTGCGGTAATTTTTAGCATTGCCCCGCGGCGTCTGTTTCCGCGTGGAATGATTCGATGGTCTCTCCGAGAAGTCGCCTGATTTGCGTTAATAGTGTGCCACTTCGAACCGTTTCATAGATAACGCGTGATTAGTTCGCGAGTATACACTGCGACGTGTTGCTGACGTGACTGCTGATGTACCCTTTTTGATAATTGACGTGTGGATCTTGATGAGAATTCGACATTGTCGGAGATAGCTCGCGGAATTTTCAATCAGGAAATTCCCGGTTTCCGTCGCGATCTCTCGCAGAGCCAAAATGAAACTCGAACGTTCTATTATGTATGTATATTGATTTACGAGCAGTCGTGACTGGCTGTAGTGCATACAATTTGTTGTTGGACTACGGATGTTTTTGCACTCGTACGAGATACGGACGGCAAGGAATGCGGAAAGACGCGAAATATAATTGAAATTTTTTTTTTATTGTTTAGTTTTTTTCTGAACTATTTATTATAGATGCTGTCTTTAATATGTTAATTGAAAAAATATTCAATATTATACCAAATTAATATTTCATCAAATAAATTAGTATGACATTATTTTTGAGGTTGTTGGTTCTCCAATAAATCAATTTAATTTGCATGATATCAGTACAATATTTTTTTGGCTCGTTCGAAACTCGAAAAGGACAGACATATTCTTCGCGTACGAACGTTCGAACGAACGTGAATCCTTGAAACGAACGTTCATCGTTGAGAAGAACGTCAATTGTCGAATGTTCGAACGAAATTACTATTGGGGTGGGGTCGTTACATTTCAATAATCAGCGAGGCATCGCTGCGGAGCGAACCACGGTTAAATAATTTAGCATTGCCGCGAATCGCGTTTCTGCGTGCGAACGTCACGCGGAATCGAGATCGGTCCGATAAGCGGGTTTCCTCCCTGACGTGTGTTCCGCGATCGGTCACGTGTTTCCTGTAATCAACGGGAACGCGTAATGGGAAAATTCGAGCGCGTGTCTCCTCGCGAGTCGAGTCTCCGGATCGAATTAAACCGAGCCGTCGAATTAAGTCCAATAAAACCGGCCGTCGCGTCGGTTCTGCGTCCGAGGCACGCTCATTTGGACGCGCGGTCAAACGATCGGATTCAGGGGCGGCAGGGAAATTAATTAGAACTCGAGGAGGATCTGGCCACGTCAGACCCACTGACGGACACATGCCGGACCAATAGCTGCGTCCACTTCGAATATTTCCGTTATTCCTAATAATATCAGAAAAGAAGAATGTCGTCCCGCGGGGACTTCAAATAAAAGTTATTTGTGGTACAAAAATATTTCTCGAACGAACCTTCAATTTTTTTAAATGGAACGTCCAATATATTTTCTAGAATTCTTAAATTTTAAAGTTTAAAGTACTTATAAATTGTTCGATCAATAGAATACTTGTAGAAATAGGTTGAAAAGGAAAGAATAAAATTATTTCGTTCGATACCTTGTCTCCGAGAAAGTCGAGTCTCGAGAAGTAGAAGTCGAAGTGGTAAGCCATGAACAGACAAGTTCCGATTCCCATTCAATAGCTCGCAATTTAAGCTCTATTTTCTGCAACACGAATCCTCGAACGAAACAATTCTATTCTTCTTTTTTTTCTTTGTCCAATTTATTTTTGCTGGCGGGTCTGTGATCGGTGGACCGAGAATTTTTATACTTTTATACCAAATACCGACGTGAACAGTACAGTAAAAATATACAATTGAATGAAATCAGTATTGTTTGTAGTTCAATGTTGAAATATTAGGATAACTGTCACGTAAAAGACCTTTCATTCGACTTCTTCGCAAGCAACTAGAAGATTTCATAATTGCATAAAAATGAAAAGAAGTCTGCCAAAAGGGAAGGGTAATTGCGAGTAGGAATAAAAATTGATGGTGGAAAAGAAACGAAAGAAAAGATTGGGTAACGGCAGCGGCGTGCAGTTATCACTTTTATTTACGATGATCGCGACGATAATCGGCCAGTCTTAACCGGACACTTATCTTCGGACAGGTTAGATCGGCGGTCGGCCACATGGTGAAGCAGAGGAGGTTTATCGGGAACACCAACAACAAGATGATCAACATACGAGAATATTTATAGACGGTTTTTAGGCGTGCGACACTTAAGACGCTGTGAAACAGGATCGAGTCGAACGGGATCGATCTGCATGTCGTTGAACGAGCAAGGAAGATCGAAGATCCGAAGCAACCGGCTACGTATATCGACAGTCGACGAATCGTAAAAGTGAATTGTTCCAGCCATCGACGAGGAATATCGCGAGAACTCGACGATCTACGGAGATCCCGAAGGATCGAGCAGCGCGTAGGATCACGCGACCGTTTAATTATGGTCAGACTGTCATCTGGTTTTCGTAACACGCCGGGGAATGCTTGATTGTCTCATCCAGGTGAGTGATAGATCGTTCATCCTTCCTTTCGAAAATCACTCGATCTCGCTGCTTCGATTATGTGTGGTTTTTTTGTGAAATTTTGAGGATCTATCAGACGTCCAGAACCGTTGAAGCAATTTTGGAAGTTTTCTTTCCTAAAAAACGGGAATAAGCGTGATTTTCTTTGATATTTTGTGGATCTATTAAATATCTCGAATCGTTGAAAAAAGTTTTGAAAAAGTTCTTTCTTTGAAAAAGTGCATCGCGGTTTCTTGACATGTTGAGGATGCACCGGACGTCTCGAATCGTTGAAGAAATTTTGGGAGTTTTCTTTCTCTAAGAAAAGGGAAGAAGCGTGATTTTTTTGTCGAATCGTTGTAAAAATTTTCGAGAGTTTTTATTGTTGAGTCATAGGGATATTCGCGACAGTGGATTTTCCAAGCCGGTGGAATTAATTTACGATGTCATTCGGGCAACTTCGAGAATTCTTGTCGGGATAACCTTGTCAAGCTGATGGGGGATTTGAAGTGGCTCTAGCAATCCGCTGTTTCTCTGTCAAATTCGACGTGTTTTCGCTGTTCCCCGACGTCCCACGCTATCTTTATATAGCCCGGTTTGAAAAATATTAGGTCATCGCGCAAATATTGCGACGCTTTTCGCTGGGAAAGCAATAAAGCTAAAATTCGTATTATTTGTGCGACGAACTCGTCGTTCTAGGCTTCCATTCTATAGCGAAATTATCAAGTATCTATCGGTTAAATAACCGTTGAAAATTTTAGCAATTCCAAATGAATTACTCGAAACGTAACTATTACGTTCTCTGAAACGCGATACGAGATTTAAAGTATATGGGATTGTACTTGAAATTCTACGTTTGGCTATTATCTATTCGATCTTATCGAAGTTAAATAGAGTTGACTTGCAACAGATTAAAGTAGGCTATTAGACAAGTAGATTACCCATTGGCGCAATGCCTTGATGTTCCAAGTTCGCAGTGTTCTGTTGTTTTCAAGTAAATCAAATCCACAGACTGCTTCAACAGTGTCTCCGGTGTCATCTTAATCTTTTGATTTTTGTTTTTCGTCAAGTATAGTTCTCTACAATTTTCCCAAACAAATCCTTTCCTAACGTGTATAACGTTTCGAAAATCGCACGCTCTTTGTCAGACGAAACAGTGGCGCATATCTCTTTAAAAATCGAATTCTACCGCTTCGGAAATTGCGTTCGTGGACCGTTTGAGCAGGAAAAAAAAGTCCAGGTGTAATAAAACATGCTGCGAAACGGGGAAGAGCGAGTGATTTTCGAGCGGGCATGCGAGATCACGCGACCGTTTCGCGATTTCTAACGACCGATCCTTTCAGATCCAATTTATCGGGAGCTCGCACGAGGACCGGGTTTAGACGGCCGTTGGCGGAAGCGTGCTAAAAAGACGAAACGGCACGACAGACGAGGCTGCCAGGGAGATATGAATCGCAGCACGATCGTTTGATCGGAATCGATGCAGCAAGATCGTTCGCGTGGTGTCAGCGAGCGAGCGTATTCCATCAGACAGGTACATACCTGCATCCAGCGAGGAGTTACTTTCTAAACGAGCCGCTTGGGAAAGAGGGATTAGGATTTTTCGCGAGCCTGAACGAGAGACACCGCGCGTTCCCCTTGCTCGTCTCGTTGCTTCGCGGATCTCGGTGAAAGTGGTCGCTCTTTCGACGATTACGTACTCGGTAACGATTATTCTCGATCGTCCGAGTTCGGATATTTATTATCAGAAATCCACTTTTCCCGGAGTTCTCGACCAGAGAGATTCTCTTGCGTTAGGACTGGGATTTGAAAGGTTCCCCAAGTTTTTGGGAAGCCTGGTTTTCTTGCACTGGGAAATTTATAACACGTGATCGGCTACTCCATGGATGAATATATATTTATGTAAATCTGCTCGACGTCCACGTTAAAGCGCTCTTGACTCTTTAAGAAACTTTCCTCGAGAGAGTATTTACGACGCGATTTCAATCTTCCTGTTAAGGCGTCCGTGAATTACGCCCGCTTCGGCCAGAATGGTTTTGGCAGGTCTGCCGCGATACAGCACTACCGACTTTGTGAATCTGAAGCGTCTTGTTCGGATGCATATTCAACTTGCATTTTTGAGGAAAATAGACCAGAACGCATGTTAAGCTTCTGTATCGCTTGTACTGCTACAAAGTATTTCTGAAAGAGCAAGAGTGTATATTTGATCTTCTTCTGCTGAATGCTATGCACTTGAAATGCGCGTTTTTAGTGATCAAATGGATGTCTGAGACTTCATATTTAGGTCGGTAAGTTAGATGTCTAGATTGAGTATAGTTGACAATATGTATTTCTATTTCGACTTATTTTTTAGGAATCAGATTTATATATTAGTAATCAGCATGTAAATGAATTAGAGCTACGTAGAATAGTAAATTGTACGAATTAGAAACGCTTTTCGTTCAGTGACTCCTATCAGAAGTATATTCTGCACGCGTAAATATAGATGTACAGACGTATATCGAAATAATCTGTGAAAGGACCAGTTTACACGGACATCCGCAGTTGTGAAAGTAGCATCGCATCGCTCGAAAAGTTTCAAACGTTTCTCGCATTCGCAAGCGACTTCGAGGAGGTTTAAAACTTCACCAACAATCCAATAATAATATCAGGTCACTCGATAAGTAATGTCGCGACTCCTCTCACTTTAATAATCGATGAGGCAACTGTTTGTCGAAGATACAGCGCAAGAACGATCGATGAAAAGAGCACGACGATAGAAAAATCCGATTACGCGCCAATCGTCCGAATAAAATTAATACCTAGAGAAATAAAACTTGTCGAACGAAGAAAACTGCTGACAACGATTAGACTGTGCGAACTTGTTCAAATTAGTACTTTCACAGACAAAAAAGGCAACTAAAATTGAAAGTGTTTTGTCAATATTTTTAAATTATTGAATTTAATGAAATTTAATGAAATTTATAGAATTTAATGAGGATCCTTGAAACACAAAAGTGTGTATAAACATGGAAAATGTACGAACATGTAAATTTTATTTTAAGTGCGCGGGTCAAGTATACATTTTTTTCGTTAACATTTCACTTAAGAACTCAGAATTTTCCTTAAATAAAGCAATTGTTGCTATATCGTATAAAATTGTTACTGATGAAACAAAGATTCATTGAGGAGTTCCAAGTTAATTTAAAGACAATTAAAACAGTACAAATTCAATTTATGGATCTTGCAGAACCAACACAGGGTTAACAATTTACGATTGTTGGTTTGCAAAGAGTATACATGTCGATTGATCGTCGTCGTTATAATTATGAAAAACGGAAACTGCGAAAAGGAATATGCTCAGTATTTCACTGGAGTGCGTTCATTCGCGCGCAAGCAATTTGCGCCCGTGGCAAATGGCGGCAGACCTTCCTCTAAATATTGGTTAACGTCGAGTGTATTCAAGAGCGCTTTGTCATCATTTAGCGACAAGTAGATTTCAACCAGCGAGCGTCATTCCGCGCCGCCATCGTTCTACCATTCGATGAACGGCCGGCCCGTGGATATTCCGCGCGGATTAATCGATAATCAGCTTTAAAGGAAATTCGACTCCTCTGTTTGCAAACCCCTCCGACGTCTCCAGTTGTTAGTAAATAGAAGATTTTTCTGTCAACATCGAATCCCGTGTTTGAACTGCCAACAAATTGGATTCTGAAAAATTTGTACCTGACAATTAAGATAGACGATTATTTAAAACGATTTATCCAGTTACAACATTTACTCAGCTGCGTCGGCTCTAGGTTTGCGAAGCCCTCAATCCCTTAATTAATTAGCTGTGATTAGAATCGCAATACTCGTATGCTAGAAAAATATGATAATTTGTTGGAATTGCAGATCTTGCATTTTCTTTGCTTCTTGTTGGCATAATTTTTAGAGGTTTGGCAGTACACGTATCTACTCGAGGGTTATAAAAATTATCAAAATATATTTCCTTGATCGTTTCACGCTCGATAATTGAGTTTGTTTTACGATTTTTCTTGAACGGAAGAAAGTGTGCGAAAAGTTTGGATGACAAGGCTAACCGGAAATTTCTGTTGCAGGTTCTTTTTTTTCTAGGTTTTCAGCGTTTGTAGTATTCGCAAAAGAGATGTGGTACAAGCCAAAGTAAACCAGTGATATTTTTTATGCAGTATTTTTCTTCCATAATCGAAGAGAATAAGAAAAGAGATATAGTAGAGGGAATCGTTTGATCGAGTCGTACCGAGTACGGAGGACAAAGGAGAAAGAAAGAGAAAGGACGAAATAGAACGGAATTTTATTGACACGAATATATTACGTCGCACAAAGAGAATTTCTGATTTATTTCTACGACTCGAGCGCCGACATCGGCAGGTTTTCTTCAAAATGGTGAGTACAAACCACTGAAATATACCTTATTCTTGTTTGCGGATCTGTTCAGATTATTAGACTTTATTTAAAAAAGGAAGAACCTTGATTGAACACTTCATCGCCATTTCCTGATTAAAAATAAGGAATTAATACAATTCCGTACGCATTTGAGAAAATTCAAGTAACTCACGGCGTGCGGATTAAGTGATAAACCATAACAATAACATGGACAGTATTGTATTGCATAAGACATAAGTCTGACACTTAAAATGACACACTATTGATTTTATAGAAAAATGCTTAAGGTAAAGTTAAACTATTCTAAGAGGCACATGCATAGGTGAGAAGAATTTTTTCTCAAGGTCATCCTTTCAAGGTCATTGGTATTTTCTTTTTAATGGAACGTTATATTTTTATAGGTATCCTTATAGACCATAAAAAGGTATATAAACATCTGAGCAAAATATGAGGTTCCATTTAAAAACGATATCGATCACATTGAAATCTTGAAAATTCTCCAAAAATAAATTTATTCTAATCATCATGAAATGTGCCTCTCAACCTTTTTAAATCTTCTGTCGGACCTCCTCTGACACCGTAAAAAAATTTTCCCTTTTCCCCCTAGAAATATACCGCTAAATAGGCTTGAGAAATTCGATGCGATGAGAAATCAAAAATTGAAAGTAACAGAGCTATTTAGTTGTTTTGAAACATTCAAATATAAAACATAAAATATTCGGTCGAGTGATCAAGTGTACAATTTTGCCGCAACAAAGAGTTGCGAGTCGTTCGGAGTCGTTCGCCAGAAGCGTGGAAGATTCCGCTTGCGTTTTCAGGCCAGCGGATTGGCGGTGTGAACGATCGCGAAAAGACGAAGCGGGCATTAATTACGCGGAAAAGTCACGAGGCTCTCATTGAACTGTTCAATTTATAGCCTCGGCGATTGCGCAATCGTTTACGCCACGGATCGCGTCAATGCGGACGCGGCACGGCTCCGGTCCATCGCGTTTAATTATAATTAACGGACTCGATGGCGCAGATTGATCCTTGCGCGTCGTTCCACGACGATCTTCGGCTCATTCTGCTACATTTAACAATCGGGCGAAACAGCTTACGTACCCTGCTACATCGATCATTTTTGAATTCGGTACTGCACGGTGCTGAAAGCTGCGTAAAAATTCCGTGCCCCTGTTCGCGACAACCGTACGGGCATCGTCGCCGAAAGATACGGTTCGCGAGTTCGGAATCGCCACGACGGAAGATGGCGTCGGTTGCGGTTTCCGAATGTACTAGGCTCATCCGCGGAAATTCTCGCGCGTACAACGTGTTCACAACTCGTCGGCGCTTCCGGCTGATTCATTGGTTAATTCGAGCGGCCGCGGAATTCCGGCGCGAATTCCGCGCGTGATCTCCTCTCCTCTCCACTCCTTTCTGACCTAACGTCTTAGCTTAGCCCGCCACCAAGAAAGTTACAGTTATTAGAATAGCCGTAGGGGGCGTCGGATAATTGAGTTTCGTTGTTGTTGTTGTTGGCAATCGACCGGGAAGAAGTTCGATACTCGAGAGCCGCCGCTTTGATGTTCCGGTACCGAGACCTCTCGCCTATCCGTGATTCGCCTTTGAGGCTCCTAAATGATTGATATCGTTATCCGCCCCACAACTGTTCGATCCGGTTTCCCCGGGAACTTGTCGGTTCTCTGACGCGCCATATGACGGATCGCCAATTTAGAAAAAACATTTTTGTGGGAAACACGTCTAAAAATCAATCTGATTAGTGGGTCCAACTCCAAACAGAACAAACATCGGAAGAATTTGATGCTTTATCGACACTTCGCGACTCCATTATTCACGCGCTTCCGAATTCCGGCGCAACTGCTATTGTTACAGTTGTTAGGAAAAGCGGGAGGGAAGCATTCCCGAAAATATACGCCGGAAGTTTGCGATCCTTTTGTCGGCGTTCTCGGTAAAATCGTATCGGTCGCGGAACTTTTTTTCCTGTTCTTGAAATTAGCGTTCCGGATTGCAGACGCACCGTGTGCACGCTGCATCCGGCAGATCGGTGAACAAATCTGACGTGGGAGAACAAAGCAAGAATGTTGCGAGTTCGTTTGTTTGCAGCCGAGGCTGCGGGAAATCGAGTCTCAGAATTCGGGGGCTTTCTCTTTGAGCTGCGGTGCATCGCGTGTCTGTGTAGTGCCTCCTCATTCTACTTGCGGCACGCTGTGATTGCACTGTGGCGTTGTTCTCTGTCGATTTTTTTGTTCTTTGCTTTTGGTATTCTATTGAATTGTGGAGGGTTAATTGTCTTGTAATTTGAACGATGTTCATCAATATTTTCGTAAATAGTTTCCGGAAGATTTGCAGCGTTTAATCAACTATTGATATTTTTGATTGGTCAATTTGTTGTTTAATAATTAGACAGCGGATTTTATGCATTTATGACAAAAGTGAGTAAGTGTAATTTAAAACAGTAAACATTTTTTACTTTCAAATATTTTCAATCTATTCAACATATTAAGAAAGAAAATAATTTTCTATTTTTCTCGGGTTTGTTGCAATTCAGGTAGACAACTTTTAATAATTGTAAGAAAATATCAAGAACCTTTTTAACGACTGTGCTGTCATTGAAGCTACAAAATAGAAATAATGCTAGCTCGAAAATTAGAAAGAGAACTGTTTACGGTATCGAGTAATTAATTAGCAAAGCTCCGGTTGATTCAGCGATCTCCCAAAGATTGAAAAAGGAAACAGAAACTTCGAATGTTCGCAGAAATGTTTATTTCTGATGCCGGAAAGATCGCGAAGAAAAAACAGAGTTCCCAAGATTATCTAATTAGCTTCTCGAGAGTGACTGTACCGCGTGTCCGTTGGCCAATTAAAAGCAACAGGGTCAATGAACCGCAACGCGAGCATAATAATAAGGAACACCTGAAAACACTGGTTGGCTTGTGCACGGCGAGGCTGTCTTGTTAGCGTAACTTCGGGAATGATATCCGACATAAACGCGGTTTACATCCGGTCGCCCGGGGCGACGGATTCGTTATTCCGTTGGGGAGATAAAATATCTAATTAACATTATGTCTGGTTCCCTCGAAACGGAACGGACACACGGGGCTCTCCGCTGTTTGGGAAACGATGCGCCGAATTCGCTGGTATTTCTTGTTACGGAAGATAAATCGGAGCCTCCGTTGGTTGCTCGATGTTAGCAGGTTTCTTAATTGCGTGTCCTTTGCTGCTTATTGCGACCAAGAGAAAGTGTCGCGCTCTACGTAATTTCGGAACAGACGTGAGAAACTGCTGGAAAATTTCGCAGTTGGCAAAAATATACATCATTCATGTAATAACACTAAAATGCGGTAGCGTTATAATTTTCGCAAAGTAACGTATACGCGACTTCGTAACGGTATAATGGTACAGCGGTATGATCTTAATTAGCCTGAAATGAAAATGTTCTACTTTAATTCAAGACAGTGTCGCCAGATCAGGGGAGTTGACTCGAATTGAGGGGAATACAGTAGCCCTCTCTCTGCCAGTCCCGGATTAGTCACGTGACATTGCGACGCACGCGCGACAGAGACGAAACGCGTCGCGTGACCGCGCTCTGGCGGTAGCGTGGGGGGAATAGCGTCGTAGAAAGGGAACGGTAGAGTGGAAGACGGACACTGATTCAACAGCGTCAGATTGAAATGTCTTTCTGTATTTTTAATCACGCTAATGCATCCAAAATAATGTATAGACAGCGGATTCTATGCATTTATGACAGAAATGAGTACGTGTAATTTAACCCTTATGCGAATAACCGGATACCCGGGTGTCCACTTTCAATTTCTCTTTAAAACTTCTTTAACATGTTTTGCTGATAAATATAGAAATTATTGTAGATTTTATGTTCTTCGATTAATATGGATTAACCTGATAGAAAATATGCATTGATACTATAAACGTATAAAGTAGCACATTATCGAATATCGCAGAAATCTTGGTTATTGACGTAAGGGTTAAAACAGTAAAATTTACTGTTGTATTATTTTAAATCTATTAAACATATGAAGATAGACAATAATTTTCTATTTCACTCCAGTTCATTGCAATTCAGATGAATAATTTTTATTTTGCATAAACATCCGTTGTCTAATAATACAATGCTTTGAAGTAGTTCCAATGTGCAAGAATGAATACAAATTAAACAATAACTCTAAACAGTGTGTAATGTGTATTATTGTGTTTCATATTTAGAACTTGCACGTCATTCCTCATCGTTCAATGACTAAAATGCCACGATTCCATCGGGTCTTCGTTTATTCTTTCCAAGCTTCAAACAGACACCGTGTAAACTTGTTTGTTCGTGTTCCCTCGGAGCCACTGCATACGAAAGAACGAAACCGTTTCAGCAAGAGACGACTGGGCGCACAAGTTGTTCGCGAAATTACATTCCGAGTGCATTTTCCTCCATCGCGGGGCGACATAATGAACCGGCGGCGCGGTTCGCGAGCACCGCGTGTCGCGTGTTTATTATTTTCTTTTTCCGTTCCCCCGGCGGCATTGAAGCGCGCCGCGGAGAGAAAGGAACGCGTGACAATAAATGCGCCGGAAATGAGGCCGACCCCGATCCGAAACGCAAATGAACCCGAGAGAGCGAGGAGGCATCGTGTCGGTCCGCGGCCACGTGGAAAATCCGCGTGCGTCGACAGTTTTCCATATCTCGGCCGTACCCGCGCGTTTTCCGGGCTGTGCGCGCGATTAACTCGCGCGACGAAGAATAATTAGCGGCGACGAGGTCCGCGGGACCGGTATTAATCGGTTCGGAAGTAATAGATGCGGCCACGCCGATTTAACCGCCCGGGGGAAAAAAAAAGATCGAGTGGCCGTGACGCCTTGATAACGCCGTTTAATTACTCACACGGCTCACACGTGCACGTCCCGCCGGTGGAAAAAATGCTATTGGCTTTGCAAAGACACTTTTTTATTGTCACACAGTGTCTCTTTATTTACACTTCCGTCTACTGAAAAACTACCGATGGCATGACATACTATTGAAAGCTATCAATGCATTACATATTTCCGATTTGTTAAAACAATTAGGGAAAGAAAGACGTGTAGCTCCTATCTTTTACACTAACATTTTTTTAAAATAATATATTCCCCAAGAGTATCTCTAAAATAATGTTAAATCAACAATGTTAGAACCCCGTAAAGGTAGTGTTAAAAAAAGATTTAAATTGTTCTAAAAAAAACAGTCTTTTAATTATTTCATTATTTTCCTCTCATTAACACATCCAAGAGATTTTCATTCAATTATAGTAAATCAAGCTTATCGAAGGTCACTCAAGATCACGCGAAATATACTTCCTGATTCGCGTCGTCTACTATTTACAATAAAACTCTCTGATTCATGTTTGAAAAATCTAGAACCAGTTTATTTGATCGTATAATGTATCGGGACAACCTTGAAAATCGCATTCAAGACATTAACTTTCGCTAGCTGTGTTCTCCGTTACATTCGCTTCGTGCAGAGTCGTTCCACAGACATTGCGTTTTCATTGGTAGAAGCGCACAGATCGTCGGGAACGTTGACGGAGCATAGTCATTTGTTCCACGATGGTTTTTGTTTCGTCGAAGGTCTGAAGTTATAAATGTTACGACCGTTCGTTGAAAGGGTTGCCGGGACTGGCAGGAGGAGACAGTGGATCGTGGAAGGACGCTTCGTAGCTTCCGAACGAGCGACAACGAGAACGGTTCCCGTCGGACGTGGGGTTAAGCAACCGATAAAATATCGCCGGCTATCAATTCGTCCGTTTTCATTGCCGTTATTTTTCATCGTTGTAATCCGTCAATAAATTCTCGGCGAAGAGATGAACTGCCGCTGTAGCTCGTTGCGAACACGATCGTAACACGATCCGCACGACTGTAGAGATGTTGTCGGCCATTTTGCGTCTGCTTGTCGATCGTTCAAACGCCCGAACACAATATGTAAATTCAGCGTACGAGCTGAACGATGCTGGTAACAAAGGGACATAACAAAGGTCCGTGTTTACACGTGCTGTCCCTTCCTACGCTCGGCGAGGTCATAAAAAATAGTAGAACTACACGATCTAAGAAACAGCACGGGCCCGAGGTTTTTTCATAGATCGAGACTTTACCGTAGTCTGTCGATTTTCTACTAAAATGTTTGCGCAGCCTCGAAACTTTCGCAGGCAGTAACATTTTTTGACAATATCATTTTTCTACATAAGAGTTTTTGCTCGTAAATCTGAAACTTTTCTGTATCGCAAAATTTTGTCTGAAAATTGATCATAGTCTTGACAAATTGGACTGGATGTATCCTAAACGTCGTTCTCCGGCAAAGTTAATGCTCAGAGTGTCTCAGTGCACTCGAGAGATACCGACATCGTTTTCACAGAAGATCGGATTTCAAGTTCAATCAGCTTTTCAGATAGCGAGCATTGCCGATAAGTTAGCATGCAGGTTGAAATAAGTACTCGGAAAAGGAGATCTTCGGCACCGATTGGCGCGGGAGACATCTCCAGTCGAAGAAGTTCGCCGAAAAGACAGTGGGGGAAGTCAAGCTGCACACGATCTTGATTCTCACTGTTCCAGCGCCGACTTATAAAACTTCCCGCTGATGCTGAAAACACATCTTCGAAATATCAAACTTCCGGCTTAACCAGCCTTCTGGATATTAAATGCTAAACTTTCAAGCCAGTTCGCAAAAGACTTTTCGGCGGCACCGCGGTGAGATCGGGCCAAAGTTCCCGAAGATCTTTTCTAACTTTTCAAACCTAACCTCTCGCGTGTTAGAGGCTCGCCGGGTTTTACGCCGAAAAATATTTTCGGTGTCCGAGACGTTTTATCAGTAGATCGATTAGAGTGGTACTTATTCCGTGTTCTATTAAGTAATCCTCTATCAATTTTGTGATACTTATACGCTGCTTCGAAACAGTTGTACCGAAGTCAGAGTGGCAGATAGAAATATATTTTGTAACTCATAAAGGAAAAACAATTAATTTTTTCACATTTTCAGCCCTTTATCGGGCTCGATATTTGCACAAAGTCGACTTTTAAGCGTAGTTTGTTGTCAAACGATGAGCTCGATTTGCTCTCGTTCCGTCTGTTTCATTATCGTATCAGGAAGACCGGGCAATGGGAAAATTACAGGGCCGCGATAATTCGGCCGATAAATTTTTCGGGGTCAACCACGAGACCGTGCGATATAGCCGAGCGGATCTCGGTACGGGCTATTTCTGATTTACTCGACACGGTTTACGAAATCCTCGCTGAAAACGTACTCCGCTGTATTTTAGGAACCACCGGGTTTATTTGATGCCGAGGGAACGCCGCCGTTCACGGCTCCAAAGACTGGCCAACGCGAACACGCCGACACTGATATTCGAAAATTTTCGTTCACCTTCCACGTCCGCATTAAGATATTTCTCTTGGAATATTTTAACGACGATCGTTATCCCGTGAGATCATTAATAGACGGATTGATCGAATACGCTGAGACCTTGGATTTATTTCCTACATAACTATGCTTGACTAAATTAATAATAGATTAATAAACATTACAGATGAATAATAAAAACAACGACAGCAAGACGTGAAAAAAGCAGATGCTTAAAACAATACTGAATTGTTGTCGTATTTTTCCTGTGAGAACATCGTAATCGAATGAAAAGATAAAAATCGTAGGTGTTCAAAAATACAGAAGTTTTGTCACATTTTTTGAATACATTCATTGTTCTACAACTCGCAATGAACGGTGCAATAAATAAAAAAACGTCAATCAAAATTCAGGTATTCAGAACAATACAGAATTGTTGTCCCATTTTCCGATACAGCGATTGTTCGACAACACTTCCAATAAACGTTACAATAAATAAAAAAAACACAACACAAAGGGCTCGAACAATATGTAGCTATTCAGAAAGACGTAGATCCAAGATTAGGTATACTGATCGTATTGGTCCGGTCGCCAAAGCAATTCCCGTGATCTAGATCTAGCCCATTTACCTGACGCTGCCGTGATATAGGATCGTATCAGAGTGGACGACAATGTGCATAACAACAAGAGTGCGAACGGTTTCAATTAACCGGCGGGCGTTTATGGCGGATCGTATCCATCGTACTGCGACGCACTGATTACTCCCATGACTCGTCGGTTAGGGTTATTTTAAGATCGCCGTAGATCAACGCGTGGATTCTTCCGACGACGACGACAATGACGCTTCGTTAAACGAAGTCAATGGAGCCTCGACCTGCCGAGGATCCCTCGCGATCCATCGATCCGTACCGGAAGCGACTCTGTCGTCGTCTCGGTGGGTTCGTGTCAGGGTCCGAGTGCTCGTCTACATGATCGCTGATCGAACTGTCGTCGAGCTCTCGAGGTCCCGAGGTCGATCTTCGACGGCTCGATCGATCGAGAATGGTCGCGAGACGGTCGTCGGGACTCGCGAGCTTCTATTTCCGTCGACGTTGACGTCCCGTGCGTTGACTTCTTGCGAACGATAGGATAAATCTCCCGTTGTTGGGGATGGTTATTCTTGACGTTTGTTAGGCTTCGTGAAAGACAATGATCTAGGGAGCGAAAGATTTGACATGTTTCGGTGATTATTTGACGTGAAAGGGCTGTTCAAGATGTTGTTGGCTCTTGGAGAGCTTTAGCCTAGCTGCCGGATGATGACAGAAGCCTTTGCGCTGGTTTCCCCTGGAGACGTGGTCTGCCGAAAGGTCCGAGACCTTTGATATTTAGGGAAGATGGCTGGAGATGATTAAAAGGGAACAGAGCTGGCTGTTACGGTTGGGGAAGATGGTTGACGAGAATGGAGGGTGGTTAAAGGTAAATCGAGGGAGTTTTAGGTGGGCTGTTGAAGATGATCGAAGCTGTTAGAAGTATCTCGAAGAGGACTAAGAATGTTAGCAATCAAGGAAAGTTAGGGGTAGTTGAAGAGAGTTGATAGAAGCTAGAGGTTCCCGAAGAAAGACGTGCACAAAACGAACCTGAGGAGAGTCGAGGTTATAAGCAGCTAAAAAATCTCGAAGGGGGTCGCCAGTGATTGAAAATACTCGGACAACGTCACGAACGATTGCGTAGAGTTGAAGAGTGTAGAGGAAGTTGAACAGAGTCCAAGAAGATTTGAAGTTGCGGAAGATAAAAATCGGAGGACGAGGCCGCGTGAAAATGAGTAGAGCTGTCGAGGAGAAGAAGGAGGACGCTGTCGAGGAGGACGCGTGAACGACGGTAAGGGTCGCCGAAGACCGAAACAGACCAGCTGAAGAGGAATCAAAGAAGGTTCGAAGTCTCTGATGATGGACCAAGAAGGTCAGTAGCATCCAAGGAGTTTCGAAGTAGCCTAACCTACAGTTTAAGGCGGTTGAAGAACATTAGAAGCGGTCGAAGACGAACCGGATCGTGTTTCAAAGGATCTCTCGATACTTTCGGAAATGTCGGAAGCTCGACGGAGACTGTTTGCGTCTGCGCGATTTCATTTCTCTTCAAAGGGAAAACAGAGTGCACGCTTATACTTTAACGTTTCGCTTCGTTGTCGAATTTTTTGGAGCTGTGACTCGACAGCCATTGTTCTCTTTGAAGTATAATTTATGCAGTAACAGAGAAGATCGCCAGTGTCGAGTTAAAGCTTTCGCGGATATTCATACAAAATTGCAATCGCACTCCGAGCGGACGCATTTCCGAGGAGACGCTCGAGGATGCAACTGCAGCTGCAACTTTCGAGAGTGCATCCGTCGATCGGCCGACTTTCCCTGGATTTTCTCGCGTTTGTCGCTCAAAAACGAAACGAGCAGTCGTGTTTTCAGCTCTGCGAAAAAATTGTTCAGCTTTTACAGCAGCGGCGCGTTTCCACTTCACGCCTTTCCAGTGTTCTCTCGCAGTAGATTGCGCAAGTTCCCCCGCGTTGCGCTGTTTTGTTTATCGTTCTTAGCCCCGGGGCCGAGCCATTTTCGCGAGCCGCGTTTTTAAATCGCGTTAACCGGCCCCGCCTTGCGATTTATGCGCGAGCGTACTACACATTGCTCGAGCGGGAACGAAAACGGGAAAACCGAGAGAAAACAGAACGGAATCGAACTTAGAACAATAGCGGAGGGGCTCGTTCAATGCGTGAACCAGCTTCTCTTTGTTCAACAACACTTTTACCGTCGGGGAAAGTGGTTTTGAAACATGAAAACACTTTTACCTTCGAGGGAACACCGTGCGCGCCACTTGCTCCACTTTTCTAGACGTTATTATTCAGTTCCGCGTCTTCAATTTTTAATAGCGTACCTTTCCACAGTTTCCCGTAGTGCTTAGTTCGCCGTAAAAAATTGATTCTATTCGCATATGTTTACAGGCATGTAGAGCCAGCCATTCTCTGTTCCTAGATAATGCAAAACGTTCGAGTTCTCTCCGCTTGTGTTACAAGAAGCAGTTCTTTAAAATGTCGAATAATACCATGAAACATCTTCAATATTTAATAACGCGACTTTCGGTGATCTCACATTTTTAGCTGGCCATGCAAAATTCATTTAACCTTCGTACCCTCTTCAGCTCGAAGATCCATCGTGATACAACAGAATCCGCGAAAATAACCGCTTCGTTTCCATAAAAGTGCGGGACCCATTAAGTATTTTCTCGCAAATGAATTCAACGCGCGGGCGTTGTAAACACAGCGAATTAAATTCGCGCGAGTAATTTGGCCAAAATTCGGACTGACGGTTTTCCCCGCGAAAAATACGTGGCGGTGGAAATAGCGGAATTACATTTGAGGCGATCGCCAACGCAACGCGACGTGGCGCGGCCGGGAGAGTGAAATTTCCTTTTGTACGAGCTAATTACGATCACAAAGCGGCGTTACTCTGAATTTCAGAAGTTCGCTCGCAATCTGCGCTTCCGCGCGGGAAGAGAATAATTTCCGCGTGTGCACCGACTTCGCACTTTTCGCGCGGCGCTTTGTCCGCGTTATCAAGTAGAGTCCGTTGATAAACTCGCGGCGACGGCGACTAATTAACGAAATATTAGGCACCTGAAGAACTATCTGCCGTTCTTCTGGCGAATAAGAGTCCCTTGTCCGGATAGGAAGATAGAGAATATTTTACGACAACCAGAGTCGCCGGATTAAGACTTGTGTCCTCACTCTAGCTGCCCTTTCTGCGACGCTATGCCTCCACGCTTCCGCCACGATCCGGTCACGTGACTAATCCGGTACTGGCAGAGAGACGGTAACTTTTTTCCCTTAAGAGTGTAGACTGATTCGCCGTGAATGTCGTGTTACACTCACACACCGCTAGATCCCTGTATACGTACACGAGATAATGCAAAGTTGAGACTTCTTAACCCGGCTACGCTTTAAAAAAAGTCATTTAATAAGTTGTTTTAGGTCCATTTGGACCCATATCTATTTATTGAATGTTTAGCTATAAAATGTTTTTAAATTTTTTATTTATCTGTTGTTATTAACGTAAATTACATACTAATTAAAAATTACATTCGTAAACGTAAATTACATACGTAATTAAATTAACTTATTCGGAGTCTCTTGTACAATCAATGCAAAGTGATGCTCTATGCTCTTTACAAATGAATTTTGAACAATTGGTACAATATACATCGTATTTGTAATCTTTTTTATTGGTCTCACTGCAAAAAGTACACCGTCCTCTGATCCTTTTTTATGGTTGTGCAATATCTTCAGTTCTTCTCGTCGCTTGTTATGGTCACGAATGTGGTGACCATAACAAGCGACGCCCCTAACGCCATATGTGTAACAATTTCTATTACAAGTATTTCAAAAAGGATTTTAAATATTTTTTTTAAGTAGAAGAAAGATTTTAATAAATTATTCTCCGCCAAGAAATTTCAGACTCGTCGGCCATTCCGTTTGGAAGTTACAAGCGTGCAAATAATGCTTCGGGTCCAAATGGACCCAATAAGCGTAGCCGGGTTAATAGTCATAATCGCTAGGTAAAAGATCAATCTAGCGCGCAAGTGCCCGAAGTTGTCCACTCTTGCATTTTCGAGGCGTAAATTGCATTATTCGACAACATGTAGCCGTCGTAGTTGTATGAAAATGTATTACTTGACAGCTCCGACAGCGGCAACACTGTGGCACCGCCATATTGCTTCTCGCAGTTCTGCATGGTGTCGAATAACGCAATTTACGCTTCGAAAATGCAAAAATGGGCCAGTTTGGGACACTTGCGCGCTAGATTGATCTTTTATCTAGCAATTTGACTACTAAGAAGTCTTTTAAGTTTGTATTATCGAGAAATGATTTGACGTCTCATGGATCCTTGCGACCTCGTGTACGTATACAGGGATCTAGCGGCGTGTGTAGTGTGCCACCACATTCACGGGGAATCAGTCTACAAGTCTACACCCTTAACCCCTTGCCGTATTATTTTCTTTACGGTAACAGTGATTAAAACGTCTTCATTCCCAAAAATATCGTAGAAGAGAGAAGAAAAAATGCATTTTTTTTTATCGCTACATGAATTTTAATGGTGAAATATTGATTGCAAGCAAATTAAATTTTATTTCCTCTAAAAAGAAAGGCGTAACATTCGTATTTATTAGACTATATTTAAAATCTTCATCACGAGCCTGACTCGTTAAAATACGGCAAGGGGTTAATTCGAGTTAGTCTCCCTGACCTGGCGATTCTGGTTTCCTTCCTCCAGTTCCTCTAATTTCAGTTACTCAAACCTACAACCTGACTCCAAAATTGATGAAGAGACGACCGAGATTACCACTTGTAAAACTTGCTGAAAAATAGCGCAGTTCGGTAGCCGGTGTCGTAAACATCCCTAAAATCAAATTTCTCCGAACGATGCACTCGCATCGCTTATATTTCACACGGCGGAACGCGACCGTGTTAACAACGGCGCCGTCGCGGAAATTCCTCGAGCTTGATAATTGAAAAGTACAGTTTCCCGTTTCGATTCGGTTTGTTGGCGGGCCCCAGCTCGTAATCCACTTTGCCCCGGGAACTTTTAATACTCGGTCGACACTCGCCATTAAGCCGCGTAAGTAGGAAGCCTGTGCCGCGGGCAATTCGAGTCTCAGATTCAAATTCTGAAACACTGGAACCGTGGTAACGAGGCCGCAGCTTTTAAAAAATAATAACCGCCCACCGGTGGTGTTTCACTTCCGCGAAACTTTTCTGCCCGCGACAAAAATAGGAGACTTTAAGGACAGTCTTCTCGACTTAAATGCCGCTCGTGACACAGAAAGGAACACAATTATTATAAACAATGTCATTTCTTCGGATCTCTTCGATATCGTACCCGGGTCTAGTGTTGTAGACTTCTGGGTTCTCATTTAATTTAAAACAGAGCTAAACAGAAATTATCGACAATGTGCTCCGTTGTGTTAAAATGATTCAGATATTCTCTCCGTGTAAAATACATTTTGCATTTGAATAATATAAAAGGGATAATGTTTACACTGTGATAAAAAGCGTATGGATGTTTCCGTTACCTGTGATGCAATTCATCCTTGAATAATATAAAGCGAGAATTGAATAACATCGATAGTACCTCTTTTACTTGAATGATATATGAAGAGTATTCGATAAATCAATTCGGAAATATCGATGAACGTTTCATGAAAAGACATATTACATTAAAAGACCCAAAAGAGTGAAGAAGTCCAAAATTCTGCGACCAATTCGATTTGGGTGGCCGGTCTAAACAGAAATTACCGACGATGTGCTCCGTTGTGTTAAAAATGATTCAGATATTCTCTCCGTGTAAAATACATTTTGCATTTGAATAATATAAAAGGGATAATGTTTCCACTGTGTTAAAAACCGTATGGATGTTTCCATTCTCTGTGATGCAATTTATCTTTGAATAATATAAAGGGAGAATTGAATAACATCGATAGTACCTTTTTTGCTTGAATGATATATGAAGAGTATTCGATAAATCGATTCGGAAATATCGATGAAATTTTCAACGTGTTAACACCGATATTACATTAAAAGGCCCGAAAGAGTGAAGAAGCCCAAAATT
This sequence comes from Lasioglossum leucozonium, assembly GCA_028454225.1. NCBI lineage: Eukaryota > Metazoa > Arthropoda > Insecta > Hymenoptera > Halictidae > Lasioglossum > Lasioglossum leucozonium. The sequence goes on along the minus strand of CM052219.1, from coordinate 7,960,071 downwards.
CCACGACCAATTCGATTTCGGTGGCCGCGTTGTTTATTGTCAGTTGCATCATGGCGGTGAACATGGTCAAACAGCAAAGTTCACGGAGGCAAATCAATTTCGTGAATTCTGTTCCTGGACGGTCGCCGGATTCGGGTCGGAAAGACCCGACAGACCCGACAGAACGAAGATCAGAGGGAAACTCGAATGTAAATCACTGACAGAAGTCTAACGAAGGATTGATCGGGGTGTAGTATACGGGGACCGGTCCTTTGTAAACCGTCCGCCGATTAGGCCAGCGCTGATCGGTCCACCGATTGTTGCCCGCGTTTCGAACTTACGCGACCTGTTTACCAACGCGACGGATTATGCCTTTGTGTCTACCGGCCGATGATCAATGACGCGATAATGTTGCCGTTCTGTAATTTATGGGGAATCGTACGATACTGGGATACGGATCCCACGGTCTCATGAACCAGCAAATTAACTTGACCTCCCGCGTGACTGTTCGAAACGTGCAATTGATTAAAAGCTTCGTTTCACTTTTTCGTTCAAGGGAAGAGAGCACGAGCCTCTCTGTTCGCATAATTCGTGCAGCATGCGAGGGTGTGAGCCACTTTGCGCGAGACAATGTTTAATCGACTCGACTGTCCAGGTTCGGGGAAAATGTGTCATGTAATGTTCGGTTTTACAGACATTGGCGAGTAGAATTTCATCTAACGAAACATCAAACGAATCGAACACCTGAAACGTCAGGTTAGAATAAGCTTCAGTTTCACAAGGAAGTACAGTAGTGCCTCGCTCGTTGCGGGAAACGGGCCCGAAAGTGCATGCAGAGATCGAGGTTGTGCAACGAAAGAGGCAGCCAATCACGAGAACTGATTCTCCATCTTCTCGTATTTCCCCAATGTTGTCAGATTAAGACTTCTCTCCCGCTCTATCTTAGCCCTTCTACGATGCTGTTCCTCAATTCCCCAGCGGCAAACATCCGCACGCTTCCACCACGGACCGATCACGTGACGCGTTACGTCCCTGATACGGATGTCACAATGTCGCGTGACTAATGGCAAAGAAGGGATTGTAGAATTAGTAGGTACCGTTCAATAAGAAAACTAGACCTTTTATCTATTAAACTAAAGTATATTCACTTCGGGGTACACATGTACAATGTTTATCTTCTTGTAGGGCACCTCGTGCCATCTCATGCGAGAGCCAAATTCTTACCCCCAACGACGCTAAATCCTACGCTTCACTTGCCGCGCTCGCAATGATGCTCAACATGATCAGTGACACTCCTTTTGTCTATTACACTAAACTAAATTTAGTCGGTTCTCAACAGGGATAACTGTATTCCCCTCTATTTCCCCGGTCTGGCAGCACTGCTCCTACGTCGCCATCGCAATCCCCACCAGGAGTTTCAGAACATTTAACAACTCGTGGTTGTTCTTTTCATTTTTTAACCCTGGAACACCAGATTTATTCGCACGCCACATTATAATTAATGAAGCTGTGGGTTTCTGAGACCCAACAGTGCAGTTCCTGGGTTAACGATAGCGATAACTCTGTCTGCCCTCGAGTGGACGATACTTCCAAGAATATCGTGGATCAACGAAAAGAACCGTCGGCTCCGTCGGTGCGTTGATAGGTAATCAATGAAGCGAGTGATCACGTGTCGCGCCGGCTAATTAATATCTCCATAAATAACGAGAAGTGTCCCACGGTGAATCGCGTTTATTTATGGTTCACCGACGTCCTATAAATTACAGACGTTCCGTTAATCGCGGGCACGCACCGTTCACGCAATCTTGTTAAGTGATTACAAATTGGCCGGGTGGGGGAGAAAGAGGGGAGGAGACAGAGGCGGGTCGCTCTCGTGCTGCACCAACGGGTAAAACTAGCTTTACCCGACGACCCGACGGAGAAAGATGGGTGAAAGGAGAAAGGAGGGTCGAGTGGACAGTAAATCTTCTCCTCGCCGTGGAAGAATCGTTCGAGGAGGCGTGTGATCTTTATCGCTCGATGTTCAACCGGTATAAACGGGCGAGATATTAAAATCGTAATTACCGCGATACCTATCCTTCTCTATCGCTTCTTTTTCTTCATCCCACTTCGTCTCCTCGCTTAAATAAAATCCTGCTTTTCACTCTATTCCTTTAGAATCGAAATTAGGTGTTCTTCAGCTCACGATTGTCACCAGCAGTCCATAGCGGACTGGAATCGCGGGCTTAATTGCTTAATTGCTTAAATGCTTCTCCCACGTGGCGCTACGCGGGATAATTAACATTTGAACCGACAGTGCGAATATACGCTTAAATGAATCTCGTCATCTTTAATTTGATAGAACAATTGTTACGAAATAATTTTTTATTCGATTAGAAAAGGACTAAAATTAATATCTCACTAATCATTCAATGTCTAATAGTAACTACAAATCATTTTTCCTATTGTTGTGAGGCTTTCACAAATCGCTTTGTATAATAACCTGTGCGTTAATCTTTGCTATCGATCTATCGATCGTTGAACGCGGAAAAGATGTTCCCGTAAATGAGGTTCGTGGAGAGCATTGCACGTTACTCCGAAACAGAATGCAGATTAAGATGGCGCAGAAATGGGATCTCTTCTGGTGGAGACGTTGCATCTTGATGTTATTAAGCGGTTCTTTCTGCATGTCACCGCAAGATCTCCATTCGGAGGTTCTCTTTGTTCTCAACATAATGCCTTATTTTCCTTTTTCTCTGTTCTTCTTCTTCTTTCCTTCTATTGTCCCGTTGGAATCGATTTTAAGCGAATACTGATAAAGACGGATAATTCGCGTAGATCGCCCATTAAGAAGATTCAAAAGAAAGATATACAGTGAAGTCGCGATCTAGCTCCACACGCATGGTCAGAGCAATGGCAAGGATCGTGAAGGGAAATTATTTTGTTATGACTGAGTTGACAGCGCCGATAGTAGTAAAACACAGTGCCGACAGGGTCGACTTTATTTTTTTATCGAAAATTTTTTTAGTCTCACCCCTCAGAATTGTGGTAAGCGTTGAGAAAATTATCTGGAAAATTGGGGCTGATTGCGTCGTGGGAACACGACGCTTATCAAATGTGAATTTTGAAAATTTGAAATTTGAATATTTGAAAATTTGAAAATTTGTATATTTGGAAATTTAAAAATTTGAAAAGTTTGTGATTTAAAAAATTACTGGTTTTAGTCGATTCTACGTCATGGACTCTCGGAGCATCAGGTGCCCATGCTAGAATTGAACCACTAAATACAGCTGAAATTATATCGCGTTTAGTGTAATTTTAATCAGAGAAATGTCACAAATAGGTTGGTGAAAGTCCCATAAAAAAATAATGAAACGTAAAGAAGCTTTGTAATTAGATTAGCAGTGACCGAGGCAGCTCGAGCTCCTTGGCCCCTCGCGGGGTATGCCTCTCAGTGAAAGGGGTAGACGAAGAGACTTCAATCGTGGAGCTCTGAGGGAGCTAGATCGCGACTTTACTGTACTTTTTATCTGTTCATAATAATTTTATCACCCGCTGTAATGAATTTTGTATTCCACCAGTAGATCCACGAACATTTAAAGCGCCGTCTCGTCTACAAAAAGTCAATATACGTTTGTTTGTTTTCTCAATGCGCAATTTAGCAACTGGAGGCTGTCCAACGGTCAATAAAACAACACTACGGATAATTTTCCCAAGGCTTCTTTCCCCGAGGGATTCTTCCAATACTTTCCCCGCGAAGTACTAAAAAATGTCTTAATAACTTCAGCAAGAATTTCTTGGCGAAGTTCCACGGGGTCTTCTCGGTTCCTCTGGAAATGCTCGCCGTCTAATTGCGGCTGGTGTTATCGCGTTCTCTCACGATCGTGCGTGCATGGAAATTTCTCGTCGTCCGTAGAACTCGAGGTTGCAGTTCGCGATTCTGATAACGATGACGCGTTGCAACAACAATAACGTTCGCATCGATGAATGTTCGGATCAGCGACGAATGTATACAATCATTGCGCCGCCGCTCGCCGCGCCGATGCCTTCATTTCTTTTGCTCGCAATCGGACTGCTCTTATCGACTCGGGCCGTGATACCGCCGGACGATAGCGCGAATAGTTTGTAGTTTATCGAATGACTTCCGGCGTTCCTTCGTTTCATTCTTGAAAGTTGAGATCCGTGGACTTGAGCTCAGGTTAAGAAAAATCCTATCTGGGTCAATACACTGTTTCCCACGGAGTTCATAACTTAATCTGTGTCCGAGGAAGATGACAAATATTCTGCATTGCTCTGCGGTAGCTTCCACCATTCTCAGACGCGAATTGCGGATCAGAAGGTGGAAGAAATACGTGTCGGTGTAGTACTGTTCTTCAATCTCGTCTTATCGTTATTTCGAGCAATTATCCGATTAGTGTGCTAGAATATTTAGTGCCTCGAATACATTCTTCTAATTTTTCTCATCTCTTTTCCCTGTGAAGAGAAAGAAAATGGAACGCGCTGCGAAGATTGACGCATTAAAATAAACACAATGGTTGACACATCAATATAAATACGACGACTGACACATCAAAATAAATACAATGACTGGCACGTTCAAAGATTGAAAGCATTTCAAAATATCCATTTGCACTGAATACTTTTTACTCTTTTGTAAAAAATGATCGTGCGACAACAAATTCAGACTTGTTTTTAAGCTAGTAGCCTCTACTTTCATGATCCATCGACCATTTTATTTTAAGATTTCTTTCACGATGTAACGGGCGAGAATTTGAAGATGTGTTTTTATCGAAACTGTCATTCGAAAATGTTTAAAAATTTTGAAAAATTTTTTTCTTCCGAGAAAGTACCGTAGATTTAAAGATCGAAGCTTCCTCTTTACAACGACACTTAAAAAATTGATGTACGATTTTTCTTCGTCGTTTCAACGACCTTCGAATGAGAGGCGTGTCATCAAATTCACGGTAGTACATGTTATACCGCGAGGACTTTCAAAGGACTATAAAAAAGTGAAAAAAAATCATACATCAATTTTTAGGAATTCATTGTAAAGAGGTGGCTTCGATATTCAGATCAGTGACAGCTTCATTTGCGAGAAAATTTTTTGGCGACGTAGCGAAGGGATCGAATTTTTCCACGGAGAACCGTGATTCTCCATTCCGCGGCGGCCATATTATCGGGGGATTCCGGCTGCCTGTTCCAGAATGGCGGCGCGCATAAGGGCAGTATTTTGGTTGTCTCTGTGCTCCGCGACCAATTTTAGGGTGATTCGGAGTCCGTGGCTCGGCCCGCAATCTTCCCGAATGGATTCCAATTAAAACGACTGTCTGAGGGGGATACGTACGGCTTCGGCGGTCGGCAACGGTTCAAAGAGGTTCCCGGCGAACCTCGTCGGCATCGCATCGTATCGCGCCGAAGCGCTTTCATAACTGTTAATAGGAAACAATTGCCGTCTCTCGATTAAATTCCGCTGAACTATTACAGGCGTCCGTGTCGCGCGGCCGGCTCTCCTCCTGTTCGCGAGGTGACTGGCCTTTCTCGCGTCCGTGGTCCTCGACATTCCCTCGGGTGCTTCCCAGTTTTCCATTTCGCGATCCTCCCCGCTACCCCGGCATTACCGTAATAATCAACTAGCCTCCGAAACCGATCTCGCGCAACCTCCCCCTTCCGGACTCCGCGATTTCTCCTTCCGGTGCGGCAGGAATGTCGCGATTCCCCGGGCCGACATTCGCGAATGCTTGCAATCGAAGTTGCGCTCGCCGAATGGCCCGGCGAATATCGAATACCGCGGAAAACAGTCTACGAGAGCTGTACAGGGTGTCTCACCTGATTTTGACATTTGGCTCGCGTCGCTGTTCCCTCCGTAATTGTCCGAAAGATCTCTACCGTAACTGTCAACATTTTATCCCCAGCATTGGGAGATTCCCCCTTCGAACGGTGCATTAAAAAATATATGATTCTATGTATAAAAATAAAGGTTGAACTTCACATGACCTTTACGCGTCAGCTCACAAACAAATTATTAATGTCCTGAAGGCATGAAAAAATCACGAAACATTTTCCTACTTATGATAATAGTGACCAAATGTGAAAATCATGTTCGATTTGAAATGTTTAAATGTCTGAACGAACAATAAAAAATTCAAATATCATCATTTTGGATAATCGAGGCACTGTTTCTGCAGACGGTCGATTTTCCCATAGGAGTTCGGCGCTGTAGTTTTCTGAACGCGCCATTGACGAGCACGCAGAGTTACTGGTTTTGGGATCATTGCCAAGGATCGCTGTTGAAAGTGCGCTGCTTTATCCCCATTGCCCGCTCGCCCTAATGACTAGAATACTCAGCCTTATAATTAGAATTTTTCGATGAAATGAATTTCGCTCGATGACGTGGCGATTTTTCGTTTCGGCACGGTGAGACTTAAATTCGCTTACGAATTTCTCTGAAGAAACTTGGCATACCGCTGTTACACGAGCACACTGTTATTTACGAGAATATACGAAAATTTATGCTGTATCAGATGTGGTTTCAGCACCGTTGTTTGTTCCATTGGGATTCTGGACCTAAGGCAACCCGAACGGTTCTAATGCGGGCGATTGTTACGACAAAATCTTCGCAATCCCAGATCATTGACAGATTACTCTCGTTGTGCATTCATCCGGCTTGTTTACTCACTGGTGGTTAATTGCTGTTGGTCCGGGGTCTTGTTCGCGTGTTGATTATCCGTGTTGGCCAGCGTTCGTAGCTTTGTTGGTCGATGTTATCCGCACCGGTGGCAGAGTAATGTCTTCACAACATTGTGATCGATGTGCTACCAGCTGGGGCCGATACGGTTATTCCTGAACTGTCTTCCTGCTTCCTCAAATTATACCATTTTTGTTTGGTTACTCGAAAAATGTTTCTTTTGCGGAATCACGTCTCTTCAACGAATCGAAATAAAATCTTCTTACTGAATCGCCCTTTTGCGGAATCATCCCTTTACTAGAAATCACATTTCGTTACCGTGCGGTCTTCTTTCCGGATCTTCTCACTGAATTGCAGTAGTATTACGAATATGTGCAACGAGCCTCGGTGACATATTTTCAGCTGGTCTTACTCGCGACAGAAAAACACTTTTCCAATGTCTTGATGGAAGACCCAGTGTTAACCCTTTGCCTTACGATTTATTTTACAGTTTCAGTGATTAGACCTTTTTTGTAGCCCGTAATTTCCTAAAAAAGGAGAAAATTTATATCTATTGTATGCCTGTATTGTATATTCTCCAATAACTGTACATTACAAAACCAAAGTACAATTTTATTTCAGTTTAAAGGAAATTAATAACTTAGATATTTATTAGACTCTGTTCAAAATCATCATCACGTGTCTGACACAATATTGTAGGGGTTAAAGAATCTAAACTCTCTTCGTAATCGAAGCTGTTCCTCAAATTGAAGAGCTCACGGCAACAAACGGTCAGTTCGATTTAGACATGACTGTCCGTTTAGATTTTCTAATCGTTCCGAGCAACAAACAGTCAGAGCGACTGTAAACATTCTAGGCAACAAACTATGCACCGAACTATCGAAAAAATTTGTTCTTTTACAGTGACGTCGAAATCTAGACGACCGTTTGTTGCCCTGAGCAATTCAATTGTGCTCGCGTGTTCGCGCGCGAAATTTCCGATGGTTCGCGAAGTATCCGCATCTGGCGCATACATGTGCACCATTTGCGCGAACATGCGACAGGCATAACTCCGCGGGGACCGCGAAACATCACATCGAAAAGGCTTTTGCGTGAAGGCATCGGGTTTGGAGCGTTCTTGGAAAATTCCTCTGGCATCGGAAATGGGTCAGTGTGTCCGCCGCGAGGCTGAGGTCGAGCTCTCGTTGCGGCCGGTGTGCATCTGCATTCTGCAGTGGCCGAAATCGCGACGCGCCGACCGCGGTACCAATCGATACACACTATAGTATAGGTCCGGGATCCGGAACTTTATCGCGTAATTAGCTTTTACGCTCACCGCACCACTTTCAATTACGTCTGTTTCCGTTCCTTCAGTAGTTCTATTGTCTCTCCTTGTCTACTCAGACAAAGCTCCGCTGAGGCACTAAGTGGTGGGGGAAGAACGAGGATGGTCTCTGTAAATTTTATTGTAACAGATTTGGCAAATTTAAGCGAGCACTACTGTATTTGCGAGCGATGCCCGGTTTTTGTGGTCACAACTATTGTAACGTTATTTCCAGGTTTAATGTTATGTTATTATAGGGCGTTGAATTCATATCGATACCTGTTGGAATGTTATGAAGTAAAAAATATATGTTAAGATTTAAAATATCGAGGTGACTTTTATAAAAAAAACTTTGTTAATGTGAAAGTGACTCAAGAAAACAAAGTATCGCGATGGTATACAATGTGTTATACGCGCGACGAACGTTGCTAGCTTTCTGTGTGACGCTCAAGTAAAGGGGGGCCTTATATAACCCTGCAACGACGTCCCAAAAACCGTTAAAATAAGGGGAGGAACTTTCCATCCTTGAAGATGCAAGGAGAGAGTTTCCTCCCCCTAGACGCTGCATATGGGGACGTCGTTGAGGAATTGCAACGGGTCGGGTCGAGGTTCTGGCAAATGTCAACTCAATGACCAAACCCTTGGACCCGACCACCTACGGCGTGCACTTGGGAAGGACGGAATTTTCGCGTCCGAAAATTCTTTCCTTCCCACGCACAGCATCCGCTACATTAACAAAGCTCTCAATGGTTCGGCAACACGCTTTCAGTGGTCAAAGTTAAAAGTACGTTCATGTTGAATTAAAATGCATTTAGTATACCTAATATAGCTAAAATATCATAAGAAATAATATTATACGGAATATTCTGATTCTAGTTCTATGTTGTCTAAAACTACTTGAGCGTCCAGAACGCTGAAATCTGTATAAAAATGAAACGTGCTGGCATTAGCAGCTAAAATCTATACATTACCTTTTTTTAATGACTAAATTTTCATATAAAACACTCCTCGTGTCAAGTATATGTAAGCACTTTTTGTAAACCTTTCAAAAAGTTTAAATTATTAAAAGTTTTTAAAAAACCTGGATTATATACTTGAAGTGCATCTCCTCGCATATAAAACCACCATTAAAATCCGTTTTCTGATATTCCAAATTGATATGGAACATGTTAAATTTTACACCTTACAGAATCATCTTAAATGAATAATATTTTGGATTTGGGATTTTTAAAGCGTTGATTGTTTATAGGGGAAAAATTGTTTCAACACATTAAACTTGAAAAATTGACTTTTGGCCACAAAATGCGGGCTCCTGGCCCACTGTGCACCGTTTATCGTGGATCGTTCCAAGCGAGTAAGCCGGTCTGCCGCGGCTCCTACCGCGTGGGAGACGGTCTAAAGGTCATATCTGATACGATGACCGTACTTTTGTTTGTTGATACTACCCGAGACCGTGACGGTCCTCGTGAACCTCGGGTTAAGCCCTATCCCGCGGGGAGTTGTAAACAGGGTCTTGCTTCCCTGGAATATAGAAAAATGGCAGAAATCATCTTGCGGTTCTATCGGGTCTGTCTCTTTGCATTAGGCTTGATGTATATATGTGTTGGATTTTATGTGTCTGGCAGCTTTTGGTGGACGTACCATATCTTAACATGCTTAGCTCAGGTAGCTCAGCTAGATAGCCCACGCGGTCCTAGGGCTAACTTTTTGGTTTAGCCTTGAGCCCTACGGGGTCTAAATGTAGGATTTGTCTTCGGAGTTTACAGCGTGTTCCAAAGAGATATCAAATGGTCTAGGATGTATTTTAATCGTCTTTCAGCTAGTTTAAAATCCTTCGAAAGCCACCGAGCTATTTTTCAGTAGCAACTAAAATTAAGTTCGCAGTGAATGTAATTTAACTTTCTCTACTCGTATCGTTGATGCGTTGAAAGGAGAGTATTCTGCTGCAAGTTATCCGGCGCTGTTTCTCCACGATTTTTTGGCAACTAGTGCGCCCAAACAATGGCCCATAACGAACCCCAGAGTGTTTCGATGCAAAGATAAAAAAAGGATATTGCTCCTGGTCAGGTAAAATGAAATCACGAAAATGTGAATTTGTTGCCAGCAATTTGAAGTTATACGAAACACCATTTCTACTGCTGTAGTTTTATGAACTTCCTCCCTAGTTTTATAAACTGTCGTACAATTTATCAATTATGTACATTCCCTCTCGCACAATTTACTAGCACGATTGTCCCTCTTCTTCGAGTGATCGTAGTAAATGCCAGCGAAGAAGCTACGAATTTTTCCAAGCACTCTCTGCGAGAATCCGTCTCCAAAAATCAGCCCAGCTGTTCCAGGCTCTTGTCATCGAGGTATGAAGCTGCCCCGGGTCCCCAATTGTCAAATTTCGTAGACTAACCTGGAGGCGAAGCGAGAGCCCTGCGAGTCAGCAAACGAACCGTGAACACCGTGCGCCAGCGAAGCAATCCTTCACCGGGCGTCTCCCTGGAAAATATTTCATACCCGGCTTATTGCGGATGGTCCGGGATCGTAAAGGCGGACCCACACTTCGTCACTTTGGATGCACAAGCCGGATGATTCATCCACAGTGCGCGCAACAGACGAGAACCGGAGTATTTATACTGCATGCGGCAAAGAGATCTCGGCAATGTAATTGATACCATATAGAAGAACGAATCCTTGTCTCTCGAAAACGAGAAGAATCGACCATTGCTACTTCTTAACCCTTATGTCAATTACCGGGTATCCAGCTGGATACTTTTGTTACGATTACTGAATGCTCAACGCACACGTTGCACGTAAAAAACCCAGAATAACGTGATGCAAAGTGTTTAAAAAAAAATAAAAAGACCGAAGGTGGATACCCGGATATACAGTTTATTGACGACTGTATTGAATTTTGATTATAGACATAAGGGTTAAGAAAATTCAAGTAAATTCCCGCTGCCGCACTCGCACTAATTTCTTATTCTTGTTCGTATCGTCATCGAGTCGTCTCGTCCCAGTGTACGGCGAATGAATATTAAGAGCCGGCCAGGAAGTTTGCGGTATCTCGGATTTCGAAGGAGAGCCGCTCTCTCCCCAATAGAGGGCCGATTTAATCCGTCCGGAAACCGGTGTCTGACAAATCGGCCGGATTATATCCATTCATCAGCGAGCAGGCCGCAGTCTGTTTGCGCGCGTTGCGCTCCAGCAACCCACATTTATCTCGTGCCAAGCCTGCGCTTTCGTATTTACGGCGTGCACGGCCTGACGTGCCGGCCGTGGACGTCAGTCTCCGGAATTTTTCCCGACTTTTGTTTTGCCCGTGTCGCAATCGATCCATCGCGACCGGCCTACCGTCTCGATCACGATTATTCGGTATTCGAGTGTCCATATCAATCAATTATACTCCCCCAGACGCATGGGGAACGGTGAACATAAGCGGACGGGGTGCCTGGGAGGACGGACATGGTTTATGATGCTCGCGTCATGGTCTGCTATTTTTGAGATCGAGTTCTCTTTACACGTGTCTTTTTCGCAAGGCTTGTGCCTTCTTTGATTTCTCAAGGATCATATTTATGGGATGATGTTCTTGAGATTTTTGTCGACGATATCAGGTCGTGTAGAATATACTGCGAATTTTATTTTGGATTATTGAAAGATTTTAACCCTTATCTTGGTTGCTGTAGAATTTTTTAGTTTTTCCTAATTGTAAGATGTATTTTTAGTTTGTACTTCGAGAGTCACTTCACTATTTTTATTCGAATCTAATTTAGCTACGTACTCTATAAAGTAACTATGTTTCGTTATATCGATCGTAAAATGTTAATAATAAATTTCCAGTGTTATTGGCGCTATGGTTCGATCATTTAAAAAACCAATAAACAATTTTGCAGATTATCAAATAATCATCGACGTTTCGATTAACTTATACGCATACTTTTACAGACGCAAACAAATACATCTTGAAAATGATTCAAAAGTGAATCGAAACGTCGATGATTATTTGATAATCGAATCGTGGCGCCAATAACACTGGAAATTTATTATCTATAAAGTAACAGTTTACATTGTTATCAGCGACGTCACTTAACAGAGTCGCAGATTGGATAAAATCTACACCCTAATCCAAATTCGGTAACCCTCCCCTATGCAGTAATTATCGTTTCGCATTTGATTCAGCTACGTACCCTATAGAAATAGAACTATTCACAGTGACATCATTGGTCACGATAGACATTGGAAATTGAGTCAAATCAGTGCCCTGGTTCAAAGTTCATAACCCTCTTCTATGAATTAATTATAAATTCCGCATAGCATCTGATTTGCGGTAAGTATCCTATTCAAATAGATAGGTTGATAGTGTTATCAGTGGTCAATTGTCTACGAGTTGGAAATCGAGTCGTATCGAAATGCTGGTTCAAATTCAACAGCCCTCTCTCCTATAAACTTTGAACTTCTCTTCGCATTTGATTTAGCTAAGTACCCCAAAGAAAAAAACCATTCGCAATGCTCCCATTGACAGCAAATGCGATCTGAATTGACCACGAGTTGCAAGCTAGCTCGACTCCGCGAATCAGTGAAAACTCGCCGACCCTCGCCTACGGCCTGGGTCCGTATTCAACAGTGTCACCGAAAAGAAAAGTAGTTGGCAAGCGGAAACGGGGACGTCGATCGTGAAAATAGGCTGACGTGTTTGGTCGGATGGCAGCGTCGGATCGCGTCATCGTAGTTCGGGCATCGTATCGAGGCGTCGCGTACGTCACCGTTCGATGCCAGGGGCGTCGCGACGCCGCGACGCGCCAGACGGATCGCGGCAACAACAGCATCTCAGCCTCGATCGTAGAATTTCGACGATATCCGGTTCGCGCCGGTTCCCGCTGGCTCGCTTCCGATCTTCGGCATCGTCTGCTGCACGCTGCTCTCGACGTGGCGTCGCGTCGCGTGGCGTCGGTGTCGGCGTCGTTGTCGTTGTCGTTGTCGTCGACGTCGTCCCTTTTCGACGAGTCGCGTCCGCTTGTAACCGAGGGGATGAAAAAGAGGGGACACGGCGTCGTTGCGTAAGCGTCTGGACGCCGAGGCACCGTTGCGTCAGTCGTTCGAAAGCTACTAAGCATCGCGGTCCACGAAAACTCGGCCGAGAGCAAAACCGGCGCTCGCCTGCGAACGCTAATCCGTGAGTCTCTCGCTGATCCGGGGCGTCGGTTCCCGCTCGAAACCGGGGACCGTTCCCCATCGGGTTCCCACGGGGTTCCTGCGCTCCTGGCTGGGTCTCCTCAAGGTCACCGCGTCCGACGTTGTTCCGTGTGTCCCGGACCTTGGTGCTGGGAAATCTCAAGGTCAATGCCACGTCGCCCCGCAACAGCAACAGCCGCGCGCAGTCGCGTCCTCCTCAGGATCGGACGGTTTTATGGTGGCGCCTCCGAGAGTTCGAACGCATCCCCTCTCGACGATCGATCGATCGATCCATCGATCCGCCGCCGCGTCTCAGCTATCGACCATGCGGTTACGTAAGACGCGCTCGTTATTTCAGCATCGCGCAGACTAATGATCACGGCTCGCAGCTCTTCGGGGGGGGCCTCTCGCTTCGTCGACGATTCTTATCGTCGAACTTGGGTTTTTCGGCGGATTTAAAGAGCCCGGCAGCTTAGAGATTAGATTGGAGATGGATAGCTAGACACGTGTCGCGACGAGATCGAGCATCGATAGCCCGCTCCGGGGTTATGTCGATGATTACTGTTCTCGATTGTGCTCCGTGAGTTCGTCGTTTTTATTGCAGTTTCGGTTTCACGACGGTTCCGTGTGAATCGATGCAACGTGTGATTAAAAGCGTGCTCGGATAGTTTGCGGTAGGGGTGTGAAGCGAATTCGAGAATGCGAGTGGTGGTGGCAAGGTCGTTGACATAAGGGTTGACATTCGCAACCCCTCCATCTCTTGAAACCGCTCGGACCTTTCTCTTTAATCCGCTCCGCAATTTTTCGATGCAGTTCTCGATGCAGGATATCATGGTTTCTCGATGCAGTTTTTCGCATCTACTCGCGACCTATTATGTAAATGTGCTGTTCGTGCATTTCCTATTTTCGCATACATTTGGGTGATTTAGTTTCTTTATATTATTGGCAAACGGAAGACATTTAATGCGATTTAATTAGATCTGTGGGTATATTGTGACAGATCAGGAAGAACGGACAATCTATATGCTTATTATAAATCATCGACATAACCTACACACGTACGCGCAATAAATCATGCAATTCTACGCGCACTTGCCAAATTTCAATTATTGGAAACAGTGTAGCACGAACGTTGTACGAAGATTGATATTACGGAAATGAAATTTTTATGCAAAATCAGCATGTATTGATTACAAGTTACAGAACTTGCATATATTTTTTTTATTAACAATTTCACAGAGTTGGAAACCACGCAATTTCTTCAATTTCTCGAATGATTTTCCTATTTTCCATTCGATGCAAAATGTCTTATACTACACCGTTCACTATCATTATGCACGTACAATGACAAATGCAACGCTGCGTCGAGCAAGCATCGAAACAACTTCCCCAATTGCAATATGAAAACTACGAAACCACTCTGCCTGGTGCATTGTCAACGTGGTCCGGAATAAAAGTCAATGCTGCAGAAATTGTGGGCGAAGAGGAACGGAGCGGATTAAAGGGGAACAAAGAGCGTTTATTAAGCGAACGATGCAGCTCGCTGCTGCGGTATCGGATGCAGCGGTCTCCTTTAAGGTGGCGCGTCACTTTCCAACCTCGAATTTTTCCCCGACCCGGTACCCTCGTTAAACGTTAGTGGCCGAGTTCGTCGCAATGACGCAGGTTCGCCGGGTGCTCCGAATGTCTGTCGTCGACGGAACGGAGCTTTCGCTTGTGCATCGACGTTTCTGCGACCTTATCAATCGGGGCTCGTCGATAAGCCGTATTTGCAAGCTGACCCGTCGTGCAGCATCGTTCCGCGAAGGTGAAGGGGGAAAACGGGAATACCTCGCTGCAACCGATTGCATTTTTCCCCCGTTTCTCCGTGCATCCCGCGACGACGCGGTCGTGACACGTGTCCGCGCGCAGCCTTTTAATCAAAGAGACGCATTGCCATCGAAATCCTCGGGACCTCGCGACCGATTCTGCATCGCGTTTTTCCTGAACGTGGCCAATGATCAATATTCGCGAGCACAGTCCTCTACGAGGAGTCTCGGAGCGTCCTTGACAGCTTCCTCGAACTTTCGAACGAAGAATCGCTCCGGCGTAGTTCCCGAAACGTGCTGACAGTTTATGTTTACCATGCCACGTGATCCCGGCCGGTAATTAGATGCACGCATACCGGAAACCAGTTCCCCCTATAAATATTCAAATCACTTTATATTTGGCTCGCAGATTGGCTCGTCTTCGTAGCTGTGATGTCAACATACCCATCTTCTCGGCTTTACGAGGCAATCTTATCTCCTCTTTTTGCGTTTCGATAACCAGTAGGCGATCCTTGTACTTACGAAGACGAATTCGAAAGACCTTCCTCTCCGTCCCTCACAAATTTTGAGAATTTTTGTGGGAAGAGTCGAACTTTTGAACTTTTCCAAGTTCCGCTTTGACAGTAGAAGTTATGAAAGTGATTCTTACATAGAACGATTCTGTAGATCTTCCTACATTCAAATGTGTTCGAATGATTTTGAAAGCGAGCGAGACGTCTTCGACGGAGGTTCGTGTGTTGCCACCAGAGACGATCGTGGATTGCGCAATATGATCGGCGAGTATCGGGTCTCGTTTTAAATGTCGTGCCTCATGAATTGTCCAGTATCATGTCAACCGATAAGGTAGCCACTCGAGTTGACGGTGCGTTAACTGTTTTAACCGGTGCAGTACTCGAGAATTATACGACATATGGTTAAATCAAGCACTAATAGTCATGATAATATATTATTTTCAAGATCATTCGAGGTGGAGAAACTTTAATACGGCTACCGTTCCATAAAGTTCATGTAGACCACGCCTGGGCAATTGGTGCTCCGAGAATCGATGACGTAGAATCGGCTACCCCCACCCGGCCAGCGCGAGTCCTGTTCGATCTTGCGCGGCAGGTTCGGACGGGCACTGGAGCGCGATAGTGGAGGTAGCCGACTCTACTCTCGGAGCACCAATTCCCCAGGTAAATAAACCATTCTAAACCATAACAAACCTCCGAACAATATCCTATGATTTTCTAAAACGATCAAAATTCAAAATCGGTAGACTGCACAAAACCACTGCAACGAACCTTCTCAAAATTCCACTAAAATTTCCAATAGTAATCCGAGGACACTGGCCCAGCTTCGAAACCGATTATAAACCGGTCTGTGTCGTACGATTAGCTAAAGCACTCGATCGAAGAGGAAATTGTAAAAATCTGCGATAGCAACTCGAGGAGGAGGCCGATCTCGCATTGGAATTGATTGTGAACCGATCTCGATATCCACGATCTGGTAGGAGGGCGCGCGGAACGGTGACCGGGTATACCAATGAATAATTTATAATAACTTCGGCGCCGATCGGGCTTAGGGTTCAGTGTATCACGTGGGGAGGTCGGTTCGGGAGGTGGCGACGGGTGCTACGACCGGCTACGAGGAAACCCAGCCGCATGTGAACTCCGGGAGCCGGCGTTATCTCGTTGATGTCACCTCGAGCGTATAAAAGACAGGCTCTTTCGACAGGTGGCTTCAGTAATTCGTACGAGGACGCCAGTACCGGGACCGATTCTGCCGAACGTGTGTGCAACGCGTCATCCCCAGAGCATCGTCGTCAACGTGACTTTTCCCATTCGATCCGTGCGTCGATCATACCGTCTCGTCATCCCCTAAATTGTCAGCCAAAGCGCAGCTCCTGCCCGTTCGTTCTTCCACGATCGTAGTGGAAGCCACAGGCGAGTCCTTCTGGTAGACACCGTGGTCCCGTGCAAAGACCGTTGGGAGAGACCCGTGCACTGTCACAGTGACCCGCATAGTGACGCCCGGTGAAGTCGCGAGGGACACTTATGAAGGGGTCCGTCAACGCACCAAGGCCCATCGTTGATCAGAACAGATATATTTGGGATAACGATTGGAAGCAGTAGACGCTGACAAGGTATGTGACACCTGCTCGCCATAACACGCTTCTGGTGGACCTTCTGTGTGTTCATGGTCGACTCATTGTAGTCGGAGTCATAGACGTCTGCATCCCTCGATTTAGAGTCTGTCTTGGGAGCTTGATGCATTTTTAATTCATGCTCTCAATTTAAATTTAAGGCTAAATACAGCGTGGAGCGATAACTATGTTTACTTTGAATATCTCCGTTATTTGTAATATGTAATATGAAAAAATACCATATACATATTGTGATACATACATTTGTCATGTGTGTGGAGGAGATTTCAAGGTTATCTTCATTTTTTTAAACGGACTGCTGTATTTTTTTTATTGCGGCTTGATAGCGGCTGTTGAGACGACTTCGTCGAGCTATTATTGAAGGTTGTACAAGGTGAAACGTGAGAGTAAAGCAGACTTTCTTAGATTACAGAACATGTTCGAAATGGTGACCGTTTGCGTCAATGCAAATGTGTCCCTGCTATATGTGCCCGTCTTATCGTCTTTAAACTTATTCTAGCGCATTGCATATCACAGATCCTTATTTTATGTAAACGAATGGTCTTGTAACAGTGTTTATGTTATGACAATACATCTTGTGCAGCTAGAAATGTAAATATTCCGGAGGTTCGTAACATTGACGCGAAATATCGGTAGTCAGTCTCAGCGGATTGCTCAATCAAGCAACAGTATGATAATCAAAATGAAGTTTGTTTTTGAAGAGCTAGTGGATGTGACCCTCGTTTATGAAAAAATGCGACAAAATCCGACAAGACATGCAGCCTGGTATGACGAACGATATCCAAACCGTACATATCCCTCGCACCGAACATTTCAAAGATTGTTAAAAAAAGTAAAAGAAACCGGAAATTTGAGTATCCGTAAGAGCAGTCGTCGTAAAACAGCAGTTGATGGCAGAAATGAAATTGGCATTATTGCGACGGTAGTTCATAATTCTCAGACTAGTTCCCGACAAATTATATTGTTAATCATTGGAAAGGAAAGCAGAGTGCAACTCTTTCGACTTTGTACGATTACCGGTATCTACATTGTGTACAGGATGTTGCGGAATTTGTAATAATGGTGAAAGATAGGGTTCCGCGAATAGTAACAATGGATACCGACTATGTCACGGTGAAAGCTAGTTAAAAAATACCCTTAATCATAGGGATGAGTAACAGTGGATGGTGGCTATTATTCTTGTTGTACAGTAGATCCGAGGAGAGCATTTATGCGATTCATTCTTGACGGTTGTTGCTCTCGAGAGTAGAACTCGTGGGAGATACTCTTCGAAGTTTGTCTCGAGTCAACAAGTTGCGTTAGATTGAAATCTGCGGTTTAACACGGAGTTCGAGTCACTGTTTGCTAACGATCAATGATAGCGCTTATATAATTACTTTCGTAGACATTGCTGATGTATTAATTAATGGTGGGGATTAAGGGGGAACTTTGTTCTCTTGCACTTTCGCAGTAGCTATATGTACAATAGTATACTGTTTCGCTCCTGTACTCTTTCGAGTACAAATTGAGATTAATGATTGCTAGTGACGATTCTACTTCAAATATTTTTTCTCGATTGTTAGATTTTTTCTCCACTTAGATTCCGATGATTTATCAACACTGTTATTATTTAATGAAATACTTTTTGACGTATTCCTTTATACCCTAGATAATTAATATTGTCACTCAGGAAAGCATATAATATAAAACTTTAAATGCGAAAGTTAAAAGAAAGTTGAAAGACGAAGGGAGGATTAAAATGAATGATGTCAATGATGATATACCATTTTTTTTTTTGAAAATGCTAACTCATCCAGCATTGCAACGAAATAAAAATCAAACTGAACCTTAAACTGTCTATTTAGCCTTAAGCTTCTGGCTCTAGCTGCGAATCTTCGTAAATCCCCACAACTTAATTGAGTCGTGCAAGAATCAACGATGATTAAGAGAAATTGACGTAGCAGTATAATCCCCCGCGGCTTTATCTATCGATCTTGATTGGCGGAATGATCGATTCATTCTTTTGTCTTTATTTAGAAAGTCTATAAATATACGCGCTAATACCAGCTGATCGTTACAAGATACAATTCTCTTAATTTCGCGGTAGATCCGAACATCGTCGAAATTTGTTCACTGACCCGGTCAATGGTCTCGCGTGTGTACCAATGTGTCGTTGATCCCCAGTGAACGCCTAGCTTATTAAGTGTACTATGCCGGCCCGCGTAATCGACGGAAAACGTGAAAAGCACGTGCTGCGCCGAGCGAATGCAACAGGGAAGCCGGGTTCGTGCATAGGGCTGACCTGTCGTCCACTCGGGTCAACTCTCGGTTTGCCTTTTCCGCTCGTCGACTTGATCCGGACGCCATGATTAGACTCATCCTTATGCAACTGTAGCCCACAGAAGATCCCGAAGTCCCGCAAGTTCGTTTCCATCTGAACGAAATTATTTCCGCTCAACAATTTTTCCGCGCGAAACAACTTTCCGTGGACTGGCACCGTAAAACTCTAAAAGTAATTTGTGTTCGAAACTTATTTTTTTTTACAGAAATCCTGGTACTTGTACATCACTTTAAATCCTTAATACAATATATGTATACATTGTTTATAACACGAATAACTTTTTGAATGGAATGTATCATTACAGGAATTTTGAAAATAATTAATAGGGACAGAAGGCCTAAAATCAAAATTAGAATTAAAATAAAAATTGAAAATTTGTGCGAAAAATTCGATTTCCTGCATTTCTCGAACAAAAGTTACCTTTGTATAAGAATTTTGATAGCTACTTATTGAAACAGAAAGTAGTGATGTGAATAGCTCTCAGACCACGCGTGTTATTATGGTGATCGACGCGAATCGCTCGTTTATTACAGAACCGCTATAGCAGCGTCTATTTATGGATTCCTTGAAGCGACTGTGTCGAGAATAATATTTACCCACAGTCTGTAGTTTCATTATGTGGAAAAGCGAACTACACGACATTCCCTACTCGCTATTTTAATTTCGTAGCGAAATTTACTCGCCTCTACTTTCCCAGTTGCTATTACTGCTTCGCCCGAGGCGGACGGTGCATGAGCACAGTACAGTATTTGCACGCTCCGATCGTTTATAAGAATAAATACGTTAAATACAGCTAAGAATTTCAATATTATTTGCAATTATTTAAATCTCCGAAATTATCACAGTTTTAAACATAGACAATTTCTCATGAATATGCAGCGAATGTTATGCATTTACGACAAATATGAGTAGATGTAATTTAGAACAGTAAAAAAATATTGGTAGAATTTAAAGATACTGTTATATGATTTTCAACCTATTAAACATATTAAGAAAGATAAAAAATTTCTAATTCACTCCAGTTTGTTGAAAATCAAGTAAGAAATTTTTATTTTGCATAAACATCCGCTGTCTACTGATGAATCAGAAATTTATCGTTCAAATAACTTTTAGATATACGATAGATATAAATTTTCTTCTTCTTTTCTCAAATTATTAAATTATAAATCGTAATTAAATGGTCTTTTGATTCACCGGTCCATCTGTACGAAGGTTAAAGTCCCCGCTATTGAAAGTGTACACTGTTTACTATCATCATTTTACAAAATACTTCGGAATCAACTCTCTGTTGGTCGACAAAACTCGTTCGCCTGCGACAGGTAGTACGAAACTTCGCATTCGATACGGAAGCCGATCGATTCCGGACACCGGGTATTAATTTTGGCCGGGAAGTTTGGATTCAATCACGGCCGGCTAGATTGCTAAAAAACGAGAGGCACGGTTCGCTAATCAACGAAGATTTCGTATGCATCGAAGCCTCGGAATTAAAATTCAAAGGCACGGATCCGCTCGGCTCCAGCTCGGCTCGCTTCAACACTCGGAGCGGGGCCAGTTCGCGCGAGGAAAGCTCCCGGTGTGCCGGCCGTGTGCTCCAAAAATAATCATCGTCCATGTATAATGTTTATTAAGCGCGGCTGCAAACTGGCACAAGGTTCGGCGAGGATAGCCGTGTTCGTTGACCTACATGAACGGGGGTCCGCGGCGGGCCGCGAAAATCCGCGCGAACCCGCTCGCCCCGGCGCGGCGTTTAATATCACCGGCAAAATGAAGTCCGACCGGACCGGGTCTCCGTCTGCTGCCGTTAATATCCTTCGAAATAAAGCCCCGTCGATCTCCATCGGCTGCGCGGACGCGGATTGGTAACGCGCCAAAATTTTCACCGGAAATTTTCGCCCGAAGGTTCGCGCTAGAAACATTTCGACGGGGAACGCGCCGCTGTTCAAGAAAAACACGAGGTACCCGCGATCAATCAAAATCTCGCAGTATGCAGTAGTCCGGCGAGCGTTCTTGAATTTTTTGCGCGTATTTTAACTTTCGAAATTAGCGAGGAAACTCTGCGAACACTGGTCTGAACATTTTAATTAACGCTGTGGCTAGCTAGCTGTAAAAAACGATTTCATGAATGCTTCTGATGTCGACTTTTTAGAAATAGTATACTCTAGTATTGTACAATAAAATAATGAAATAAACATTTTTATGTGAATATTGATATGGACACGTCTGGGTCTAAAAGGATGCACCGAAGACCGGTGTTAACACTACTTCCGTAAACCAGTATTCAAACTGAAAACAAAAATCAAAGATGCTCATATTCTAGTAATAAATTCTTAGCCTGAAGAAAGGATATTTGAAGATGGGCCGTTCACTTATTCCGCTTTCCGGTCGCGTCACATCCCGCACAATGCGCCGAGTCGTCGATGCATGAAGCACGTAATTATGAGGTTGCTTCGCAACGAAGCTTCTTATTCCGAAGTAATCTTCGTTGACAGGCAGGCTTACGTTAATGGACTGCGACTGTTTCTAGAGCGAGAACTGAAGAACTTAGAATATTGTGGCGGGTTATTGGGTTATTAAACTTGACTTGGAACTCCTGCTTATTAAACTGCAGATGTTTACTGGTTTACGGTGCCTCGTGAGATCTAATCAAAGTTCAGCGATGTTTGCATTAACGAACGGGGAATAAAAGTCTCGCCGCGGTTACGTTCGGATAAACAAATGATTAGAATTGACAAGAGACAAAATGTCCAAGAGCAGTTTACCACGAATAAATTTATTCGCTTCGTTCTTACCTCTTGGAATCGTCCGATCAACGAACAAAATTTTTCGCACATTTCAACGATTCAAAATTCGCGTATTATTATTATATTATTAGTAATATTATTAGCGTAACTATTGGCGGTATCGCTTCCAGAATTTTACGAATGCATACGAGGTGCTCCTATTGCGCATCAGACCGCAGCGACGAATAGAAAAGTAATTTCGCAAACACCGTTTCTGTTCTCTGAAATGTGGAACAATGGTCTCAGATAACGAAATCCGACGATCGTTCGAAACGGTGATGCGATAGGGCTTGCACTGAACATACAAGCGCAAACTTTTCAATCGTTCGCGATTCGATTGATTCGGAAGGCTGTTCAAAAAATCGGCACTGTTTATTGCGGTTTCGATCGGCGGCAGAGCATCGCGGCGACCTTGGTTCACCTGGCGCAACGTTATCCACGCTATTCCCACGATCCCGTGTTCCCTGTTTCTTTTTTCTCCGCTTTTACTCCGGTTCTCGATGGCCAGCGAGAGGACCATGGACCAATTCTGCTCCGTTACTAGTCCAATTGACGCGAACGCTCTGTTATCTATCCCAGAGTGTTTATCTGTCACGTTGATTTTCCTCCAATTGATACGCTCCTTCTGTCTCTCTCCGTTCCTTTCGGTTCCAGTGCATCGTGCCCCCCGCTCTTTGTCCCGTAGATTCAAATTTAGCGGGCTTCCCAGCCGCGAGGTTTTTCTCTATTATTCTCCTTTCTTTTGATTTTTATGCATTTTCTAATTTTTAGTGAAAAATTAGAAAAATCCAAGAATAGTGTTATGTTGTTTTCAATCCAAAAAGAACTATTAGGGTACGAAATGAATATTTATTTAACTACTGCTTCCTAAAATCGCTGCTGAAGATTCTTATTATGCATAAAGATTCGCAGTTTACCTATCATTCGCTTTCTCCCTCTTCGGTTTCCTTTATTCGTTTTTATTAACAAGTTATTTTCATTCACTAACTTTGAATTTCGCGGTAAGCGGGAAATGCGAAATTATTGGATCAAGTTTGAAGTGATTTCTGCTCGATCTTCTTCAAAACGATCAGAAGCGGTTGTAATTGTCTGAAACAAGGGAACTGGACATATTTAGCTAGTATATCTGAAGACGTAAATGTTAACTTTAAACCATATTTTTAATTTGAGCGACTTCTACAGCACGCGCTGGATGTTTTTAATGGTCATTTCTATTGTTCAGAACCGTGTGACAAGTGATTTGTGATTTCCGTTGTGTAGATATACAATGACATTTCATGGAAACTCGGGAGACGAATGATAAGACGAAGAAATAGTTCGTTGCCAATGATCCTTTGCGAAACGTAAGACGCTTCTTCCCGCTATCGTTAATTAAAAACAATATTGTACAATAGAGCATTGGAAACCATTAAAATCTTGTGCCATAAATTTTTTATAAACATGGCTGGTTGATAACACAGGGCTCCGTTTGTCTTAAGAAATTATGAAACATAAATTGCACCAATCTTTATGGAGCATTGTAAACCATTCAATTGTTTTCACCACAATGGGTATTTTAAAATGGAAAAACATATTTAACAGCATGACCTTCGCATTGACCTTCTAGAGGAAACTAAAAAACATAAATTGCACAACACTTCTACGACATAACCCAACCAAGCTTCCACAAAGTTTTATAAAGCATTGAAAATCAATCGATTCTGTGTAACTAGATTAGGCATTTCAAAATGGAGAGTCACACCTTTTAATCGATTATTCTTCTTCGAATTCTATTTTTTTTTCTCCCTTATCTGGACCATAACATGTTTTATTCCTTCGATGAATTTCGCGAGTACCGATAGGTCTGTACCTCATACACCACGATTGCTTCTGCGTTGAAGATTGCCGTTGATTACTATTGACTACTTCGGCGCCTCAAGTTCGACCTTCTTGTAACGAGATCACACTATAATTTAAGCCATTCGAGACAACGAACTCGAATTTCCTTCTAAACACGGAGATAATTATTTTCGGTGTTCGGATTCTCACCAGCGTCTACCGAAGATCGTAGAGAAAATCCCTGGATGAAACAGGAGAGTCCAATTATCGTTCATCGTGATCCAGACGTTGCAACGTTGTTTCTTTCCGCTGCCGTACAAGATGGTTCGTGCCCGTGCACCGCCCGAGGCGTAAAAATTGGACGGCGATCGACGAGGCACCGGTGAATTTTCGAAAGTCGTAAACCGCGATTGGAAATTGTGCGGGATTGTTCGCCCGCGGGGCGAACCGAACCGAACCGAACCCGGCTCGTTTTGGGAACGACCAGGAACTTCGTATCTTCGCAGATTTCCCTCCGGCCGCTTTATTTTCCATCGTGAGAACGATTACTCCCACAGATTTTATTCAGTTCGCCGAAAACGAAGCTGTCCTTCGATAATTCCAAGGACGTGTCCATTGATCATTCGTACACCATCTACGTGGGCTGCTTTCGCCCGCAGAAGTCGATTTTATGTATAGCAGTATCGAAACTCACGAATTTCATGCTTGCATCCATTGAAACATTCTTTATCTATTAATATAGACTTTTATACAAAATAAAAATTTTCTGAATTGCAAGCAACTGAAGCGAACTAAACATTTATTTTCATTCTCAATGCGAATTTTTATGCAAAATAAAATTTTTCTGAATTGCAAGGAACTGCATTGAACTGTATTTAACACGCTGAAAATGGTATAGTAGCGTGTTTTAAACCCCTTAATGCTGTGACCGTCAACAAACGGTTGCTATAAAGGATATCATATCGCTTCCAGCGAGAAGTATTATTAAATAATAAAAGCGTTAATCCGTCGTCGCGTAATTGGCAATGCAGCGGTCATCGATCGTCTCCCGTCGGCTCATGTGTCATCCGGCAGACTCAGCCATCTGTCTGCTGATCGAAAATCCCCAACGTTATCAGCATCGAAGGAATCAGTCTCTTTTACCTATCCGCGACTTCTTATCTGTCGAACTCTGTCAACTCGAACGGCACTCCGAAAAGATGATCGGACCCAGCGATTCCCGGGCAGTCCCGCATCGATCGGATTACCAGCAACCAGCCTGCCGAGCGGAATCGAATGTTATTTGATTTTTCGAAGATCGAAATTCTCGTCGCGAAGCTGCGAGAACACGAATGAGAGAGAGGGCGTCTCTCGAGTTCCGAAGACACGGAGTTATCGTCGGCCCCGTGGGAAACAGCTTGACGGAATTAACGTTTACAAGGGGATTATGTCGGCTCCGGTCGGACATCGAAAAGATACTGGGTGTCGCGTGGCGAAATCTTTCCATTTGTCACGAATCGGATTACGTTTCCGCGCGCAGACCGAGTTTCTCGTTCGATATCTCGAGCTTTTCGTTCCGTGGGCGCCATAAAAATGCAGAACGACGGTCGCGTCTTGTACAGCATTCGGGGATCGACGATACCGAGATGATATCTGGCTGCAGATTGATCTACGTCCCGATATATCGACGCTACATCGATCTTCCCGTTATCATCTCGTGGCAATATCGTCGCGCGATTTCGAGCACGCGGACGGAATTCCCAACCGCGCGAGCCCACTTCGCGATTATTTTTGGACCGACGCGACGGGGGCACGGATCTACGCGCCGCTTTTCAAACATGACCAGGCTATTTCGATCGGAGCACACCGCGATCGCGGAAAATCATTGACACGATACCTGATGCCGCCTTTGCAAGTTAATATTTCCGTTGGGTACAGCTACTTCCGATGTTTCGCGAACAGTAACGACTAGACAGCGAATTCTATGCATTTATGACAAAAATGCCGTTGTATTATTTTCAACCTGTTAAACATATTAAGAAAGACAATAAATTTTTATTTCACTGTAGTGCGTTGCAAATCAGGGGTAGCAAAATTTTGATTTTGCCCAAAGATCCGCTGTCCAGTAAAACGATATCTAACAATAAAGACGACCAACGGTAAAAACAACAAAGACGAGAAAACAGTGAAAACAATAAAGACGATGTAACAGTAAAAACAATAAGGATGGCATAACAGTGAAAGCAATAAGGGCAACATAATGGTAGCACCAATAAAGGCAATCTAGCAGTGAAACCACCAAAGCGGTCGAGACAGTAAAAACAATAAAACGATAACGACAGCATAACAGTGGAGACAATGAAGACGATCTAACGGTGAAACATCGAAGAGGGACGGAACAGTAAAAATTATAAAGACGAGCTAACGGTAAAAACAAGAAAGGTGACATACCAATAAAGAAACGACAAAAGGCGGGATGTTTCTTCGAAGAAACGACGAGACGTTTCCGCGTAATCCCGCGTCGCAGGAAGGTGTAAAAATTCAAAGGACCCTGAATGAGCGTCAGCCTCGGTTTATTTACGGTTTCGCGTGCGTGATCGATATCCGGCGGCAATGTTTCTCGAAAGAGTCTCTCGAGCCGGTGGCGCGGTATCGCGATTGATCAGTGTCAGCTCCTTTTCAAGGGAAAGATACGCTGGTTGGTGAGGGATAATTCGGATCCGGCGCCGAATTACCTCCCGATAACGACAACGCCGTCGTATCGGCTCGATCGTCCATTATTTCGCGTATCATCGATTAATCTGGCCCGCTCGTGTACCCCGGCTGCTTCTCATCGGTCAATCTGTCCGCAATTACCGGCGCTCCGGGCGCATGATATACGGGGTGCCGGCGATCGGGTGGTGCAAGTCGCAAGGAGGTGAACATCTACGTGAAAAGAAAAACGTCGAGACAAAACAATAATGTTTTGTCGTCTAAGCGTTCGTTTTCGAGAGAAACGAGTTCGAAGATCCGTTGGGTTCGCGTGCTCTGTTATCAGACAGCGAATGTTTATGCATTTATAGCAAAAATTAACAGATACACTATTTTATGCAAAAGAAAGAAGCACCCCGGCCATATTTAATAGAAAAGCATACAAAATAAAATAGAAATAGTACTGAGAATATGTGTTATTGCGGATTAACTAATACTTTAAATGCAACATTTCAATCATTGTGCAATACAATTTCTACATAAAGATATTGTTTGTCATTATATCTTGTAATTATACTGTGTGCTTATTTTCTTTGCACAGTAGTGTATAATTTTAAACAGATAGAATATTGGAAAAATTTAAAGATACTGTTATATTATTTTCGACCTATTGAAGATATTAAGAAGCGAAATAAATTTCTACTTCACTCCAGTTTGTTGCAATTGAGATAAACAAAATTTTATTTTGCACAAAGATCCGCTGTCTACCTATTATACGGAGTGTCCCGATCTAACAACAAATATTACGAAAGATCAATTTTCTTAACACTAAGTCTACCGTGATCGGTCAAACGAGCGTTTGCAGATTTTGTATTTTACAATTATTGAATTTATAAAGATGCTTACGTTGGAAATGATTATAAACGATTATACATATACGTAACTATAAGTGCGTATGGTCGAAATTTTTCGAAAAGTTTATTTCTAGTGCCAAGGTCGAAAAAATCGACTGACTCACAAATGTTCTTAAAAGCTGACTGTTAAGCATTCATTATTATAGAAATCGCACAAAATCTAAATAAAAATCAATCGTGTCATTTTTATATGGCAACGCACAGTAGCCATTTTCCGTGCTCGGTAGTTTAAGAACATAATCACAGTATGGTTCTCTTGAAAATTCGATCGTGCACCGAAACTATCGAACAGCTCAAAATACTTCAAGTTCATTTCCCCCTCCTCTCGTCCAAGAATACCTCCTCAACCACGATTGTTGACATTCAACTTCCTGTCGACAACCGCGAAACTGCCTACCTAGTGGATCCGCAGTAATTAAGTAATGTTCGCTGCATTTATCATTCGGATCATCCCTGATTGTATCGAATCGGAGACAGTATCCATTCCCTCGAATGCCAGATGTTTTTCCTGGCAGAGAACCGGAAGCTGTCGCCAGTTTAAGGAGAGAAGCTGCTCCTGCGACGGTGTTCTTGGCACGTCGCTGGCCTGTTTTTCCTGATCAACGCTTGGGAGGCGTACGGTACGATGATTCTGCAGATTTCCATGTTTACTTCCACCTATACAATTGTTCATTAATATTTTCGAACCTACGTATTGCACTCGATCGAACAACAGAAGTTTTAATGGTAAAAAATCGAGTTATAATAAATATGGTGACTAGACTGCGGATTTTTTGTATTCGTGACAAAAGTGGGTGGGTGTAATTTAAAACAGTAAAAGCATTAAGAGAATTTAACCACTGCCGAACAAATGATCGGTTTTATATTTTGCAATTATTGAAATAATGAAGTGTTACATGGAAATCGATTCGACAAAATTTTTTATCCAAGCATATTATTGAAATAAAAGTTGCACAAAATTTAAATAAACGGAGCCTTGACATTTCTATAAGCTAGAACATTTTAATCGCTTTTAGTTAAAGATAGGAAGCAATTTTTCTACGGTGTCTGTGTCTCGTAATTGACGAAGAAAATTTTTATTTTACATGAAGATCCGTAATAAAAATTTTCTGCATTAAGTGCAATATACAGGAGCAACATCGATGTACAGTAACTCCCACCAATATTCGGACACTCTTACAAAGATCATAACTATACGACTTGGTCTTCGTTTTTTTTGAGAAGTTAGAACAATTGGTATGTTACGTAACGTGAAAAGAATTTTTGAAAAAATTGCACTTTGCCGGAATTGCAGAGAAAATACCAGAAGTCGCATTTTCTGAATATTTCATTATATTCTGAAAATTCCATCGAAATCGGTCAACCTTGCAACGAGCTACAAACGTTTACAGTTGGTAAAAATTGCAGTTTTCACGATTTTTGTTTAAAGATGGTAAAAATTGTAGTTTTTTCACCGCATCAACCGATTTTGATGAATCTTTCACAATGCACATAATTGACGCAGATCTACAAAACGTATTCTTAAAATTTTCAATACATACCCACATAAAAAGGTTGCGAAATGCAACATTTAGTATTTTCTCTACAATTCCGACCAATTGCAATTTTTTCAAAGATTTCCACATCATGTAGTAAACTAATTGCCCTAACTTCTTGAAAAAGTTCAAACCGTATGGTCGAATATCAAGAAAGTTATCGATTTTTAAAAGCGACCGAATATTAATGGGAGACACTGTATATCGCATATACAGTGATGTTTTCGATGCAACATTTTCTGCCAGTACATACGAGGGAATGACGTTCACGAGAAAAAGACGTAGCTTCGACCTGTTGAAGAGCGCGTTTTTGCGGCGCGGATCGGCGATTGCGCGCGCATCTCGGTGCAATCGGTTGCGCGATCGGAAACGAAGAGAACCAGAGAGGAAGAGGAACACGAATCGCGTGGACGCGAAGCCCACGCTTTCTGCCAACGGCGGAGAAGCTTCCGCGGGATTGACTTGGCAAAAAAGTGGGCGTCGCTGGCCAGACTCGTCCAAGGTTGCAGACGATCTCGTCTGTCAGGGACCGTCGCGAATTTAGCCGCCGCGGTCTCGCGAGTCTATAAAAATAAAATCCCGAAGAGAAAATCTTCCGCGTGCGCGCTCGCCGCCTGGGGAAACCTGGTTCATCGTCTGCTGAATAACACTGTAGCCGTGGCCGCGATTTTCACGATTCTCTTTCGACACACTCTGTCAATCTTTTTCTCTTTTTCTTTCTCTCTCTTACTCTCTCTCTCTCTCTTCCTCTCCGAAGCTCCTCTAACGATTAGTTGCCGGTCGCGATTCCGCTTGCCAAAGCGGGAATGGAAAGATTTATCTGGGCGGAATCGCATTCTGGTGCCAGCGTCGGAAGTTAGCGGTCATCGGACAGACTGGGTAGCTATTTGCAATGTTGTAGGATCATTTACTCGCTGCATGCACCGCGCGTGTTACTCACCGATTCAGCCACTAATTCGTGTTAATCCGTTCATTGTCATGCAACCGGTTGGGGGGGGATCGCAAAGATCGACATGATGGAATTTGTACCTACTTTCACGGTAGAATCGTCGGGGATTAGGGTGAACTTGAAGGTCTCTCTGGTAATCGATGCATCGAAGAGTCAGGGATTTGTGTGATGAATTGGTATCGTCGCTTATCTGCCGGTAATGAAATTCTCATGTGTTGTTGCATCATCCGACCGAGATTTTCCGTTTTAACGATTCCTATGCCAATGAATCGGATTGCACGTTTCTCCGAAATTGTTCATGGCTTTGTGGGTAGTTGCATGGAAGTTTCAGAGGTCGGCTCGAACGAACGTGTCGGGAACATTTAAGAAAGATCATTCTCCTTCAATTAAATCGATAACGCTAAAATTCTATTCAATTTATATTATTAGAGAATCCCGGCCATAAGTGTTGCTCGAATGATATTGCAGAAGATTTCATCAGTCACTGAACAAACTTAATTTCATTACAGGAATCGTATAGATTTAGTACATGAAAAAATCAATTAAACGATGTTTAATTAGAAATTTATGACGACACGCTGTGTCTAATACGCTCAACGATCTCCGGAAACATTTGCACTACTACTCAGCCGGGATTTCGCGCGCACGCCTCTCAATATCCCCAAGACTACGAACACCTGAGCTGATTAACTACCCGCACGAATGAAATTTAAATAAATTTGAATAAATCCGTGTGGATTTACTTCGACGAGATCCGCCGTGTTTTGCCACACGTCAAGAGATGAACGGGCAGCGAACCTGCATATAAACAGACGATTCTATCGCGAAAAACTAAAACACACTGGGTGGGTTTGTTAGGCTTCTGTAAATATTTTAGTGCGGTGCGTTCGCCTGCGTTTTAGGGGTTTATAGGTGCAATTGGCACCGGGCACCACTCTCACGCAATGAAGACCGACGAACGACGGTATCTGTGCCGCAGGACCGAATTAACGACTCATTCCGCACGGAAACTCGTCGCGGAAAATCACCGTCGCGATAAATCAGCTCCGCGAGCTGTGAATGAAACAACCGGGCTTACGCTCGCTTCGATTTTTCTTATCGCAGCCACTGTCGCGAGATCTCTATCTCTCTCTCTCTCTCTCTCTCTCTCTCTCTCTCTCTCTCTCTCTCTCTCTCTCTCTCTCTCGTGTTCAAGGCTTTCAGCGAGCACAGTTGAATCGGCATCCTCAGCCGCAAACTATTTCCATCCGCTTAACAACAAGGAAGCTCCTAAACAGCGGCGGTCATTAAGCAGTCTGGCCGCTCGTAAATCAACCGGCCAGAGGCGACCGTGTCTCCGCACGCGATTTCTAGAACGGTTAAAATTAAACCGACGATCATAATCCGATGATTCCATCGCTAGACGCTGGCTCCTGTAACCGAGATCACTCCCACGCAATCGGAACGTTAAACCATCCAAAACAATGAGTTTAGAGTCCCCGATCAAAGATCTTTCGGTACTCGAATTTTAATGATATTTAGAGCACAGTTGTCGTCGATCCAATCTTCTGGCTTAGGCGAATTTTTAATCTATTGCTGGCCAACTTCCGGGACAGTGAAAATTATCCTCGGTTCGTGTCAGTGGCGGAACTACAAATTTTCAGCCTCCCACCCGCAAAATATAATTTTGGCCCCCAAATAAAAAACAATTTATATTATGTAAAGAAAAACAAGATAATAAATGCAAAAATTTTGGGCAACCCTGCGTTACGGGGTCGTGCGGTATTGTAGTTCCGCCCCTGGTTCGTATCTTTATTCATCGTCGCGCTTTGGTGGATCTCTAATTATTGATGAATCTTCGGAGAATTTCGGTGAATGTTTTTATCAGTATTTATTATTTTTATTATTAAGCTGACAGTAATGTTAATTTTTGTCATGAATTCATAAAATCCGCAGTTTACTTATCAGTCTGAATAAGTAGGACTCCAGAAAATTGTTTACAGTTAAAATAATCGACTTACCATCGACTTAAGAAGTTCCATGTAGTTTTCGAGAGTCCACTCCTATGATCGAGGGTTAGCTTCACCCGAGAATCGTTTTTATCGAATTCGAGGAGAACCACGTGTCTCGAAGGAGTTGTTCTAAAATATACAGTGTGAGAGAAAAGTACTCATTCCTTGTTTACTTTCGGTTTCGAGTGTTGATACTGTTCCCGGAGTAACGCTCGCGCAAAATTTACAGTGCGAGGAAGAAAAGTATGCGAGCGTAGTCACCCTTTTAAAGTGGTTTTCATCCATTTTTTTTTAAATATATCGCTTTAAAACGTTTCCAATAGAATATTCAACAGTTAAAAAAAGACCGTTGCATTTTTATAGGAGAGAATACATCCAGAAATTTTAACAAGACTGAGAATATTCTAAAGTAAAGTTGCGAACGTGAAAATTCCATTTCTTCGATCATGCTGAACAAATATTTAAACACTTTTATGCTTCCATTTAGGTTCCTATGAAAAGGTAAACCGATGTTACTTCGAGGAACATTCTTGAAAATTCGAATGCGGTAGTATTAACCCTTAGAAAGCAAACGTTCATAATACATACTAAGGAACTACTTAAATCCATTTACACTCATACAGAATTTTTTAAAAACATTTTTCAATTCGAGCAAATATAAAATTAAAAATTTATTGAACTCCGTGAACTGCAATATTTCATATATAAATAATATTTTACATGCACTATAGTCTCAGATGGAGCAATGTATCTAATATGTTAGAATTCTAAAGAAACGAATTAGAGTAATAATATAATAACAGTCCTATCTTTTTAAAATTTTATCTACATATAAACAACAAAGCAAAGGAAACACAATCAGCTAAATGTTTCACGATCCAAACTGCACCCATTGCATCCCGATACAACAATCTACTCCACATTTTCTTAATTATAAATTCCAAATCTCAACATATTATCCACCAGGTATTATTTAAATCAACAAGTTACCCATATGATTGGATTATGAAGGAATAATTGTTCAGAATGGTGACCTTGATAACATATTTCAAGGTCATTGCGATCGGAGAAGAGGTAGCACATCGACAAGTTTACCGATTGAAGAAATGGATTTATTTTTTGATTATATTTTTAACTAGCTAAAAATTGCCATTGTCGTTGAACGATCTTTTAAGCAATTCTTAAAAAAGACTCAGATATAATAAATAACCGTCGGCAAGTAAGTAATGCGTTGAGATGTACCAGCGAAACACGAGCCAAAAAATGATTGCTCTGACAGAGCGTGCATAGAACGATCCAAACATAGGTCTCCGGAGCACAAGGAGCATAATCAATCGAGCAAACATTGTCCTTCAAAGTTTCACGGTCTGCGTCGAATCACTTAACCCCCGTTGCTTGCCTAAACACCGATCAATAACTCATCGCGAAGAGGACACTCGAGCAGATATCTGGCCGCGAAAACAAACGTCAGCGATTCGGCGGCCAAGATGGCGTCTTCTCTTACTCTGCCAGAACCCAGAACGTTCTCTCTGGCTGACGTCTTCGCTTCCGTCGACCGACAGATCATTCGAACGTGAAACACGTTCCGGTGCGTTTGCTAGTTTCGGTGGACGATTCGAAAGTAATAAGTTTCCCGGCGGGGGATCATTTGAAAGAGCAAAAAGAAAAAAAAGAACAAATAAACGAGAAAAGGGGTGGGATCAACTGGTGGCGGTGTGGCGGGGAGGCAATTTCACTGGAGGAAAGTTTCGTGCGTCCCCTTCCGGTCGGCGAGCCCGTTCGAGCATTTATCATTCGCGGACGGGACTCGGCCCGAGTCCCGGACCGGTCCGAGATGTTTCTCCGCGGGATAGTGGATACGGAAGCGTAACCGAGAATCGTGCCCGCCGGCCGTTTTCAGATACAATGGAAATTAATTCGCCAGGCTTAACGAACCTCCGAGGGTACAAAGCGGTCCCGCGGAATCTCCTTAATTATAATACGCGCGTACCACGATTCGCAACACGCAAAAAATTCTTTTTCGACGTTGCACTGCCCCAGGAGTTCTGTTTCTAATTAACGCGGCGCGGAAAATTACGCGGCGATTGTCCCGCGCATCGGACCAACACCGGCCACGGCGTCTGACGCTGCTAGCCAGACGAATTTGCAAACGTTCAGCCTCCAACGGATGTTTATCAATCCTCTCGGGAGAACGTAGAATAGGATTCTGCCAGCGGTTAGTTCCGGCTTCATTTCTAATCGTAGCGTTGAATCTTTCTTAGGATTCACGTTACTGGGTTAAAATCGAATCCTTGCTACATCGGATATAAAGTAACGTCGCGATCTAGCTCCCATCGCCTGGTCCGAGCAGGGACAGTGATCGTGAAGGGAAACTATGTTTTGATTACTAGCATGAACATTTTTGTTTGCTAGCATTATGATCAACTTACATACACTGGTGGAATTCATTCTGGACACTTTGAATAAAAATATTCTTTATTTGATATTTGTGCAGACAATTTGCATATACTCTGCTATGCTAAATTGGAACTGTAATACTTTTATTGTCATCTATAAGGTCTATACTTAATGTTTTCACATGATTTGGTTCGTAAATGTTTTAGAATTTTAATTAATAGATATCCACCGAAATATTAATTTTTTTGTACCTCCTTTGAAGTGTTGAAATTGAAATTTTTATTGAATATTAACAGTATGGCAGTAAAAGGGCTTTTTACTGATTTTTTTATATAAGCGAATGCCCTAAAATTAGAAAACAATGATTAAAATATAAAATACAAATGGTTATATATTAAATAATTTGAATAAATGCGAAATTGAAGAAAAATTTAAAAGTGTCCAGAATTAATTCCACCAGTGTACTTCCATCGCATGCGATGCTTACTTCAGTGTTTATAAACCGCGTTCTGAATGTCCCCACTCAAGTGCCGACAGTAGATTTCATTCGGAACCAGTCAGTTGTGTATCGGCGATTGTGGATCTTATTAGTATGACACAGTTACGAAGCATCGTGCTGAAAATGATGTCAGCGGACAAGAATCTTTATATCTCAGAAACCGTTGACCTTTAAACCTATGTTTACTAAGGTTTTTTTACACAGCACAGTTCTATATACCTTATAAATATTGAATAGTTTTTTTTTAACACCTTGTATATGAGTACATATGTACTTTCTCGACAGAAATGACGTAAATAAAATTGTAGAGTTTATTGGGCTTAGCGGATGGAGAATATACATTTAAATGAAATTCGCGTTCAGTGGATTCGACACGATACCATTATCGACATGCTACGATGCTATTGTAAATCAAAGGGTTATGGAATTAGCATATTCGAAGTGAATCTGATGATCGAGACATTGCTCAGGTGAGGATCAGAGTTGATTAATCCGAGGCAGACGCAGGAGAATGGGACTGTCTGCTGGTAGACGCTTAAAGGAGAAGCGTGTAAGGAGAATTGGACCGTATGTAGTCAGACGTGACTTACATTCGCAGTAACGGAGTACGTCGTTCAACTTCTCATAGTCATGACAAATGAGACAAGAGTTATATTGATTCGAAATGATATAAACATTATAGAATTTTGTAAATATTGTTAGATACATTTGGAATTCGGAATTTTCGAGAATTTTCCTATTTAAAACATTTTTTCGCTTCATTTTTCTTGTTATTCTCTCGCGGCAAGTTTGAAACATCGCATAAATTTCACTGTGAGAAACGTTCCCGACGTTCATAAGCGAACGATTAATCTTCCGACCCGTTCGAGAACGCCACTCCAGCGCGCGTGACGCAAAACAAAATTTCCTGGCTACACGTATCTACGAGTGTATCAAGATAAGCATTTCTGAAAACTGTAAACAATCCGCATTAACATCGAATATAAACTGCATGATAATAATACGCCCTATCGCGAAAAAATATATGATAATTGTGCAATTCACATTCTGAACCATTTGTTTGATCGATACTGGCGCTAGCTATCGCGATAAAAATAATGCGAGCTCGAACGTTCACACAGTGCACCCAAACAAGTCTAACACAATTTTCTAACGAAAACGAGCCTTCTTTTAGCAAAGCAACAAGTGGAAAGTTTTAGCAAAGTGGAAAGCGCATAATCTATTTTCTTTTGTTTTTAAAAAAATGAAAGTTTCTCAAATATATTCTCCATCACTACTTCAAACATGTTTCAGTCTTCTCTAATCTCTTCTGGATTTCTCTTTCAAAGAATATCGGGAGATACTTCTGATCTTTGCACAGATATTTCCTATTGCTTGAAGTATAAAATATATGTATTTCATCTTCAATAAAGTTGCATGAACTGCACCTCTTCAAAGTTCCTTTCTAAAAAGAAAAGCGTCTCACTGTTTCACACAACTCGAGTTGTTCGGATAAGTTGGAACAAGAAAATATAGTAATAATCACGTGAACCAAGGTAAATAAAATATCGTGTTATTTAAAAAGTGATAAAACTTTGAAGCTCGATATTTAATCTTACATGCAAAAACGAGAAAAAAATTAATATTTATTAAAAATAAGCTAAAATTTTATTTATGAGATGTACATACGCTGAAACTGTTGTCGATTTCTCAGAAGTCTCTGTATGATGCTTCTAAGCTAAGAATTAAAATAAAACAGTTAATGGGTCACCCATCTAATCGAACGTCGGTCGACGCGTCGAACGATTCCTCGCTGGAAGTTGCGGATCCTCTGCGCGGAATCGAAATTTATGCGAGCCGCAAAAGGATTATGCAATGACTGTGTGTGTGTGTGTGTATGTGTGTGTGCGCGCGCGTCCTGGAACTCCGTTGGAAATTAGTTTCCGAGCTTAATGGAGTTCCGCGACTGCGAAAGGTGCCGCGGCAAACGACGAAAGTCGCCGGAACTTTCCATGTAACTTTTCCGCAATTTTTCCCATTAGCCGCGATTTTTCAGCGGCGGAACGCGGGCCCCTGACGAAGTTACCCTCGAGAATAAGGGATGCGGGGTGTGGCCAGCATGGGGTAGGATGGATACCCGCGACAACCGCCGCGAATACATTAGCGGGGCAAACTTCGCGCGGATTGTTTTCCGCGCCCGAAATTTCTTCGCGAACGATGTTAACTGAATTTCGAAAAGATTGCCGCCGGAAACTTTCGAAGATTGTGTCCTCGTAGGCGGATTAAATGGAACCCGTGGGCTTTCCCTGGATTCTCGTTATCGGCCTGATTCCTCCGACCGATTGCTCCGCGAGATTCACTCCCGATTTTGTCTCGAATGCCGTGAAATCTTCCGCGCGATTTCATGCAACGTTAATCGGCTGGTCATTTCGATAATCACCCTTTGCACTCGAAATTATTTTAACACTGCCGCGTGAATTTTTAGTATTTCACAGATGCAATACCTATTTCATTTGTGTAAGCTCAGAATTACTAATTATTACTTAGTAATTTGGTTAATCGCAGAATAAATTGGTATTCAGTTTTTCTTTTCATATACAGGGTGTCCCAAAATTTCGCTTACACGACATATCTCTTTATCCACCGTGTTTAAAAAAAAATACTTCGAATGAAATTCATACGGTTTTCAAAGCTCTATAGAATGGTGTATTTTTAAAGTATTTTATTTAAGTTGAAGGTCATTTTAAGGTCAAGTTCACATTTTTAAATGGAAACATAATTTTTTTGATTACACCAAGTTATTCTATGAGAAAAAATAAGTAAGTTTTATTTGAAACGTTTTGTAATTCGACAACAACTTTTTAAGTTATTCAATTATAAAGACAAGAAGTATAATGGCGTCAAGTCAGGAAATCGCGCTGACCTTCTTATGTCTTTATCATTGAATTGCTTAAAAAGTTGTTGAATTAAAAAACGTTCAAATAAAACTTACTTGTTTTTAAAAAAGTTTTGTTTTAAATTATGTTTCCATTTAAAAAATTGAATTTGACCTCAAAATTACCTTCAACACATTAAATAAAATATTTAAAAAATGCACTATTCTATAGAGCTTTGAAAACCATACAAATTTTATTGAAAGTATTTTTTTTAAATATTATACAATGGATAAAGATATCCCGTGTAACAGAAATTTTCGAACACCTAGTATATTATTAAAAAATAGCTAAAAATTTGAATAAACACATAATTGTTATTTTCATAAAGTAATGTAAATTAAAGTAAATTAAATTATTAGTAAATTAAAGGTGAGGGTTAAAATAGAGGGTGAGTAAGTACTAATAAGGTTAATAATAAGGGTAATAATAAATTTAAGTAGAGATCGAGAGAATTAAAAAATATCTACATTAGTTTCAACCTACTAAAATTATTAAAGAAAGAAAATTTACATATAATTAATCCATTAGAGAAAAATTTATTTGCAGTGATTATAGTGTAAAAAGGAAACAATAAAAATCAACAAGAAATGCTGCTTAAAACTATTTTAGGAACTGTTCAATTCCACCCGAAAGGTTCACAGATTATTAATAAACACTTACGCGCGATATCTTTGAAAATTGGTTGGGTCGTTGTTGGTTGAATTAGTACGACATTTCCTTATCGTGAACATCGACTGATACTTTAAACTTCCTTATCGGAAGCATGATTCATTGTTATGAAGCAGAGTGTTATTTTGATTTGGACGAACGATTAAAAGCGTTGCTCCTGTTGAGCAGTCGTTATGCAACAGACTCTTATATTTACTACACCAACTTTACGAAGAGCCAAAAGCAATCTTAGTAAAACACAGTACAAGTGGGCACGACCTCGAGGCTACAAATTTCGTAATAAAAATTCTCAAGGCCCTTTTAAATCATCCCCTGACCAATATCCACCCTTCCCAAAAACAAATTGTTTAAAAATAAATATCTACTAACAAATTGTTATACATTTGAGCATTTTTCTCGAGCAACATTTAGAGGTAATTTACAATGTCGGAGGAGGTCTGACAGAGAATCCGAAAGGGTTGTATCGCCATGAATCCACCCTTAAATATTTTCGAATGAAAACGTCGAAGTTCTTAGGGGCGGAAGGAATGATCTGCGATGTTATACGATCTGTGTGGACTCCGTGAAATGCGAAAGCGATCAAGGCCACGACGATATCGGGGGAAAAAACCACCCTTACCGATCGCCGTCGATAAATTAAGCCGGGGCTGACGTTTTGATTGCCGGCCGGCCTATATTTGTTGCGGTCAATATTTACCCGAGCGATCCGTTGTCGGCGTTCGATTCACTGCAGACACCTATTTCGTTGATCTATGGGGGTTGGGGTTCGGGGGGGGGGGGGGTCTGTCGCCGGCGAGCCTCGTATTCGCGCAAACTGCAATTAGCAACGATAATACACAGACAACAAACTGTATTTGCTTCGGTCATTATCGAGTATATCATACGTTTACAATACAGGATATCCAATCTAAGCGATGTTTAGACACTGGCGCTATGCCGTGCTAATTAATCGATTGTCCGCGAGAAAGCCTGCAACTAAGAGGCGCCGGTTCTCTCGTTGCGGATTTTTTTTCATTTATGGGAAAAATCTGTAAATCATTTTCATCTAATTAAAATTATTCAGACATGTTGCTGCTGTGTCTCGCAGTTAATGCAATTTCCGTTTCGCACAAAAATGTCTAGTACATGACGATCGGGACGATCGAACTTCAGACAGAAGTAGCTACTGATGAAATTGAACGCTTCCCCAGGTGCGACGGGAACGCATAGCTCCGTATTATGTATAATCACTTTCCAACCGACCTTCTACATTCAATTAACACGTTCGTCGCCTAGCGCGAATTGAGTTTCTTGCGGGGCCCAAATCCGACAAAATGTTTTAACGAATACCATGCGACGTAGTATAATAATATTTTATCCAAAATATAAATTAATAAAAAGTATGTGCATTAATAAAGTACTGCAGATGTTAGGGTCTAGAGTGGTAAAACCTACCCTGGTCCATCTGCAGGATGATAAATAATTTTACTGATTACTTGCAGGGGCGTAGGAAATTTAACTACCCCGTCATAAACGCTGCCAGTCGTGTCCTATTAGGGTCTGTCCGACCGCGCAACAAGCGCGGTCCCAAAAAGTCCTTTTTTCCCGCACATGACGACCACCTTGCCGGTAGGCATATAAAGTAGATGACCGGGATTTTCACCCCCGCTAAAATAAGGCGGTAACGAGAAAACGGAAAACTCCTCCTTCGTATCTTCGGAAAGGTCACGCCTTTTCGTAGACCATACAAATAGGCAGGAAATCCGCGGTGCAAGGACAGTTACTTCGTTACTCAGTACTAAGCACATAGTTACCGAAACCTCTTCCGGCGAGACGCTGGCATTGCCAAATCACGATACCGTGTTATACCCAAATAAAGTAATCTTTTCTGAAATGAACGTAATTATCAACCGTTACAGTATAATGTGTATATTTTTAATATTTTTATGTTGTATATCCTATATTTATATTTCAGTGCTTATTCAAAATCGTATTTAACTTGAACAAGAAGAGTCACCCATATTTGGGTGTCGGGGCCATCACGGAAGCATACCTGTCACCCAGAAATGGGTGACGCGGCGACGAACGTGTTAACGCGCTAATTGCCGAACGAAACGAGTAATGAGAACGGCATGACAAACTGTGTTGAGCACGGTTGTTCGTTAACTGGAGGAGCATCGTTTTCCTCCCTTTCCTTTCGAAACAGAAGGTCTTCTAATTAGGCGTCCTCCAAGATAAACTGCTCCATAGGTTCTATTTGATAGCACACTTTGTCACGTGGCATTTGGAAAAACATTCGGCATTCCATTTAAAAAATGACCCTCATATCGCGATGAAAAAAGCCAAGTTATAAAAAACAGTTTACACCACTATCGCCCCTAGAAATCATGAGACATTTGAAAAATTTGTTCATACTAACTTAACACTAAACCTACCGACCACTAAAAGCGATTAAAATGTTTTAGGCTTATAAAAATGACAACGATCTATTTATTTCGATTTTGAGCAAATTTTATCTCAACGTGTGCTTGGATAAAAAAATTTGTCGAATCAATTTCCGTGTAAAGCAACTTATATTTTAATAATTGTTAAATGAACAATACAAAACCCGGTCATTCGACCGGCAGTGGTAGGTTTAATGTTAAGAGTTATTTGAAGATGTTACGAGACTCGCCGTGTACGTTACAGTATGTTCCTGTTGAAGATTTCCTAAATTCAAGGCTACGCTTCGCGAACAGTATCGTCACGGATCTAATTAACCGAATCACGCGCAATCTCTTAAAATAACGGCCAGTCGATCCCCCCGCCCCCGTCACCGCCTTTTCCCCAACGACGACAGAAGGTTTGGAATCCTTAATGAAGATCGAAAGCACTCTAAACGAGACTCCGTCGAGTAAATGAGAGAAAGCCAATAAAAAGCACCCGCCCTTTTTATCCCTGGGTCCCGTATCTTTCATTACTTTCGCGCTTTGATCAGCCGTTCCTTTGTTATGGCGTCGCGTCTTTCATCAGGGAACAAGGTTGAGGAGAAGGGTGAGAAAAGGAAGAGAGAGAGAGAGAGAAAGAGGGAGGGAGAGAGAAGAAAAAGCAGAGAAAACGTTACCGCACCTTAAGTAACTAGAAGTAACGACGCCACGCGTCTGCGTGCCAATGTCTCCGGGCTCTTATTTCCCTTCGATCGTCCTTTAAAAAGAAGCTTCCTCGTGGACCGAACCACCACAGAAATTCCTACACAGAGGGAGAGACCACACTTAAAAAACGATACGCGCCCTGTCTTTCCATTAACGAAAGTATGTTAGGAATTTTTCTAATGAAACCGAGTTTGAAAATTCAACGAACGGTTTAAAGCAATAAATAAGTAATAATAATAATATTAATAAATACGCGTGCTATTAGATGCGCCTGATGCGTCTGCTCATGACATACTGATTCTACTTGCCGCAAGTACTGGGGCACGCGAAACCTGCGGATTTCCAAACTCATCTTTCTCGAAAACAATAATAATGTAATTTTAAACTTAATTTTAGAGGAAGTTTAAATTAATTCACAGGAAAAAATTTTGTTCGTTTCTTTTCGATATGTTTTCGCATGTGGAACAGGGCGGTGCTATAAGGACAAACATTTTTCTTTCGAGATTTTTTGGTTTTGCCACCCAAAATTCTGACACTTGGTGAAATTCCTTAAATTTCTTTCGTCAAATAATTTATGGGATTTTTGAGGTTGCCGTCCAAAGTGTCGACGGTTTTCCTGAAGCAGTTATTATACAACTTTCCAAGTTCCCCGAGCGTGGCCAAGTTGGAATTCCGGTCTCGCCGAGTTTCCAAGGGGTTAATCAATCATCGGGCATTCGCAGCCGGGCAAATATTTATGAAAGCATTCGCGTCGATTCCTCAAAGACTCTCGAATCCGACAGGGAACGTAAATAATGAAACTGTACATAGAAGGGACGGTCCTTTCGTCAAGGGCCGCGCTCTTCGGATCGGGATTGCTGCGCGATACCGGGAGGAAAACGGAGAACGGCGCGGCGTCTTCCAGTCAATTTCAAATTATCCTATTTCACGAGAGAGCTCTGCGATTTCATTTGTCTCCTTTTCCAATAACCCGCCGTCGCCGCGCTGCGCTGCATGTCGAGCCAATTTTTCCTTCATTGGCCTCCCGGCGAGCAGTTTATAAAATTTCCTCGTTCGTTACGATCGATGCAACAATAAATTGTCTCCACGGAGTGGCGCACAAGCGGGGGGGGGGGGTACCCCGTGGCAGTGGGACATCTTTCCCTCTTCTCGTACGGATCGTAAATCATCGAGATCGCGGGACCGGAAGTCACACGGAAAGAGTTGCCAACTCGACTGCGTGAACGACTCCCAGTCTTCGCTTTTGCTGCTCCGAACAGATTTTTTTCCACGACGACGTCGGATCCCGCGAAGTTAATACCTCTTGAATTGAATTGAATCCTTGCTGACGGCCGACACGAGAAATGTATGCCGTTCTATTTTTAATGTGAAGAGAATCGCAATTTTTATTGTAGCACGAAAACATGTGTAGAAATTTAAATCGCACGAGGACTTTGTTTAGTATTTAGTTATTATTTCTTAATACTGTTATATTAATTTATTATTCGAGAATTCTATAAAATATTTGTACTTATCGTTAGCTGGAAGCTAGTATTAAGGAATACGAATAAAGTAACAATTTAAACTATGCTCAACAGTTCTATAATTGTCATAATCTACTAGGTTAAATATAAGTTCTTCTAAAGAAAGTGGTAGGTCACTGGCCTAGAATCTATTTTCTTTTATAATCGATCTCACCATATCTACAGTCGAAGTAAAAAGTACGCGTACATTCTTTAAAATTTTAATTCCTAACTTTTTTAATATTGGACCAAATGGTTTGGGTTTTTTGCAGATGTTGAAAGGATTAGCTTACTAGCCGATATGTAAATAATTGTTTTTAAAAATTATCGGTCGCATTTGCCAAGGAAAAAGGTTGTGATTTTTATATTTTTTGTCTGCGTATGTAATGTAAAACTGTGTATATGCTGTGAATGTATAAATTTGTACAGTCTGCTCATTATAACCATATGACATAATTGTACTAGGTCAATTTACGGCATATGAAAATTCTTACAAAAAAAGCATAAAATACTGTCTCATTTTAATTTCGCATTCGCATTACTGTCAAAGGAAATCTGCCAGATTTATTTTGAAATCCTTCCACAAAAATGTAAATTTGCTAACCACACAATTGCACAGAAAATTACAAATTTATAAATTTCTACCGCGCAGTACGCTTTAATTGCACATAAAACAGTTCCATATTAATTTTCGTTCGTCGACCAGCGGGCGAATAAATTTAAGTTTTTGTAATAAAAATATGCATAAAGTTTCGCGGTTCAATTAAACCGCGATTGCCGTTCTTGTATACATTACATCGCAACGAACGCGTCTATTCGTTGTTACGATAACACACGCACGTCTATAATTGCAATTATTTCGTTCTGATTGCAGAGTTGTTAATTAAGAATGCGCAATGACACGGCGAATTTATCAGTGGACCGGAAACCCGCGCGAGAAGACGCAGGGTATGGAAATGGAACCCCCCAAAACAAACTCTCACCGACAGGAAAAAATATTCTTGAAGTGTAAGTAGAACAAACAAGCTGTATACATACCGATCGAGTAAACTCATACTTTTC
This sequence comes from Lasioglossum leucozonium, assembly GCA_028454225.1. Lineage (NCBI taxonomy): Eukaryota > Metazoa > Arthropoda > Insecta > Hymenoptera > Halictidae > Lasioglossum > Lasioglossum leucozonium. Next base: position 7,915,880 of record CM052219.1, on the reverse strand, counting down.
AAAGCCAGTTAAAACGTAGTCACTCGCAATAATATTCGGGTATTTTTAAAAACACGTTGTCTTTTCAGTATTTTCTCCGCAATTTTTTCAAAATTTCTTTTCCACGTCATCTGGGAAACTAGTTGTTCTAACTTCTAAAAAAAAAGATCCTAGCGGTATTATCGCGAGTGACTGTAGATCTTCGTTTCCTTTGACTTGGTTTCATCGATCGAGCCCGTGCCGATTTTCCCTTTGCGCCGTAACTTCATTAACTTCTGCATGTATAATGTCCCCTGTTGGCGTGGGTGGTTCCATGTTTCGATTACAATGGCCGCGTTTATCGGGAAATTTCGGTGAATTAATCCGCGCGAGCTTATCGACGATGCGGTCCGTGTACTTTTCATAGAACGTTGTGTGCAAAATCGGGTTTCGGTGGGGGTTTTACCCGATGTCGATCGATGGCTGCAACGTTCATGATCGATAGCCCGAAAAATCGCAACTCTTCTGTTTTTTTCCTCCGCGTTCGAGCCGCCACTCGATCACGAATGATCGGTCGGGAACCAACGGCGATCGAGAACCCTGGAATGGACACGCGAAACCTGCGAGAGAAGCCTTCTCACTGGATCGTTAAATCATGTAAGATGTCTGGATCGCATTGTTTAGTGGTTAGTGATCGATAAAACAATGATGGATCGCAGATTCGTGCAAACTGCTACACACTGGATGCAACTGGGTGGAAAAGTTGCGTGACCTTCTGTGCATGATTTTTTGTTCGTGAAACAAATTGTTGTATTATAAGAACAGATCTATATTTTTGATGACAAAATTTGATGATAGAAAAATTCATAACAATTCGTAGAACGCCCACCAGTTTAAAAATATTACGAGCACGTCATTTCATCGTCTAAAATAATTGATTACATCAATGTATTCTTCAGAAAGGTTGCATGTCGTCTTCAAGATTTAAATTTAATAATCATTTTCAATTTATAGTTCAATGTGAAACAATATTTTAAATATTGTAGGTATTAAATTCTACGAATCTCTTGATTATATCCCTATAAAATTTCATTTGGGCCATAGATCCAACAATTTCCCGATACCAGATTCTTCGCAACACCGTCACCGCAATTGTGAAACCATCGCGAATCTAACAAGTTGCAGTTTGTGTAACTCCGCGAGCATTCTAAGAAAGTTCCTGGTTACACGTTCTCGGGAAACATCGTGTGTTGCAATGACTGATAAATCATACTGCAACTCAAACACATCAACGAGTAACGAGTTACAATGAGTTCAATCGTTCCGATCCCGATTCAGGGAAATCCCGCGCGTGAGCCACACGTGGGAGTATCGAGAGGATGGGAAATGGCGGTGCTAAATTTACAATCGTACGTCGTCGGTCGCGAACGTATTATAATTAGTGACGCAAATGAGACGGAAGTGTTCTCGGAAGGTTTTCAATTCGTTGAGGTGACTCAGGGGAAATATGGTCTTATAGAGTTATTTTGGAGAATGAGATTGGATTAGAGGGAGACGATCGTCTCTCCTCCGCGGATGTTTATTTTTACCTGCACATCGTTGCTGCTTTTTAAATATAAATAACACGCTGAACCTTCCGTAAATAACTTTCATTCGTTTTCTCGTGTAGAGTGGTGCTATTAGGTTGTTTCTCCCTGTTGCTCCAATCGAATGATGCGGTACATTTCATCAACAAAAAATTGTATTATTTATTAAACGCGCTGAGGGGAGATAAAAGTTATTTGGATTGTAATGTTGGCGCTGATATCGCAATTATTGTGTACTTAATGATTAGTATAACACTCTGTTGAAAGTCTAGACGATTTTTCTGCATGATGTAGAATAGCTCATTATCATCAGAATTGCACAATTTGCTGTACACTTTGCACAACTGATAAAGAATTTGTTGTAGATTACGTTCTTATGGACCGAACTTTATTGTTCGTCGATTACAAATATTCTGTCGAATCTTAAACAACTGCATAATATTGAGCGATATACGATCCAAATTATGACAATTTACTGTAACTTTATGAAGTCATTCGTCATGAATATTTTCTGCAATTCGGTTCGGTGATCATTTGAATTTTGAATTAACAATCAATAATAAGAAGTAATCTCATTACGTCCCGATTAAAAACAGGCAATACTTCCCCGCGAGCCACGATAATCAAATTCCGACGTCCAGCAATAATCGTTAAATGATTGAATAATTGCACAACAGCGAAGAATATGCATTAGTTATACGACCGGCAAATTTACAAAGGGGGGAATGCAATTATGAGTCAGCATAATTATTTCCGTTGTTATGAAGTACCCCATTAATTTCTCCCTTCGTTGATCATAAACAAACGTGAGAAATTAATTTCACTCATAAAAATCGCGAAGCATCAACTATTTCCTATGCAATCCATCTGTTAAGTATACAATATCACTCGCAAAATAGTCTTCTATGAATTTACTTCATGTTGCAAGTGTAGTATTCTTTCTTATCAACATTTAAACAACAAAGTAAACATAGACCCACAATAAATATAAATCATATTAATTTCTTCAATAATTACAATCAACTATTAATAGGATTTTAGTAGTTACACTAAAAGGAGCTGAAAAATTTTCATTCCCATTATAATCTCAAACGAAATTCTTAGATGACGTTACTGGAAGTTCGTAATGGAAATTGTTCTTGTTGTTATCAGGCCCAGTAAAATGTCTTCAGCCTTGGGCTTTTAAAAATTATGAGATAATCGTCGATAGGTAGAGTATTAAGGCAGAGGTATTCTAGTAATAACAGTCGCGAAGAAGTTTGAATACTAATTCTGATAGTCACACGAATTACTTAATACGCTAATACAAGAGACGTTCACAAAGTAAGCTTCCCGCGGTTTCACAGCAGCATCGTCGCAGTTGTTGAAGACGGAGGCTCTTATTCCAGTTCCCGCCGACTGTGAAGTGCAGTCAGCTGTGCCGGGTACATCCAACGTACAGCCCGGGCCTCGCTCCCAGTGATTTCTACAATTTCCTACACCTCAAAGAATTGTGTTTTGTTTCTGAAAATGGCACCCGGGGAAACTTACTTTGTGGACGTCCCTCGTGCAACATTTACGCGAAACATGGTGGAACAAACATTTTTCAAACGATTCAAAAGCGTTTCAATTAAACTGTCGCAGAGCTTTGAAAGTTCCACGAAGTTGAACCTAGTATTGAACACTTCGCGCCTCTTCCGTGAGCTGTTGGAGGGGGGTGGGGAGCGTGGGGGTTGAATTAATTCGTGAACGTGTAATCCGTGCAGCTGGCAGACTCGCATAAAATGTCGATCGTAGATTTGTCGCAGGAGTTCCGAACAGCAATTACGACGCTAATGGAGCCCCTGCCAGCTTCCGGCGCAGTCCATCGGGGTCGGCTCTTCGCAACTTCCTTTATCGTTCACGCGCCGACGGCGACGTCGACGACGATGCCGTCGACGACGATCTGCACGGTTCACGCGTCCCCGTCGATCCGAGATCCGACGATTTACAGAGTGTTCCACGGTGATTTATGACGCGCCGCTGCGTCGACGCTTCGATCGTTTATTACCGCGCCGAATAATGCCGATCGATCGCACGAGGAAGATCGACGATCGGAATCGAGCGACACCTCGCCGGAGAACTTTCTTCAAAATTCTCGTTTCTCGTTCGTGGACTTTTTTTCGATTTTTCGAAGACTAATCCTTCAACCGGTTTCTCTTAGATTTTACATTTTAGTAGATGTTGCTGCATTATGTTTATGAGAATTAAATTTTCAGATGTAATGATATACACAATACAGTAAAGTCGCAACCTAGCTCCCTCGGAGCTCCACGATCTAAGTCCCTTCGCCTAACCCTTCCATCGAGTGGCAATCCGCAGTGTGAACCAGTACTAATCCAATTACGAAATTCCTTTATTTTACATTATTTTTTTTATGGGACTTTCATCAATTTATTTGTGGCATTTTTCTGAGTACAATGACGCTAAACACGATATAATTTCAGCTGTGTTTAGTGGTTCAATTCTGGCATGGGCAACTGGTGCTCCGAGAGTCGATGACGTAGAATCGGTTGAAACTGGTTCGGACAGGCCGACTTGTGCTGGCCGGTCGTGTAGGTCGAGAGTCGATGACGTAGAATCGGCTATCACCACCTGGCCGGCCAGCTTGAGTCAGGTCCGGACGGGTGACCGGAGCACGATAGTGGGGCTAGCCAATCTACGTCATTGACTCTGGGAGCACAAGTGGCCCAGGTCTGATTTAATCCACGGTATGGTGTAAGTTATCGGCCGCTTGTTTACCAGGGTGGACCTCAACTATACTTGACGAAAATTATTTTGCAAGGTTCTTTTAGTCTCACCCCCCAGAATTGTAATAAGTGTTGAGAAAATGATCTGGAAAACATTTGGGCCGATTGGATCGTGGGAACCCGACGTGCAACAAACTTGAAAACTTTGAATTTTTTAATTACAAGACACAAAATTTCAAATTACAAACTTCAAATTTTAAATTACAATTTTCATATTTAAAAATTTTTTAAATTTGCAATTTTCAAATTTTCCTATTTTAAAATTTGCAATTTTCATATTTTAAAGTTTTTTAAATTTGCAATTTTCATATTTTAAAGTTTTTTAAATTTGCAATTTTCAAATTTTCAAATTTAATGCGCGTCGGATTCCCACGATCCAATCGGCCCCAAATTTTTTCCTCGATCATTTTCTCAACACTTGCCACAATTCTGTGGGGGGAGGGGCTGGAAACATTTTTTTTGTCAAAAAGTAATGTCAACCCTAGTGTTTACATGCACTGTTCTTTTTCCACGTTCGGCACTGTCCCTGTGTACTTTCGGCACAGTCGACCCAGTCATAAAAAAAATAATTTCCTTCCACGATCTCTGTCCCTGCTCGGACCATGCGATAGAAATTAAAGCGCGACTTTACTGTAGATACAAAAAGAAACACGAACTTTTCGATCAGTACATTGAATCACCATATATTAAAAAAAGAAGAAACATTAACAGTGCAACTAACAATATTAACTAATTACTAGACTGGAAATCTTTATGCAAAATAGAGATTGTCTATAGCACGCCTGGGCAATTGGTCGATCAGTGCGTTTCTTATGCAACACAATAGCAAATGTCTCTCTACAAGAATTTGTGAATTTCCAACATTTATCGAGTTCAGCTGTTCCTTTAATTATTGAACGAGATAAGGAAATTTAGGTCTTGACGTTTCGAGAGATAAAACTGTACCTCACAAATGCTTTCAGCAACCTTCAGTGTTTTTCAATCGATCTGACAGCTCTGATATGGGAGAATAAGGTTGATTTTCCATGATCGACAGGTCAAAGAATTTCAGTATTTAGTATCTCGGTGAAATACTAATATTAAATGACAGGTGCCATACGAAAATAGTACAGGAACGTATACGCACAGCCGCACCCTGTCTGGCACGCACTCAATCTGGCACACTCGAATCCGGTCACACCATTCAAAGGGTTAATCGAACCAGCCTGCATCGATATTTGTGTCTTCTATTTCTGCCATGATTTTTTGTTATCATTACTAGAGTTTTCCGTAGCTTGTTCAAATCATAGAAACACACCAATTAAAAATTCGATCATCCAGAATCTATCCATCATTGATATAATTTGTCGCGCACGTACTCTCGCACATCTTTTGTTCCAATTCCTGGAATCAACGTGAAACGGACAGGATTCCACGAACTGTGTGTAAACGCTCATCTAAAATTAATCGTCTTATCAAATTCAATTTCACCACCGCGATATAATTATCTTTCGCGTTCGTTCTACGCAACCGTTTCTGTCACAATGCAACAAACAATCACGCGGTTGTGTTCTTTTCGGTGAAGAAGATGCTCGCGATTCCCAGTTTCGAAGAACTGTAAACAAATTTCATAAGATTCCGCGTCGTGACGCGCCGGATCGTTATCGGCGCCGCTCGAGGAACACGCGCGGATTTAAGCAAACGATCACGAGCCTCGTTAATTTCGCGAATCACGGTTCTCTTTCCGTGGCATGATTTTAATGATCCAGTGACATGTGTCGAAAACGAAATCGTCGAACGGCCGCGTAATTGCGAGCACGCCGATTTCGAATAATTTCGGAGCGACAATAGGTTGTCGATCGTCGACGTCGGCGATCATCGCGTCCGGTGATATATTGATCGAGGTTCGTTCCGATTGAAAGTGGGACATTAATTTATACCTTCGATCCTTTGCGGTTCAATACGATTCCGGTCATCCGTTCCGAAACTTGCGTCAACGTTGATTAAGTCAATATTGATTAATCCTATTTTGATGCGCTATTTTGGTACATCGTTTATAGTGTCAGCTAGTGACAGCCATAGAATTTTTGCAAATAAATATAGTATGGACTGTGGATTTTATAAATTAATGATTCATATGAATAGATATTTGCGAAGATACTTAACCCTTAAGCGAACAAGAAGCCCCACTGAAATTTATGCGAATAAGTACTTACAACTATATTCAAATTAAATTTTACTATCTCATTCTTTCTTTACCATTTCGATACAGATGAACGTTAAATGTTACGTAATTCAATCAGTGCATTTTTAAAGTACATTTCGAAGATCCGCTTAAGGGTTAACACTGTTCCGGCGAACTTGATTTAGTAGAAAATTATAGTAGATTATAGTTGTAGTGGAAAGTTATGGCTGCATAAAGATCCACAGTCTAGCGATAAGAACATAATCGAATGTCGGGTCAGCCTCGACATGGGACCGGAAATGGTTAACGCCACCCCCGACGCACGCAAAACAATTGTTTGCAGAATATTCTGTGTACGGTACCGTCTATATTTCATTTCAGACACGCTCCAAGATGCGGAGAAGGATAAAGAGGAAACTGAGTATATGCTACAAGAGAATGGCAAACCGATGTACGAATAAGATTCTTACAGATGAATGTTGAATAGAGATAAAAAAAAATAGAAGCGAAAAAGACCAGTACGGAATCAGGATTCTAGTAAAAAAAATGTGTGGGAATTGTTAAACGAATCCTCGTCCTGGGAACTGATCGTATAAACTCATTATAAACGTTTCTTACCATTATTGATTCTAGTATACATTTCTTGCAAGAGCGCTTCCAGAGTACTAACAATATTCTTCATTTTTCGATTTAACATTTTAGATGACATTTCAGAATAGTAATTTCGCACTTTTGTCAGTTCCGCAATTACCAGGGAAAATCTACAAGTCATCACAATCAGTTTGGAAGAGAAAAATCAAATATTTGAAATCGTAGTAACTTCAATTTTTATTTTGTTCGTGTATTAAGTGTTTAACTTTTTTGTTATGAACCTTCTTTAAAGGGGGACATATTTGTTTGAATTTTAAATCTTTCATACGAGTGAATATTAAAAACATAAGGATCTAGAATGAGTAATTTTTTCGATAGGCGAAGTATTAAATTCTGAAAATCCGACAGTTCTAAATGCTTGATCAAATACTTTGTTAGTAAAGAACCGGAAGTGCTCTTCGCCGGAAATCTCGTTCCATTGAAAGGAATTCTGTTACACGCATTTCTTGCTCCGAAAGGAGATGAATTAGTATGTGGAACGACCTGAATCGAACACACGAAATGATCTCTGTCCACAGTGAGTTCGTGCCACCGCAAACGAAGGAGGACGACAAACCGGTCGCACCGGAGCCCACGTTGCCGCCAGTGCCTTACTTCAAACTCGTAAGTGTTTTTCCTTTCCTCCCGCAATTCCTTTTGTCTCCGACCGATGCGGTGTCCCCGTCGATCGATGGAGACCTGTTTTTGTTTCGAACCGTTCGGATCGCTGGCCATTAATCAACGAGCCAGACCGACATTAATTTTCCCGGTTAAATCTCCCGGAAAAGCGGAAATTCGCCGCATTAAATCATCGGAGAATATGTTTCTGAAATTTTCGACTAGTTCGCGACAAATTACCGAGCTGAGCGGTGTTTTACGAATATATATTTTACGATATCAGTCGGATAATTAAGCGGTAGATTAACAATTGTTGCCTAGACAACAATTTGAGGAAAACGCCATCGTAGAAAATTTTTTAAAAATTAATAAGCTCTAGACTGAACTTTTCTTCAGGGGACCAAAAATTTTCAAATTTTCTGAACATAATATACAATTCGACAAGAAAAGATGAAACTTTAAATTCTAGTGCGCGGAATCCAACTTACAGTGTGCGTAGTTCACTCGTTTAAAAGTTATACACGAGTGAAGTTGCTCGATTTCAAGCGCGATTGAGAGGTTAGATCTGGATTAGATCTTGGTTCCACGCACTAGAATTTAAAGTTTCATCATTTTTTTCTTCGAATTGTATAATATTACATTGAAAAAAGTTTAAAATCTTTGGTCCCCTGAGCGAGGGTTCAACCTAAGCTCTATTTTCAACTGAGCAGCTCACTTTGAAGTATATATTTTGCAAAACTTGTAGTAATTTTACTGTCGCGAAATCTTCGCCGGTGCTGGTGTAACAGAATAATGTGTTGTTTACTTGATTTTGTAAAATATGTTAGATTTTCACCCGAACCACATGGTTGTTCGTAGTTTCGATTTGCAACATGCGGGGAGCTGATGCTGGTCTTCGGTGGCCTGATCATGGGAACACTGACAGGCCTGTGCATCCCCGTCTCGACGATCCAGTACGGTGAATTTACCACGCTGCTGGTGGATCGCAACATGGAGAATACCACTAGTACACCGACCCTCATCATGAAGTGGTTCGGGGGAGGAAAGGTCTTGTAAGTATGCGTGAAATGCACCAGCAAGGAATTTTGTAAATTCTTTTCGTATTGTATAGTTTTTATTTAGAGTTGATCAAGAATTAAGTTGTGGAGAGTTGATGTTAACCTTCACTCTGCGTGTAGGGGTGTAATCACACCCTGAAGTAATAAAAACATATATGAAAAGTTGCCCAATGGAAAATTTCTAAAATAAATTATTGAATTTATTATTTTTATTTATAGAGAATTTTTATATACTCAAATAGATCTTTTAATTTTTTCATACGTACCGTCGTGACAATCAAAAAAATTCCAGAAATAGTTTTTTCTTTGCATTTTCTACTGAAAGCATGCGTTGGGTGTGATTGCATCCCAGTTACAGGGTTAACATTAGAATATACGTATGTACACAGAGTAAAGATTAATTAACACTTAGAAGGGAACACAATGAAAATAGAGCCCGTAATTTAAAAAAATATATAACTGGTGGTACAAGCGAAAAGGGAGTGATTCTACATGAAAAAATAAGTCGAAAATAGAATAAAATTTTTTCACGTGAGACTTTGTTTTCGAGAAAAACGACTTTGAAAATACTGAAAACACACGTCCTATTCATAGGAATCGTTCGATGCGTCTGATCGTGACCGACCTTTTCTACTTTGTGCGTATACTATAGCACGCGAACTCGATGGATCTTTAACCCTTTAGCTACTGGTATATATTCACAAGTGTGTCTGTTTAAACGCAAAACAAAAAGAAAGAAAAGTTATACAAATGCTGATACATTCATTTCTTATCTATATGTGATGATTTATATACATAAGAATGGCAAAATTAAAGGCAATGTGAACAAATACATCCGGCATTCAAAGCGATGTTTATTATGCTTTTGATACGCAACGAATGAAACATAAATACTTTACGCACTTGTTTCATCGACGCAATCTCGATAAAATAAATAATTAAAATTTAATAAGCCACCCGTTCCTGGCATAATTCTCTATTGGCGTCTATCGACGCCAGCCGTTGTTAAACGTCGATTTTCTCGAAAATGAAGTCTCAAATGAAAAAATCTTATTTTATATTTTCGACTTATTTTTTTCACGCAACTTTAATAACTTTAAGGGCTGTTTCACCCTATTAATGTGGACAATGGCCAATAAAAAAAATATTTCGAATATTTTTTGACTCACAGAAGTTTTCACTAAAATCGGCCTGAATTTTTTTAATATGTTCCCTTAGTTTTTCTTTGTCTTTTTGGAGCACTTGTTTCTGACGATTCGCGACAATTTCGGTTGCAGAGGACCCGAAGCTACGTACGAGGAACGAATGGCCGCGCTTTATGATGACTCGGTTGCTTTCGGCGTGTCCTCAGCGGCACTGTCCTGCCTCCAGTTCGTCTTCGCCGTGTTCACCGTGGACTTTCTGAATGTCGCGGCTTCCAAACAAATTGTAAGGGTGCGGCAAATGTTCCTGCGCTCCGTCCTCCGACAGGACATGACGTGGTACGACATCAACACGTCCACTAACTTCGCTAGCAGAATTACTGAGTGAGTATCATTTGTCAAAAGGAACTCGGTCGTCCGCTCGACTCGAACGATATTCAACGTACGAAACTGGGTATAACATTTCTGTTGTACGTCAGGTTATACACGGTGTTCCAAAAATACTTTCCTGAAAGGGATGATTCTTGAGGTCAGATTCTTCAGTACCACTATTTTTGTGAAAATGTTCTCCGTGGTTAAGGAGTTATTAACGAAAAGCAGGGACCAATCAAAACCCAATTATAGGGTTTTACTTTCAATTAATTTAATTATACTTTCGCATCGGTAGTTAACACTAGGGACTCGTAAAAATGACGGATTCTAATATTTTTAATTGATATACTATTCAACAGATGTACTTCTTTTTATTATAAAAAAAAATGAATAAAAATTTGGATATACGCTATTTTAGATGTTATTTTTATAGTAATGTAAAATAGTCACTTTTAGTGCTCCGTAAGCCTAGTGTTAATCTTCTCTCTGTGCATTGATATTCTAATATTAACCTTGTACAGGAGGTAAAAAATAACAAGACTGCGTCTATTCAAATTTTTATTCATTTTTTTTCATAATAAAAAGAAGTAAATTTGTTGCACAAGAAAGGCACGTCTGTACTCATCGAATGATGCACCGAGAGTGAGAGTCGAAGAGGACGAATTGACCGCGTATTTACCGGCCTCATTGGTCGTTTTCATAACAAAAACTATTAGCCGCAGATACGCGGACCCATTCGCACTTGTCTTGATACTTTGGCGTGAAAGAAAGAGAGAAAGAAAAGATATTTTTTGTGTATAGAAGCAGACCTTCATATAGTCAAGAAAAAACAACTACCTAAATGAATGAAATTACAGGATACGATTAAAATGATTGCGTTAAAGTTTCTCTTGTGTAGATCTAGAGTCAGTTCTAGCGTCTCGTGACAAAGTTCAGGGTGAGAAGGACTCGTCTCGTCGCCGGTGTCGGCGAAAGCGCGTTAAGTAGCCGTATTTTCGCAGGATCCGGTGATCCAGCTTCAAGGGTGGTATCGTGTGTTCGATCACGAAGTCTGGGGGTGTAAACGCGGGCGGCAGGGTGCTGAAAGAGAAACGCCGGGCAAAGTTCAGGGAACGGGATTCGCTCAACAGGTGGCTGTTCCCGCGAACCTCTCCTCGTCCGATACAACGTCTCTCTCTCTCTCTCTCTCTTTCTCGTTCCTCGTGGTCGCGTCGACCCGCGTAATTATCGAAAAGTCAAGAAGCCGGGATTCATAACCGGCTAATTAAGTCGCGGTTGGGGACGTCCCACTTACGCAACCCCGTTTATTCCGAGAGTAACCGGCCCTGCTACAATGATCCGAATTGCACAAGCGTTAATAAATTGTAATTGCGAAATCGAATCAGAAGCCGGGGGATTTCATGCGATTTCAGGCGCCGTTTTCATGGTACTTTGAGGTACTTGAGGTACTTTTGACTAACGGTGGGTTCGGAAATTAGTCGGATCAAGTTCTTTAATATGATAATTGTCGAAAAGTATATACCAGTGTATACAGCTGGGTCACATAAATTGATATCAGACAATTGATGTAGCAGCGATTGACTTCTGAGTCCTCCGAATACGAGTCCAAAAAGTACACGTTTTTATTTAGAATAGATTGACGTCCTCTTAAAAATAAATGCTTTATTATGTCATTCTATTTTACTACAATGTGCATATCAACCGCTGTATAACTTCCGTGTTATTCAAATATTGAAAGGATGCCGTCATTACTTAGTTAAATATATTCTTGTACAAATTCAAAACAGCCATATTCCTGGCGCGATAATGCACTTTTTCCTATCAATATTCTATTCGTCAAATGTAGGTTAATTTATAATGATACAAGAACATAGAATCTACATTAATTTCGATATTTAAAAAAATGTTAAAGTTTTCAAGCAAAATTTAAAGTGGATACCCGGGTACCCGGTTATCGACAAAAGGCTTAATACGAAACAATATTGTACGTACACGTGTACAACATCGTAAGAAACGCGCGACGTATCAGAGACGTCATTGTACCTCGAAGTATTACTACATTGTATCCGACGTGATTTACAAACAGAATTACGCGGCTAAATATTTGCGGTCGTCGCGACGGTTAACTGTCACTCGTCATTTTTCCGTATACCGGAACGAGCGTGCACGACCGCGTCACCTTCGATCACCGCGTGTAGACAATAAAGGCAGCCGCAAATAGCATCGCGGAATATGTATATCGGTCTCTGTTAGAGAGGATCGTCTGACATTAGAAACGTTTTGGCTCGTGTCGCGGCGACCCGCGTTCATTTATAATGGCAATTACGTAAATTTTATTTGCGCCACTGCGGGCTTGCAGTAAAGTTTTATGAACCTGACGCCGTGCGCCGCACCGCGTCGCGTCGCGCCGACGGCCGAGAATTGAAAGCCCGTTTGAAGCGTTAATGAACGTAGCCGTGAAAATGCCGTGACCCCCTGCCGCGATTCCTTAATGCAATCTCGATCGCCGTGCAGGATCGTTGGCCATCGGTCGCGTCGCAATGTTGCCGTCCGCCTCGGCGCGGGGCGGCGTCTTTATTGGAAGTCAATGAGAGACAAGCAGTTCAATAATTCAATTGATCGCTCGAATTAAGTCATCCCTAACCGGGTCGAAGGTCTCTCCTATCGTTCAGCTGCAAGCTTTCCTACGATGATCGGCGACGACCCTTTCCGAAACGCGACTCCTCTTTGTGGGCTGGTTCTTTGCGATTCTCGATTGCCAGTTTCGATAAAAATTCTGCTAATTCTTATCATAAATTTTTGGGGGCACAAGAATTTTTAATCATTTACTTCAGCGTTTTATCGGTATACTTTGAGGAAGTATCAAAATCTTTGGCAATTGAATTAAGTAACATTATAAAAAGGTTAATGGATCTACAAGAGATACCTCCGGAAATGTGTCTCAGAGAATTGGTAAAAAAACCGGTGAATGTACCCAACAATTAATCGTATTATTATGGAAAATCCACCAGAGACTTAGGTCAACCTTCTCCACGAAGTATTAACAATCAATAAAGACAACGCAACACGCAGACAGTCGATTCAACCTTTTTTCATTAAAATATGGAAAAACGAAAAATAATTCAAAACATATTACTGCTAGTTTATTTATTAAAAGCGAAAAATCTGTTGAAATCGTCTTGGTCGATTTGTAAACATCGCCTACGGACACATTACCTTGTCGTTCGTATTATCCGCGCGATAAGAGGTTAGTTAGATCAAACAACAGACTTATACTCTGGTTCCGCTTTTATTATGCAACGGTAGTCATCGGAAGACTCGGGGATGCAAGATCGAAGCCGAATCGACCAGCATCATCGAATCTCGGCTTCGGAATCGAACGCGGTTTCTAAATCGAGGAGCGTGGCGTGGTTTCAAGGTGACCCGAGCACGGCCCAGAAGATAACGCGAACGTTAATTAATTCGCTGAATGGCTGCCCTCGGCCCGTGTTATTTTCGGCCGCCGGCAACTTTCGATAGAACTGGCAGGAAGTTATAGGAACAGGTTCTAATTGCGTCCGTGGACGTACAGAAAATGCCAGAAGGCCTGACCGAGGTCCCGTTACCCTGTACGCGTGCAGGAAAAATCAAATTATTCGAACACACCGCGGGGTAATTCGTAACCGCGAGATGTGCTCTCGAGGAAACGAGTATTTTGGGGCAAATTACAACTTTGTCTAACTCGTTTAAAAATATGTTTATTGGGTACGTGTGCCAAGTTGTAAATTATTTTTAAAAGTAATACCTCTAACATAGCTGAACGCGAACAATTCTGAAAATGAGTACAAGCAAATGACTTTCTTTTGCGGAATAAAAATCTTCCGAGTCAGTTCTACAATACAGATTGTTAAATGAAGATGTGTTCCTTCTATTAAAAATGTTATCCAATACTTTTATATTAAATGCATGAGTTTTTAGATTATTAGTGAAAGGGTTATAAAAGTTTTAACCATAAAATGACGTCAAAGTTTGCCAAAAACAGAGTCGTTGTAGAATATCATTTAGCGATTTTTCAACACGTGCACACGTGTATGATTTAATTAGTGATTAATTGAGACACTATTATAAGATTTAAGATTCGAAATAACAAAATGCTGAAATATCGCGTGTTCGTTTTTTGCGTTTTGCAGGGATTTGGACAAGATGAAGGACGGTATCGGCGAGAAGCTCGGCGTGTTCACGTACCTAATGGTGTCCTTCATCTCTTCCATCGTTATATCGTTCATTTACGGATGGAAATTGACGCTGGTGGTGCTGAGTTGCGCGCCAATTATCGTGATAGCCACCGCGGTCGTGGCGAAGGTGCAGAGCTCCTTGACCGCGCAGGAGTTGAACGCGTACGGCCAGGCTGGAACCGTAGCTGAAGAAGTGTTGGGTGCTATCAGGACCGTGATCGCCTTCAATGGCGAGCAGAAGGAGGTCGACAGATACGCGGAGAAGTTGGTGCCTGCCGAAAGAACCGGCATTAGGCGTGGACTGTGGTCCGGTGTCGGCGGTGGTGTCATGTGGTTCATCATTTATATCAGCTACGCCATAGCCTTCTGGTACGACCTCACACCTAATATTCAAAAGACACTTTCTAAAATTTTTAATTAAAATTGGTCGAGACTGGAAACATGCATTAACCTTCACTCTGTGTGTGGAGGGTTGTAACCATGCCCCGGACTAATAAAAACATATATGAAAAATTCCAGACTGAAAAATTTCCAAAATTCTCGTAGGAATGCTTATCTGTGACATACTTCACAAAAAATTGAAATTTTTATTATTTTCATCTATAGAGAATTTTTATATATTCAATTGAATTTTTTCATCTTTTCATACCTAGCGTCATGAAAATAATTTTTTCTTTACATTTTGCACTGAAAACATGCAGGGGGTTTGATTGCACTCTAGTACATGATTAACATTAGAATATACGTACACAGGGTGAAGGTTAAAGGCAAAATATTCAGACCTATTTCTATGAATATACAGGATGATTTAACATAAAAATATAAAAGTCGAAATATACATAAAACCGCAGTTATTGCAGTGAATATTCTTTTAAGATCAACGTTGATCATCTCATTGGACCTAACATAAGATGAAAAGGTAAAAAAAGGTTTTTATTTCGAAACCTTGTACTTTGGGAACCATTAATCCCACAATCTATAGTATATATACAGTGAGCCAGCAATTAGTAATTCAGTCGCAACCACAAAGAGAACTTTTCTCACCTTACAGCACCCCCGAGATCCAATCTTTTCAGCTCTCGTCAGTAGCAGAAGTACTCTTCGGGGATTGGACATAACTCTCGATAAATTCGCCGAAGTTACAACTACATTTTTAAAGTAAATGCCCTTGAGGGGCGGGAATACGGTGCAAGGGTGTTTGAATCGGTTCGGTTAAGCAACTTCCGCTGGGCCTGGGCCTTTCCGGAGTTGTTTAACTTCGATATTTAAAACTGCATGAAGTACAATTGTACACTGCATTTATGACAATAATTGGGTAGTACAATTTGCCACAGTGTACATATTGAAAGAATTCAATAGCATCAATCTATTATTATTAGACAGCGGATCTTTATGCAAAATAAAAATGTTCTACCCGAATATCAACAAACTCGAGGGAAATAGAAATTTATTTTCTTTCTTGATATGTTTAACAGGTTGAAAATAACATGGTTGTATTTAAAAATTTTTTTGATGTTTTCACTGTTTTATATTGCATTTACTCATTTTTGTTATAATTCACTGTCTAATTATTATCGACCTAGTGAAATTATAAAAATTTTTATTTTGCACAAAGATCCACAGTTTCAGCCGTGTATATGATTCACCTCGATCCTCCACGATCCGTCACTAATTTTCAATTAAGTCAGTTAATTGCACGTCAAGGTGAATCACACATATGCCATCAATTATGATACTGAGTGAGTCCAGTGTCTATGGATACCTAACATTTCCTCCTCTGTTTGATGTCAGGTATGGCGTGCAGCTGATCCTGGACGACAGGCCCAAGGACGAAAAGGAGTACACGCCCGCCGTGCTGGTGATCGTGTTCTTCGGTGTTTTGGCAGGTGCTCAGAACATGGGCCTGACGTCTCCTCACCTGGAAGCGTTCGCGGTCGCCAGAGGTTCGGCCGCGGCCATTTTCCAGGTGCTGGATCGTCGCCCTATCATCGACAGCTTGAGCAAAGAAGGCCAAAGACTGTCATCCGCCACTGGGGAGATCGAGTTCAAGGGCGTGCACTTCGAGTACCCCGCCAGGAAAGACGTGAAGGTGCTACAGGGCTTAGATCTGAAGATCAATCATGGCGAAACAGTGGCGCTGGTAGGCGGATCCGGCTGTGGAAAATCGACCTGTCTGCAGCTCATTCAACGTCTCTACGACCCCGCGAAAGGACACGTGAGTAGAGACAGATTCTTTCCGCGAGCGCATTTCTCGACAAATTTCTTCTCTCGAAAGAAGATCCGGATCCGTATCTTCGATGATCCAGGTACATCGAATGCCGTAACAGTTCTGGCCACTATAACAGCTTCGGAGTTGTAACTCGTAGGCTACAGAAGCGAGATGGACAACTGTTGTGACTGTCGGTGTCCCTCTTGATTTCTTCTTCCGGTAAACCGACTATAAAACATAGAATAAAAACAATGCTGGGCAGTTTCTTTTTTGATTTCAGAAAGATGTTTTTTTTGTAAATGTAATAACAGTTTATGCTTACTTAACACTAAGCCTACCACGACCGGTAAAAATTACCGGTTCCAGATTTTTATTTTATAATTATCGAAATAATTACAATAGTATTACAATAGGAGCCGCACAAAATCTACATAAAATCAATCTTGTCATTTTTCTAAGGGAACATGTACCAGTGACTTTTAAGGCTTGGTAGGTTTAGTGTTAATGTAAACAATAACGATATCGACAATTTTAGTGTCTCTAAACAGCGTTAACACTAAACCTACCGATAAAAATGACAAGGCTCTATTCGTTTAGATTTCGTGCAATTTTTATTCCAATATCTACTCTGATAAGAACATTTATCGAATCAATTTCCGTGTCAGTAACTTTATAATTTAAATAAATGTAAAAAGAAAAATATAGAACCGGTCGTTCGATCGTCAGTGGTTGATTTAGAGTTAAACTAAAAGTTGTAACAATAGCACCGACAAGTAAAATCCATTCCATTCGAAGTGGTGCAGCGAAC
Organism: Lasioglossum leucozonium; assembly: GCA_028454225.1. Classification (NCBI taxonomy): domain Eukaryota; kingdom Metazoa; phylum Arthropoda; class Insecta; order Hymenoptera; family Halictidae; genus Lasioglossum; species Lasioglossum leucozonium. Next base: position 7,898,353 of record CM052219.1, on the reverse strand, counting down.
GGCAGGAATTTTCTATGCGACTTGTCGCGTTACCCGGAACGAAACATGCTGTTAAACCGCACAAACAACCGCAGTCTTGTTATCAGAAAAGTTAGAAACATGGATCTGTTTATCTCCGAAGAAGGTCTCTCCTCCTCGAGGACATAATTCCTGCAAGTAGCCGACCGGAGGCATTGAAATTCAACCCGCGCTTGCTTCTTATTAAGACTTCCAGTGTCCCGTTACCCCCTCCGTTAACTTGACAAAATTACACGCCGTGCCTGTTATTATTTTCATCAATGAGATGGTAATAACTCGCAAAATATTTGGCCGCTTTTACGTTCGGTGCGACGCGTTCCGTTGCGTTGCGTTCGACATTGTTTATTAACTTATTCGATCGTGCGCGGTCGTTACGGTGGATTTACCGTCTTGTATTCGTCGTTCCGTGTTCCCTGATGCTGTTTGTTTACTGGGGCCGAGTGATTTATTCGAACGCGGGAACGCGAGGTATTTCTGCGCCGACATTACGCAACGAGGCGGGTTAATAACCGAGTCATGAATATCCGGACGACGTTTTTGTTCACGTCGAAATTATGGTGACGTCGGACCCTGCCTGACAACAACCCCACTACCCTCTTGGTGGCAGCCTTTATTTTTTAATCGCTTTTCTATTTTTCTGAATCTAATGCTGCCGGTTGTTAATATTTTTCGGTGGGAATTAAAAAATTATAGTTAAATTAATTAATAATATTATTAGTTAAAAACGAATTAAATTAATTAAAATAATTAAGTTGATGATAAAAAGCAGTATTTTTAGAAGAAAATAAACATCAAACGTCTATTTCAAATCTTTATGTATGTTACCATAAGAAGTTATGCTAGTCCTAGTTACATCATGGTGGTTGCAAAGTTTGCGTAGAAGGCAACTTCAAACAAATCTCGGGAAATTAAAATAGACCACAGGAAGACTTGCATCATTTGATCTATCGAACGCCGAAAATGTAGAACGTGGGTAAATATTGTTCTTCATCTACGAAGGAATTGATGCGCTGTAGCTTTCGAATTTGATTACGAGTTAAGCTGAACGAAAACGATATATTAAAAACGTGATCATATTTTATCTCTCTGTTTTTGTTCCTGTAACTGTGCTCTGTTTACGCATACACAGCATCAACAATAATTCAAAAATTCCATCGGTGGTATGATAAAGTACAATTTCCAGCGGCAGTATGGTTTCGAAAGTGCCACCACCGCGAATTGTACGGATCGTAAACAAACTTCAGATTTTTATGTAAATTCACACTTTTACGTTTAAGCATCCGACCAGAATAAAATGAAAGTTTGTACCCAGCTCTGATAGGTTCGGTACTTCGAAAACAATATAAAATATGTAATTCTATAAAAATTTTCGATCCGGCTCTCCACCGGACGATTTTTATAGACTATAAATGCACAAATGCGTCCCCACGGTCCTCGGCGAAAGAGCCGGCGATCTCAGGATTAAAAGGGTTGCATAAAATAACTTCCGTTTCGCTGACTTTTCTTCCGTTGCACACTTCGTCTGCATTCAAGGAAGCTCGTCCTTCTGAATATGGTTACAATTTTGAGCGACTGAGGAGACGACGAGGGAGAGATTTACGAGGCACCGAACAAAACGAACTTCATTCGAGACCCCCTCCCCCATCATCCGCCCCGCAGTTTTTCCGTACGATTAAATTACGAGGGGGGATCCAAGCTCGACCGTAAACCGTGAATTTATTTATTACACCCGTGGCTTAACAATATCCCGGGCGTGAATATTCCATTATTACATCTGTACCGGGTATGGGAATTTTACGGGGAACAAGTTTGAAGCGTTTCTCCCTGGAATACAGTGTCTTCAGGAGTTTTCCCAGCAGTAAAACTTTTACGATTCCCGCGTTCTGCATCCGTCGCAGTTCTCCATCGGCGAATGTATTACGCCATATATATCTGGCATGCTGATTTCGGGGGGCCGGCTACGGCGAACCCAGACCTCGCGCGGCCCGCATTTACATTTTCCACGCCGTTGCTGCATTATGCACGGTAAAAAAGACATCCGCGACATTCGTTTGGCCAATCAATCATTTGGGTTCTCTCGATATCCTCCTCTGTTCAGCGCGCGGAGGTTTTTGCATAGTACCTTTACTAGTTTCTGTAGCGTGGAACGGAACGTCGAAACGTAGACATCGTTGAAAATTTTAGATTTGAGTTTAGGTGAAGGTAGAGTTGTTAGGTTAAATCAAATTGTACACTATGTCATTGTGGTTCATAAAAGTGGCTCACAAGAGTGGTCCACTAATTTGGTCCAAAGTAGTGGTCCATAGAAGTGGCCCGTCAAAATATTCAAGTGATTCATGAAAAAAGTCCACAAATGTGATTCCCAAAAGTGGTCTACAAAAGTGGCCCACCAAAGTGGTCTTCAAAAGTGGCCCATAGAAATGATCCTCAAAAGTGACCCAGAAAAGTGGCCCAGAAAAGTGCCCTACCAAAGTGGTCTTCAGAAGTGGCCCATAGAAATGGTCCTCAAAAATGACCTGTAAAAGTGATCCACCAAATTAGTCCATAGAACTGACCCATATAATTATTCCATTCATGTAGTCCATCAAAGTGGTCCCTCCAAGTGGTTTATAAAAGTGGCCCACCACAAAAACTTTGCAAACAAGATATTGGTCTCTTACTAACTGTTTAACGGCACAATGTTTTATAGTCGGACGAAACGAAAACTTTAGACTGCAGGAAAAATAACAATGTGAGTTACAAGCGTTCGATAAAAGCGTTCAGAACGAATAAAAACAAAGACAACACCGGAAACGTTTTTAAAGAGACTATACGAAGAATAATCTCGAGATTCCGGGGTACATCGATGGATGGAATTCTCATGTGATTTCTTTTGGTCTTGTCTGATCACGTAGGTTCTGCTGGACGGCGTGGACATATCGAAGCTGAACGTTCAGTGGCTGCGCTCGCATATAGGCGTGGTCGGCCAGGAGCCGGTGCTCTTTGACACAACGATACGAGAGAATATCCGGTACGGAAATGACAGCATTACCGAGGAGGAGATGATCAAAGCTGCGAAGGAAGCGAACGCTCACGACTTCATCAGCAAACTGCCCGAGGTGAGTGTCGGAACCTTTTCTCCTATTCCGTTCCCGTTCGCCGGCTGAGCGGAATTTTCGCGTTCTCGTTCCCCGGTCCCATCCCCTGTGCAGTTTCCCGCCGCGGCAGACATCTCTCGATTGATTCTCGGTCACTTTCAGCCAACCCCGGACCCGCCTCTTGGACGCGCATAACGCGTACCAGCTCGAAAACTTTCTTCTTTTTTTTTCTCTGTCCTCCAGCCCACGTCCCTTTTTCGCGCGGATGCGTCGCGTCGTAGAATCCCGGTCAGCAGACACAAAGGGCCGTCTAATTAAAACCGTGTTCACGGACCGTAAATCTACTTTGAATTTTAATCTCGTATTCTCTGGCCTGTAATTAGCGTCTGTTTCTCTCCAATAATCGACGTCAAAGGTATAATAACCTAACCAAAGCCGATCAAACCCCTCTGCGCGTCACTGTCGACACACACTCGATTGTGCATTTTTGCACGACTTCCAAACTTTTTATCTAGTTAATGACTCTTGATCTCATTCAAACATGTTCCACCGTTTGATTCGTTAAAAAATAAAATATAGCAAGGTTTTCGTTATAGTTGACTCTTGATAGAATAATCAAAAGAGTCCACTGGACGTGTGTCATTTATTTAATTTACTTAATCTCTGAGTACGTAGAAAACGCGAATACTCAATGATTACTAAAATTAGTTGCTTAATATTAGTCTTTTAAATATTCCATAATCAACAATTTGTTTTTTAATAATCTACACAAGAAAATCATTATACAATTTTCACGGAATTTCTCTTTTTATTGGTTTCATGCTTCGATTTTCGAAATGGTAGCGGCGTTTTTTGTTTTCGGCAGCACTCGGTCGTTAGCACGGGACATGTGAACGCGGTTCGCAGCATGTTAACAATAGTCTCAGGTGTGATCGGCGATCCGGTGAACACGAGCAGGCAAACAGACGATAAAACAGCCCGCTAAACCGCGCGCCAGCAAATAACGGTATCCGAGATTACGGGTACGTCAACGATTAGGCGTTTATTACCGAATTATCGGCGAGCGGGCACGATACTCGCGATCGGTTTCGATCGGGTTCGTGTTTACCACCTGTCCGTGACCAGCGACGCGTTTAGGGCCGCGGGAACAACTGGACCAGACAGTTTCCACTTTATGGAGACTCGCGGACCGTTCGTTCGGTTCACGGGACAGTGGCCATCAGGCTCGTGAAATTTTATCCGGACGCTGGGAATCGTTTGCTCCGCGATTGCTGATCGAGCGACGATCTATGGTTATCGGAATTATTGATTAGAGTGCGACAATGGCGACTGCGAACGCTGAAAAATAAGCACGAGCAAAATGAACTATTCTGTCCAAGTCGAAATTTTCGTATTGAAATAAATGCATAAAATCCGCGGTATATTTATTAGATTATAGTTGAAAGGGTTGATGGTTCGCCAGCGAATAAAAGTCGGCGTTAAACGGTCAGCTGTTTTGCGAAAAGAAAATACCGTGGCTTCGTTTATGGCTTGCCGGGAATGTTGCACGGACGTGTGCAGAGGAAACGAGCATTGAACGTTGTTATATCGATGCGCAGCGCAAAGTGCTCTTCCTCGTAAATTTATTAATTCTCCGCGGCGCATACGTAGGATAGACGCGACACCCCGTCCAGCGGTTAATTAAATAATCGTTATTTGAAACCGCAGAGGCCTCGATGACCTCTTTCGCGGATGCCAATCGAACCGGCGAATGGCCGGCGATTGCTCTTCTGTCGATAACTATCAACGAATTCGAGAGTCTCCAGAGAATCCGCCTGTCGTCGGCGCAAGATTTCTAATCGGTACTGACGGTCTCTGTTTCAACACCGTGCACTCGTATTTTTATTCACCGCGTTCGCCACCTGTGCCACACCACACGCGTGATAACCACGATTTCGTATTTCACGCGAAGAATATCAAATTAATTTGGCGCGCGTCGGTTTTTAAAATTATAATGCGCCGCGGGATTTTTCGGAGAATTTATTGCTCTTGTGTGACGATGTTTTATTCGTATTTCATTAAAAGATACGGAGAACGTTTAACTACACTGCGGGTTTTATGCGTTTACTGTGTCTGGAAAAAAAGAAAACTGTACTGTTTATCTTTTACTCTTCTGCTCGGAGCAGTAATGAAAAAGTAACAAATCCTGAATTACATGGAAGTTAAACTATTCGTTATTGTTCGAAGTTTAATACTGGCGTTGTAAAATATGTTATTTTATACAGATTAAATTGTTCCCAATTTTGTTGTGTTTTCACCGTAATATTAAGATAATTCTACGGTTTTTATGTATTTCGAATTTTTGTCAAAAACTCTCGTACCTATCGAGAACTATGTTAGCACTTTCGTCTTAGGTGGTATGAGTGTTAGGTTTACCTACCGAGCACTAAAAGCGATAAAAATGTGTTAGCTTACAAAAATGACAGGGCTCTATTTATTTAGATTTTGTGCAATTTTTATTCCAATATGTGCTTGAATAAAGAAATTTGTCGAATCAATTTCCATGTAAGCAACTTCATATTTTCAATCATTGTAAAATGAAAAATATTAAACCGGTGTTATGACCGGCAGTGGTAGCTTTAGTGTTAAGCCGAATAGGTACCCTCATCCGCAATACGTCGAAACTCGTCTCGAGCCATCGTCTTATATCGAATTGTAGCGTTAACTCGCGCAATCCCTTGACCAAAGTCAGCGTGAATTGAATATAACTCATGCGGCGTTCAATGTGTTGCGAGGATGGTGTGTTTCGAGGGGAGGGCGAATTTGTGACGTAAAGTGTCTGTTTTAGGGTTACGACAGCCCGGTAGGGGAGAGGGGGTCACAACTGTCCGGTGGTCAGAAACAGAGGATTGCTATAGCGCGAGCTTTGGTCAGAAGGCCCGCCATACTTTTGCTGGACGAAGCCACTTCAGCTTTGGATCTCCACAGCGAGGCGACCGTACAAAGGGCTTTGGACGCCGCGTCAAAGGGCAGGACGACCGTTGTCGTCACTCATCGACTGTCCACGATCACCAACGCTGACAGGATAGTATTTATTAAGGATGGACAAGTAGTCGAGGAAGGCACCCACGAACAGCTGCTTGCACTTGGGAAACACTATTACGGTCTGGTTTCCGCGGACGCTAGCGCCACTGCAAGAGGTACTTGTCCTCAAAGCTGATCCTTAAACTTGCTCCTGCAACATCAATTCACTGAACACTTCAATGTAACATTCATTTCAATCAAAAAATAGTTAATTTTTACTTGAATACTTACACTTGCTCCTTCGATGCCAATTCGCTACACATTCGTTTTGAAATCTATTTGAAATTTAACATTAATATTTCAATCTCTTCACAAAGAATGTCTTTCTTCAACGTTTATTTGTGCTTGCTTACGTGAACTTATGCGTGTTTGCGATTTAATTATTTGGACGGCTGTTTTAAACGCTTGTTAATTTGTGTTAAATCAGCGAAAGCGACGGCGTCAGCAGCAAAGACGGTGACAGCAGCCATACCGAAGCAGAAACCGCCATTGAAGAGACAATTCTCCACCCTGTCGATGCACTCTCATCGCCTGTCTCTGGCCGGCGCCTCAGAGTCCTCGTTAAATCAGTTGGAGGAGCACGAGAAACAGTACGACGCACCGATTATGAGGATATTCGGACTCAACAAGCCGGAATGGTTCTACAATATGATCGGTCAGTGCACTGCGCAACGAAAAAGCGATTGCCCGGCCGTTTCCATCGCGACAACGCCCGAATAGTCTTCATTTTGCTTCATTTTTCGTGCCCGTAATATTCATCAACGGCTCTATTGTCTATCTTCACGCCAATTCCCACTGGCAGCGGTTATCCCATACGAAACGGGAATTACTTTACATGTTATAAACAATAGAGACATTTTATAACGAGGAACAAAGTCACTGCCGCTGATTAGAAAATTCTCCTTGGCAAAAATTCAGAAAATCTTTGATTTACGCATTGTACTCGGCGAACTTATCAAAAGATTGCATATCTGGCAAATTTCCAGTTGTAATGATCATTTTGTAGAACAATGTAAACTACTTTACATGTTCCAGATAAAATATAATATAAATCCAGATAAAATATAAAATATAATTTATGAAAAGATACTTTCTGCTGACTAGAAAATCTCTTCGAAGTCATTGAATTTCATTCTTCAGGCTACAAATTTTTTCGGAAAATTCTACCTCAATCCCAAATTTCACAAAAAGAAACAATGCTTGACGAAAACAATTCTTTTCCAGGATGTTTCGCAGCAGCAATGGTGGGAGCTTCTTTCCCAGCATTCGCAGTGCTGTTCGGTGAGGTGTACTACGTGTTGGGTCTTCAGGATGAGAACGAGATTCGTCGAGAGGTGGTGAACTTCTCGATTCTGTTCCTGATCGTGGGCATAGTGACCGGCGTGGGCACGTTCCTGCAAATGTACATGTTCGGCTTGGCCGGGGTTCGCATGACCACGAGATTACGAAAGATGACGTTCGCGGCGATGCTGAAACAAGAGATGGGCTGGTACGACGAGGACATGCACAGTGTAGGTGCATTATGCGCCAGGTTATCTTCGGACGCGGGTGCGGTTCAGGGTGCAACGGGTACCCGTGTGGGCGCCATCCTGCAGGCGCTGTCTACCTTAGTTCTGGGCATAGGTTTGTCCATGTACTACACCTGGAAGATGACGCTGGTCTCGGTGGTCTCGATACCGTTGGTGCTCGGAGCGGTATTCTTCGAGGCGAGAGTGATGAGTGGCCAGGGTCTGCAGGAGAAGAAGAAGATGGAAGCGGCCACGAGGATCGCCATCGAAGCGATCTCGAACATAAGAACCGTGGCCAGTTTAGGGAAGGAAGAGGCCTTCTTCCAACGTTACTGCGTCGAGCTGGACCACGTGGCCAAGGCCACCAGAATCAGAAACAGACTCAGGGGACTGGTTTTCTCCTGCGGACAGACTACCCCGTTCTTCGGGTACGCGCTGAGTCTGTATTACGGCGGTTCCCTGGTGGCTACCGAAGGTCTGCGTTACCAGAACGTGATCAAGGTGTCCGAGGCGCTGATCTTTGGCTCCTGGATGCTGGGCCAGGCTCTGGCCTTCGCGCCCAACTTTAACACCGCCAAGATCTCTGCTGGAAGGATATTCCAGCTGCTGGACAGGGTGCCGGAAATCGCCTCGCCACCGGACTCGGAAGACAAAGATCTAGATTGGGTGAGTGCTGGTACCCCTTATTCGCTCGTTCTAGGAATGTTTATTCGGTTTATACTTGCTGATAGGAATGTATGTGTCCTTTGGGACCTGGGATACGCTGCTCTCTAAACATTATGGACTGCTAGATTATGCTAACTCACCGATTGCATGTTAGACACTTTTGTTAGAACCTGCTTCGCTTCAGTTGCCCTCGAGTGACCTTAAACGACCTTTCGTAGCTAAAACGGTACCGTCTCTCGAGTTTCCTCGTTAAGTTAATTTATAGTCGAAGATCGGCTTTGCGAAATCGGCTCGTCTCTCCCGTTTTATGGACCACCGTCGCGTCGGTCAATTTCCTTTCGCGTGGCGTGGTAAATATCGAATGGAGATAGCCGGGTCCCGTGCGCTTCTATGTCGTCACATTACGACTGTTTAGCAAACAATCGAATTTATGACGTTCGGACAGCAAAGCCTCCGGCAACACGTGTTAATTACGCTCAAAACGGGTGGCCGTGTGTTTGATCGGGGCTGTAACCATCTACCACCACCCGTGGCACCCCTTGTCCGCCGTCCCTGTCTCCCACCTCCCCAGCCCCGTAGAATTTCAAACCGTTTAATGAAGCGATACGAGTGAACGACGTTTCCAGCTCGGTACCAGCCAACGCTCGAAAACGCCAGGTTGCCTGTAACGCGTTTCACCGCTAAAATATCGTTCATTCGATTAATCCGCCCCGAGCCACCGTCACCGATAAATTATTTTTCATCGGCAAGTCCGTGGAATCTCCGCTCTGCTCGCGACACGTACAAACGGCACAATTACGGGGATCATACTGTAAAATACTAAAATTTGGTGCAAATTTTAATTTTGTTCATTTGATTAATAAAAAAGAAACATTTAACATTCACTTTTGAAACTTTCGAGGGCATTTTACTGGTTCATTAAACGGTGTAAAGGATTGTTTTGACCAAAAAACAATATATTAAAGTCACGAGATGATTTCTTTATCGCAAAGAAAACTCAAATCTTTTAACGGAAAACTACCGGCTCTTGAATTGTTAATGAAGATACAAATTTTTTACCCCACTAGATCCCAAAACAATTTTAATGATTACAAAGTACACAGATTAAAAATCTCGCCTAAAGATTTGCAACCTAGTTGTAGTTGTTGGTTGGGTGTCGAGTGGGTTACTCAGGAAGGAGGAGCGAGCAACAGGATAAATGACGACGAATGACGATTCCGTTTCAGAAAGCGGATGGTCTGATCCAATTCTCAAAAGTGGAGTTCCACTATCCGACCAGGCCGGAGATGCACATTCTGCGAGGGTTGAATCTGATCGTAAAGCCGGGCCAGATGGTTGCGTTAGTCGGCCAGAGCGGATGCGGCAAGTCGACCTGCATCCAGTTGTTGCAACGTTTATACGACCCGATCTCTGGAACGGTGACGATGGACCGTCGTGACATTGCGTCGGTCTCTTTGCGTAATCTGCGCTGCCAACTCGGTGTGGTCGGTCAGGAACCGGTCCTCTTCGACAGGACGATCGCGGAAAACATCATGTACGGTGATAATTTCCGCAAAGTGCCGATGGAGGAGGTCATCGAGGCCGCCAAGAAGTCGAACATCCACAGCTTCGTCAGCTCTCTACCACTAGTAAGTAGCAATCTTAAAGTTGACGTTTCTTATTCACAGCTTGATTTATGAACTTTTTAAAATACTTCTTGCATATTAGTCACTCTGATATTGTCAATGTAACATTTTATTCGTTCAATTTAATCGCTAGAGGAATTGAACACTGAACTTTCGCTCGGGGGGCTAAAAATGTTAACTTTTCTGAATGCAATACTATAAAATTCGACGAAATAGATGAAAGTACATTAAATTCTAGTGCGCGGAATCAAAGTTTCAGTGTGCGGAATTCACTCGTTTGATAGTTGTACACGAGTAAAGCTGGGTCTGGATTAGATCTTGGATTCCACGCACTAGAATTTACTATTTCATCGGTTTTTCGTCGAATTGTATAATACAACATTGAAAAAAGTTGAAAATGTTTAGTCCCCTGAGTGAAAGTTTAACAGAATTGAATTTGATATTCTATTCGGATTAAGAATTTTTCGCAGATTTCAATGAATTTTCTGATCTGAATAAATATTGCCGATGTAATATATGAACTAGAATGTTAATAGAATGAAATGGACCCTTGTTGCGAAGGTATTTAACAGTGTTTGGTACCTTTTGTTGCAGGGGTATGATACTAGGTTAGGATCTAAAGGAACGCAGCTCTCCGGCGGGCAGAAGCAGCGTATCGCGATAGCACGTGCACTGGTCAGGAATCCACGTGTCCTGCTCCTGGACGAAGCCACTTCCGCTCTTGATACTCAAAGCGAGAAGGTAAGAAGCACTCCCATCACTATGTACTACAAAATCCTTTCCACGCTGAATTCCGACCCAAAATCCTTTCATAACATGAACGTGAACGTTCTATAACATTATGCAACCACATCGTGCATTATTATTGCACAATATTAACATATCTTCGAGGTACAATCGGTAGATGTAATCGGCCACCAGACGATCGCAAAACTTGTGCAACTGCATTATAAAAGGGAACAAAAAGTCGAGTTGCGTAAGGATGCAGTTTAATACTAGGAATGCATCTTGTGCAGCCATTGGCTTCTTCTCCCTTCGAGAGAAACGCGCAGGAAATGCACCGAGGAGACAGGAACAGATTGTGAGAGTACCGTATCCATTACGCAATGCTATCCACAGTTGCATATTTCAGTCCTCGATATTAAAAAAAAGAAAATGCCGAATGGACTTGCAAGAATTGATCACGCTCAATAAATCTGGACGATTCGCGAAAAATCGTGTAGCAGTCAGTCGCGCATAATATTAAGCTTTTTAGTAGCAATATTGATCACTCTGTCTTAGAGAACGAACTTCAGTCGCGTGTACCCTCTCGCTGCGTAAGGAGGACCCCTCGTTCGCCCATAAATAATCGCGAGGTCCGGACCCGCAGCCGTATGCAGTGAATATCGAGAAATTTCAATGTTACGACGCGCGGCGAAATGCAGTAACGGCGAATGCAACAGACGCGATTCGGCATCAAATGGATCAGGGAATCGGGCTCTATCAGACGCCGGCAGCTTTGAATAATGTATCGGGTGTCCCCGTGAAATGTGCAACAAAATTCGTTCATAATTAAGAGTGTTATTATGTGTTGACTTGTTAAAATTATTGAAAGAATAAACACATCTTCCATTTCTTAATAGAATTCCAAAAATGTAAGTTTTGATAAAAATCCACTGGTAATAATGAAACCTGCAATCTCGAAGATATTGTTCATCGATGAAGAAATATAATTGTGAATGCTAAACACTGTACTGGCAACACAAAAATTACAAAAAGTAAAATAAATATCGAATTTAATTTTCTCGAAAAGGAATTCTCAAGCGAAAAAATTTTATTCCGCATTTATTGACTAATTTGTTCTATATAAAATTATTACTCGATGATTTCGCCAAGATGCGAGGGACACCCGGTATAAAACGCGGGTGGAACGCGAGACCGTTCTTTTTCTGGATCAGGGGGTGCGAGAGGGTTGAAGAAACGAGTCTGGTCCTCGGGAGAGGCGTGAAACAGTAGACGGAATTCTCGCGGGAACAAAAGCGTCGCATTCGAGCTTACCGCGGCATTGTGTTACACCCGCGACCAATTAACAACCCTCATAATGCCGGCGCTCGGTGTCGGGAAGACGATGATAACGTTTGCGGACCGTCGACGGCCAGCGTCGGCGTCGTTGTCGTCGTCGTCGGCGGCGGGGCTTAACGCCGATCGACGAAACAAGATTGGATTCAATCGGGTGCCCGACGGAGGACCGCGGCGCTCTCGTTATCGGCACCTCCGAGACCCCAGAACGGTCAATCGAGTTAATGGCCTCTGAAAATGCGACTCGACGAGACCGACTACACCCTCGAGCGCGATCCGCTGCGCGTCGCTTTCAGGATCCCGATCGCTCGGACGCGTTAAGAATTCCTGCTCCTCCACCGAGGAACGCTAAGTTTGTTTCTTATCGTTTCCTGAACAGCCCCTACACTCGAGAGGGTCTCAAATGTTCGAGTGCTCTTAGATCTATTGGGAATCGCTGTGGAAAGTGTCCGACGATGCTGACAGTTTTACGGATTAGTTACTGCGTACAATCGCTAACGCGGAAATATTTTTATTCCGGATTTTATCGAACCTGTTTCACTCGTTCTTCTTCAACGATCACTTTCTTGAAAGTCTTACAAACTGATCGGTTCGGAATTAACCATTTGTATTCGGAGCTTTTTTAACTCGAACTTTAAACATTTTTTCCGACCCAGAATAATTCCACCCAGATAGCGCAAAGACGTCTGTTGTTGGACACTTAAGACGTCTTGAATCTAATACGTACGTCTTCCGAACGTCTTCTGAACGGCTTATCTTGCAAATCTATACGTGTTTAAGACGTCCCGCAAAAAAGACGTCATTAAGACGTCTTATTTCAGACGTTAAAACGACTTCCCGACGTCTTTTTATTCAGACGTAAAGTAGATGTAAAATGGATGTATTTAAGACGTCGTGTGCTATCTGGGACGTCTGTAAAATGTCCCGAAAAAGACGTCTTCAAGGTATCGTGTATCTGGGATTGTGATCTGATTTTTTTCATTTAATGGATATGAAATTGATATAATTCCTCGTACAGTACTTAAATACATGTATTTAGTAAATGATTAGATACCAACATATAATAATGGTACAGCAATTTTTATTGGCGACTCTGAGTCACTACTCGAGTGCTAAGGGTTAAAATTGTTTAAAATCGAACGATCCTTCGTTGTTCATTTTGCTTGAATGATCTCTTCGTTCAGATTGTAGTAGCTGATGTTTTGTACACAGGGGTTTGTTTTGTCGCGAGTGCTGTCTGACAACGGGAACGCGAAAATATTTTGTCGCGGTGAGGGATGAATATTAGGACACTCGGTTCTGAATAACTGCGCGCGGCTCCGCAATGTAAACTAGCGGTAGCTTTGCGAGCCTGGTCGGCTGATGAATATTAATGGGGTCTGATGGATTTTAATGTACAATACGAACAAAAACCACGGGAGCGAGTCGCCGATAAAGGATATCGCGAGTGACGGTGCTGGTGGCTTGGCCGTCACGGGGCGCCATGGACACGCTTTATATGGTAATCCCCTTCGAATTAAAATTCATGTGTTTACGTGGCCGGATCTTGCCCTATTCACCTTGATCCCTCGAGTCATTTTTCTGAAATTAAGTCATCCCTATCCGCTGCTGCAGTTTTACCCTAGCCATTCAATCTCTAGCAATTACATATTCATTTATTAAAATAATATACGCTGTTGTTCTCAATTATTTTTCATTTAATGTGGCCATGTGTTTCATTTAAAATATCAGATTTTACAGAAATACATATTGCACTACAAACAGGGAGAAATCAAACGTTCCACAGTATCTAAAAATTCGTAAAAAAATGTTTTAATCCAGAATGACATACTAGGCTTAATTAAATTAAAATGTTGAACATTATAATCTTTTGTTGTCAGATTATTTTTGACCTATTAATGTTACAAAGAGATAGATTTTTTAAAAATATTGTATGTCCTATTTTTATATCCAGTTATGCAAGATTTTTTAATGCTTCGCGAGGAACGGTGCCTCTCATGTTAAATTGATTTTTCGTCTGGTCAAATCATTTTTTTTAGAAGGAAATTTTTTAGTATTTTGATGCTTATGAAATGCCTTTTGTGAAGGAAGTTTGAAAGTTTTCTGACTCATGTGGATCAATCATTGGACCGGAAGCCAGAGGCTGTCGAAATCAGCAGCAATCGGCGACAATGCCACGGAACAGTATTATCCACGGTTACAATCGGAAATCCTCGGCTTTGCCAGTATTCAATTGTTGTTCCTGACTCGACGGCCGAACGAATTTCACGGCAATTATTGTTCCGTGGTTGCTTACGATCGCTCTGTGTGTCCCACCCTTTGTTTACTCTGCTCGTGTTGCGGGACAGAGAGAGACACGTTTGCTCGTATCCTACCGCATTGCGCGCGACGTCCATTTTTCGTCGGGTTTGTTCAACATTTTTTTTTAATCACGCTCGAAAAATTGTGTTACCGCGGTTGGTTGTCCGCGACGTATCTGTAGGTTATGTGGACTCGTAGCGTTCCATTCCATTCCGATTCAACATTTTCATTTTCCAAACTGGCGGCTAATAGTTTTCTAAAAATCATTTTATAAATATTCCGTGTCAAAAAATTTGAAATGCGTTTGACACGATATATAACAAAATAGTGAACAATTATTTATCGATGATTAAACCATTTTTATCGTATAAAAACGTACTATGAATTTTTAAAGTAAAAGTTTTGGAACGTTTTAGATTATGCATTAAAAAATAGTGAAAAATGATTTATTTTTATTAACGTACGTATTTTATTCCTTTAATTCGCGCATAGATAAAGATATTTGTACGTCGTTCTTCTCGCGAATCTGGCAGTGTCCTCGAAATAAATTTTTCCCTCCTTGCGGATTTTACAAAATAATATATGAAAATGAGAATTTGCAGCCCAGATATCAGGGTCCTCTTCGCCAGAGGAATTAACCAAAAAAATTCCTAGCTCGTTCCACTCGTGTCGGGCATTTCTGCTTTACTTTTGCCATAAAGAATCTCTTAATCCCCGAAATAATTTTTTCCATTATTCTGAATCTTATAAAATAATCTATGAAAATGAGAATTCGCAGTTTCGCTATCAGTATTCATGCCGGAGGAATTAATAAAACGCCGGCCGGGTTCATTGTCCAGATTTCGGACATATTCACCGTACTTTTGCCATAATGAATTTTTCACTCTCCGCAAGAAAAATGTTTCCCTCGCTGCGATTTTTTCGAAATAATTTTTTAAAATACGGATTTGTCTGCGTAGGCTGCAGAAAATCTTGAAAAAGTTCGGACAGTGCGAGGGGTAATCCTCGAAATTTCCTAAAACATTGAAATTTGCGATTTAGATAGGCCTGGTATCATATATTTGCACAAAACAAATGTGGAAGATTAAAATTCAGTCTGTAATTAAGAAAGCTGTACTCAAATATTTTGTTTTTTATAGAAGAGTACACCAAATTGCAGTTTTATTTCGTATGGCTTGCGTTGGAATTATCGGTGTTTAAGGAAACACTATTTTTATTTAATCTCGGGTATGTGAAAGTACAATTTGGTTCGTTTGGTTGTATAATAAAAGCTTAAATATTTGTAAAATGCATTAAATATACATTATTTTATTCTCTCTTTCAATATTTTCCAATATGTGACTGCTGCGCCTGCTGTTGAATAGGAATCGTCTGATGCATCCGATCATCGCAAGAAAGCGATTAATGAAAAAGATACAAAACAATCTCTATTTTTTATTAGATAAAAAATTTTTTGCTCATCTGTTTATTGCAATTTATAATCGTATAATTCAATTTTACGCTGCATTTTTCAGTCAGCTGATCGGTTTCTGGTTCTTTATTTTACAATTATTGACAGTACAACGATGCTGTCACCTCGAAATGATCATACACATCTTGGTATCCTAGCACATATTATAAAAATCACAGAAAGTTTGATGATGTCATTTTTACAAATGCAAAGCATGCCAGACATTTATACAGCTCGGTAGGTTTAGTGTTAACAGTTCATGTATTTGATAAAAACTACAAGAAAATGATTTAGATTTCATACTTGGTCAGTTGGACGCAGCGTCTCGAAATTCATCAAAACGAAAGCGTCGCATTAAATTCTCTAGTCCGTCGACGCATCCTCGCCAGCGCGGCGGGGAGATAATTGTCGGCAATCCGAGTTGATTGTTCCCTTTGCGTTTGTGTTGTCTAGGTCGTGCAAGCGGCGCTGGACAAGGCGATGGAGGGCAGGACGTGCATCACCATAGCGCACCGTCTGGCCACGATAAGGAACGCGGACGTGATCTGCGTGCTGGAGAAGGGAACGGTCGCGGAGATGGGCACTCACGACGATCTAATAGCGGCGGACGGCCTCTACGCTCATCTGCACGCTCTCCAGGAGTCTGCGATGGAGTAAGAGCCGTGTGTTGGCAGCGGTCGCGTCGTCCTTAGGACGTTTCTCGGGCGGATAGTCTCTCGAACGAAGGTCCTGGCTCCGTTCGAAACGAATAGGCGAGAGTCCGAGCACCATCCGGAGAACAAACAGGAGATTGCGACCGGCGAGAAACGGGTAGAGAAAAACCACGGATCCCTCGAGGCCTCGGAAAGCTCGAATTTCGTAGAACGAGAAAGTCGAATGCAAAAGGAGGTTGGGGCTCTCTCCGCGAATTTCGCGTGTTCACCTATCATTCACGGAGAATGGCATACCTCCCGCGGAAGTCCTGTTAGCGATTTTGTCAGCCTCGTTGTTTTTGATTGTCCCCAGACGCCATTTCTCGCGTACAATCTGCCCCCTCCGCCCGGAATGGTACAGCACTCCGAAACCGGAAACTCCCGGCCCGTCTGGCCATCGTAGCCGCAAATCCTGCCGACGACACCTCGAATCGTTATCCGCTTCCCGTCCATCCCCGCAATCGGCAATTTCGCACGGCCATTGCGCGACGATCCCCTTGTTCCGGACGAGAAAACGCGTCGTTTTCTGTGACGTCGACGCCGACGCCTACGCGTACGGACAACCCCGCGACTGGTCCCATTCACGACGCCGATTTTCATGGCTCGCGGCTCTCCAACCGATTTCATCGGATGATCGAGATCGGCTCGAATACGCGCCGATTTTCAACGTACGCGGTAATGGCGAGCTGGCTGAAAAAAACGCGAGCAACTGACCAATTGGAACTGTCACAGTCTAGATACGATGGAACACTTTTATTTTGTCCTTTTTTCTTTTTCAGAGAGTTGTTAACGCGTTGATCGTGCCATTGATACATTCTATTCGATGCTGAAAGTGTTTCGCAGACTTGAATGAAATTCTAAGCATTGTCGTTGGAGAACTGAACGAAATACATATTTGTTCATTTAGAAAAATGTATTTGACGCTCAAAGAGTGTTTCCGACAGGATTGTCGTACCGTAAGGTAGCAATCCGCCGGGATTATTGAAACATCTTAATACTCTCAGCTGCGAATACAATGGTTCGAAATTTCCATTCATCAGAGATCAATTGACGTGGAGCAGGCTTCGCGTTCGAGCACCGGCTCGTTCGCCAGACATGTTCCATCCCCTATAGACAAGAGCCCTCGAGCCGCGCGAAAGTAACTCGGTCAAGATGAAAATCCCCGACGACGTCTCAATTAACACCGAACCCTACCGCCGTCGTCTGGTCAAATTCACTTTACATTTCTCGCTGTATGTACAAACGCTGAAACTTCTCGAGAACAATCAGTCCTGGTAATAAAATCGACGTGTAAACTTTTCAATAACAACGTCGCACGCGATGCACATTCGACTTCGAACGTCGTCTACGAGAAATGTTTTCGATCGGGCTGTCGTCTGTAGATTATTCTTCGAGCTCACAGTTTCGTCGTCCGTCCGCGATGTTTTTGTTCGGTCCGATGGTTCTTGGATCGTATCGACCATAAACCTTATTGCAGTGATCCGTTCGGACAGGAAGGGGCGTGTGTTCTTTTCTGCGGCGGCCTAACGACGTTCCCATGAAAGATGTATGAGAACCTCATCCCCTCCCCCTCGGTTCCAGCGAGACCCCAGCGTTCGACTTTTTGCCGCGAAGCTTCCGGATCCTCGTAAAACATAACGAATTCGAGAGTCCATCGAGCGGAGATCGTAAATCCCACGCTGCTCGTGCCTTAATGATTGAACGGACCAGCGGAAAGCGGCTGGTCGAGATTATAACGAGAGAGGGAGGGGGCTAGATCAGGCAGGAGCGGGGAACGTCGGATGGTATCTTAACGATTGCGTGCTTTGAGAACGTGGAAAAGAGATCGAGGGGGAAAGCAAGACGACGAGATTATAACAGGAGGGAATGATTTTAAGGCGTGCGATAGCGTAACTGGGGAACAGGAGTGTAAACAAGCGGGTAGAATAAAACGGTAGGGGTGAGATTATAATAGGGGAGGGGGTGATTGTCAAGAGGGGTTGCAAATCTCAGAGGGTGCTTCGCGAATGTGAAACGTAGGCAAGCGGGAAAGATAGAAAAAAGACAGGGAGATTAGAGAGAGAGAGAGAGAGGAGGAGGAGCGGTTATTAGACAGCGGATTTTATGCATTTATGGCAAAAATTAGTAGATGTAATTTAAAACAGTAAAAAATATTATAAAAATTTAAAAACATTGCTACATTATTTTCAATCTATTAAACATATTAACAAAGGAAATAAATTTCTACTTTACATCCAATTTGTTGTAATTGAAAAATTTTATTTTGCATGAGGATCCGCTGTCTAGTGATTCAAATATTGTCGCAACGTCTTGTCGATGATTTGATCCGTCGGAGCGCTTTCCGCTGGCCATGCTTTACCAATTGTGTGCCTCAATGAATTTTCGGATAGGGAGAGATTATAACGGGAGAGGAGCTGGAAGCTGCTAGATAAACCGAGGAGCGTCCTTGGACATAGTGCCTAGTTCGAATAAAAAATAGAGCCTCGGTCGAGGAGCGTGCGCGAGCTGTTTCCGGGGCCGAACTTGTGCCTTCACTTCGTACACCTAGCGATAAGATTGCCGCCTGTGTCCTCGAGGTCTGTTAGTTTGAACGACCACACACGAACATGCTTGCACGATTTCACATACCACTTCACGGAGATCCTGTGTTTTCTCTTTTTCTTCTCACGAATCATGCCGTTCTCCGGCCGCCTTTCGAACGATCGCGAGAATTTTCAAGTCAGTGTCCATCGGTTCTTCTTGCTGTACTTAACCGCCTCGAGGCACTTAACCGAGACATTTAGCGCTTTTTATCGTCGACGACAATACAATGTAGCAACATAGCCGTCTCCCTTTGATCCTGGAACGAGCGTTCGGTAGCGTTTTACCGTTTGCTAATCGTATAGAGTTTAAGAACCGCGACGGTCCGACCGTGTCGGTCCCCGTCGTTTTGCGTACTTATCTTAAAAAAGAAAAAAAAAAACAAAAAGAGAACGAACATGTACAATCAAGCGTTTCGACTACCCTTTTGATTTCTCGTGAAAGTAACTTGCAGGTTCTCAACGTAGCCTTTCTATTCGCTTGCGATTTTTCCCGGCGGCGCGATGACGTTCGGCTCGCCCGAGCGAATTGCCCGCGGATCCATTACACTGCGTAGATGTTATTAATCATTCGCGAAACCGGAATTGTAATTGCAACTCGAACGATCGTGCGAGACGAACAAGGAATTACGGATGAAACACGGGGCGGGTTTCTTTTCTTTCTTTCTTTCTTTCTTTTTTCGTTTAGTCTAGCCGTAAATCGGAATTTTCAGAACCGTTACTTAAGGCTATAAGGCTGCGGCCAGCGTAACTTAAGGGCAGAGATCTTAATTATTGTAGGTACGTCGATCTTGAGGCCGTGCGTTACTTAAAATACCGACAAAGAACAACAGCATCCATCGACAGTGTTTCACTCGATTCTTCTGTTTCTGTTTCTTTTATTCTTTTCTTCTTCATATATCGAAAGCGTGTCCAGTTGTAATTATACAAGCGATACTAGACAGTATGACGACAAAGAGGAAGTATTACTATTTTTTTTTCGTTTTGTTCTTGTCACAAAAGAGAGAGACCGAGCAGACCGTACTGCTGTCATATACAAAATAAATGGAAATATAGTGGAGAAAAAAACAAGGACCTGTATGCGAACTCGAACCACCCTGTTCTCGATCCGAAAAATTGCGAAACGCACGTCCCGTCCATCTGTTCCCGTTTATCCCATATTTCCTGCGTGACGCGTGGCTTAGCCAGCCACTATTTGTTACGCAAAGCGGTAAGTAAACATTTTTACTATCAACCCCATGTGGTCTTGAACGGTCGAATCGTTCGGGACAAATCTAGAACCCGAACAATTGTTCTTTTTGTTCCCGTTTATCGTTTGAATGCCAGCTTTTCAACTAAAAATCTAAAAAAATTCACCCATGTGTGCCAGAGTAGCTGGAGTACGTCAACATTTTTTCGAAATTTTTTCATGTAATTTAATAATCCTGTGACTACTGGACTACGCTGTCCCTGCGATTTGAATAATTTTTCGAAAGTCAGATTTTGAACGAAAAATCCAAAAAATCCACTTGTTATAGTACGTGAACATTTTTTGAGAATTTTTACACTCGAATTGACGAGCTGTGTAGTTCGTCACCGAGTGGGCCAGTGACCCACATTTCCAAGCAGCAAGTGGATTTACGGCTAAATAAGTGAGTTTTTACAATACGTAATTCTAAATTGCCTACTCCTTCGCTTGTTCGCTTCTTCTTCGCGATGGACCGCTAACGCTCCAGCGAGGGGATCCGCCTGGCGCGCCGTACCATCTTTGCCAACACGCGTCTAGATCGCGCTCTGATTGGTCAATGTTTTTCGTTAATAACTCCCAAACGAAGCCCCGGCGGATATTTTTGTGAAGAAAAATGTTGCTTCAAATCACCCCAGGAACCCCCCATTTCCGGATGCTGTAGGAATTTTGGGACACCCTGTGTATCGCCAAATAAATAAATACCTAGACGACAACAAGATATTAACAATTCTCTAGACTCGTCGTCGAAACGCTCCGAAACGAATATCGCAGCGATTCTGATTCGACGTGGCGTTAGAAGTGCTGGTGCCTTTTGAATGCTGGTTGCGAGCGTCAATAATGCATTTCGTCGAGCGAAATGCTTAAAAGGCAATCGCTTTGAATCATCATCGGCGACAGACACTCCGACAAATGCGGAATGTCGTTTCCACGGGGAAACTTTCCGTCACATATGCACGGTAAACAGCCTGCCAGCCTCTTGTGCATCGTTGGAAGAGGGCGGACGGGGGTGGGATTGACACGCAGCCGAGGGACAAAGTGAATGCTAAGTTCGATGAACGGGGAGCGCGCTCGAGTTTCGGAAAAGTTTCGCCGCGGCAGTTTTTGAAGAAACTTTGCTACACGCGAGAGCAAGGTAAATATGGGAGGCGGATGGGGGTGCGGGGATGTCGTTCAGGGGTTGACAAAGGCGAGCCGCGGATGTTTCCATCGGTGGGGGGGGTGAATAACCGGAGCCCCGCGCGTAGGCGAAAGAAGTTTCCAGCACGGAGGAAAGCTGATTTATTACTGCCGGGGAACCGTCGCGTCGCGGGGAAAATCGGGAGGGGGCGGGTGGTTGCAGGGGGTGGAGCGGAGGAGTGTACGCTGTCGGGTGTATAACGCGTTGGAACTTGCGAAATTATTCCATCGAGTTCAGGCGCGAATGAAGGCGGGACTTCGTGTCAGCGTCAAACACGACCCGTCTATAGCTACCTATCCGCCGAACGGATAAAACGTTGCTTTGCGCCGGAGTGCCAGCACTTCTCCTGTTTTCAATGGTTCCCGAGAAAAACAGAAGGAGGATATTTGTGCGAACTTCCCGTTCGACGGAACGTTCGATCAAAGTTCCGTAGATTTTAAGAGTTCTGCGAATGCGCGGCGAAATAGGAAATTCCAGTAAAATCGCGATCTAGCTCCTATCGTCTGGGTCGAGTAGAGACAGTGATCGTGGGGGGGGGGGGGAACTATTTTTTTTATGACTGCATCGATCGCGCTGAAAGTACAAGGGCACAGTGCCGAACGTAGAAAAGGACAGCGCATGTAAACACGAACCGCGTACTTCGTAGTTTCGGCCGATTCTACACCATCAACTTTCGGAGCACCAGTTGCCCATGCCAGAATTGAACCTCGATATAAATACAGCTGAAATTATATCGTGATTACTCAGATAGTACACGACGTCTTAAAGACGTCCATTTTATGTTAATTTTAGGTCTGAAATTCTTACATCATCAGTCATCAGAAAAATACCACGAATAAGTTGGTGAAAGACCCATAAAAAAATTTCGTTTTGTAATTGGATTAGTAGTGGCATGTCGAGCTTCTTGGTCCCTCGCGGAGCATGTCCCTCAGTGGAAGGGGTAGGCGAAGGGACTTAAATCATAGATCTCTGAGGGAGCTAGATCACGACTTTACTGTACTGATTTCTGGTTCCGAGGTGTATTGGTGTGTTTAAACATTGGCAAAGTTAGCGATCGTCGAATTAGTAAGCCGACTGCGAGTCTCTGCTGATTGCAGGAAATAAGAGCTAGAAATTAATGATTGTGAACGTTGACTAAATGAAATTCGTGCAATCTAAGCACAACTGACGCGCTTATGTCTGATTAGACATAACGTAGGTTGCGTTGCGTTACTCTCGGCAAAAGTGGATTCACCGCGCCATAGTCGGCCATTCCGAGAACCGTCACGTATGACCGAGGCCCGGCGACGAGCGAGAAGACGCCCTCGGATCCACGACAGTCACTTTAATCCGCGTAGTCGCAGCCGATTAGCATTCACAGAGGGAGCTCGGTCTTTGTTGTGCCGACAGTCAGCTTGGACCTGGAATCGCGGGATCGTGCCAACTGGGTAACTACTGCGGACCGTAGTTCCGGACTGAAACAGAGACACCGGGGACGCAAACTGGGTTAGAGCAAAGGCAGCTTGCAAATAGATGGACCGTGCGAGGAAAAACGCAGCAGGGCTCTGGACGTACGTGGGCCCGATACTGATCGAGTGTTCCTAACGTGCTCGATGCTCGATAACAACATACATCGGCCAGAATAGTTTTGACACGGTAACGAGATAGCTGACGTGGATACTATAATGTGTTTCAGCGTTTTATCTACTAAGATGCACCGGGGTAGACACGAACATGCTACGAAACTTTGGTAGAATATCCGACCGGAGGCTTAACGCATTGTCTTGTTGCCGAATGTTTGGAAACTGGATCTTTAATGTCAGCCCAGACGAGAGATTTATTTTTCAGGTTTCGTTCCGTTTCGTTCCTAGAGTGTAGTTTAATGTTTTATTGTTTCGTTGCATCTTTGTACCAAATGATTTTTTCTGTCTTGTAATTTTACAGCTTTTTTAATTCCAGTTATTTATTATTTGTACGGTTGACAGAAATGTTTGGTTTCTGATAACTAAAATAAAATTATCGTAAAAATGGAATACTTAAAATGAAATATTTTTGAATTCCTAGTTGAATTTTTTCTCTCTGAGCTGACATAAGATAACATTGTACTGCAAAGTGTACTCGGAACACGAGTGATTGAATTAAGCACCTTGCGTCGCAGTTTGCAGCTCCATCGTGCCGTATAAAAAGATTTCGCGGTTTAATAGATTTGATCCGGCAGCAGACGTCAACTTGAAAGGATAACGGGGAGCACGGGGGCCGTTAACGTCGGGAGAGCGATCGGAACCGGTCAGTGCCGGTGCTAGATGAAATTTTTACAATTTCCATGCTGACAATCGGGCACAAAGAGAGCCGAGAATATTTCCCCCGTTAATCGTCCTCGTCGAACAGGAGTCGTTCGCCACTTGGTTCAGCGGCGTTTACATCGAGCGACGCGGGATTAAATTAAGCCCGCCGTACAAGCGTGCACTCGCGCCGTCAAAGGGCATGAATTATTCCCAGCGGACCGTTCCGCGTACATAGCGCATAGCTGACAGCGCGATAAAAGGGCAAAAGCACCGTTTTATCGGCCATAGAAGCTAATCGGATTTACAGGCGCTAATGACGACCTGCGTCTCCTCTAATTATCGCCTTTCAACGCAGCCGTGAGCGCCGACGCGTGCCTCCACCGATTAAGACGTTTCACACTGCTCGCTGAACATATTATGCCACTGTCAACGTTAGATTTCTCGTCGACGAATCTCCAAAGATTGGGCACGTTTGCGTCAGACTCAGTAAATTTATACGAAACAAAAATCATCTGCACCTGAGATTCATCGTCAGGGAATCTCCAAAGTTTGGGCAACTTTGAGACAAACTCAATAAATTTACAAGATCCTCAAAATCATTAACATTGGATCCAATGAGCCCATAATTGATCTTTATACAAAACAGAAATCATCTCCACCATATTCCTCATCAGCGAAACTCCAAAGTTTGTGGCAGATTAAACAAATCGGCAAGATCCTTCAAGTCATTAAAATTGACTCCAGCAAAGGGTGCTAAACTTTGCTAACAGACTGCAGATGCTTATGCAAAATAAGAATCGTTTGTATCTTAGATTTCTTACCTGCAGTTCTTCAAACTTTGAGCAAGTTTGTGCCCATGCTGCAGTTTATCTTGAAAGTACTGTCAAGGGAGGTCCCATGTTGTATTCTTTGTATTTATCTTCACTTTGCTAATTCTATTCAGTGTTCCTTCACTAGGACTTATAGGTTTGTTTTCTTTGAACTGAGAACTAGTTATGCAGTATCCTGACTATTGTAAGTATGCACACCGGATTAATGCACCGTGTGTGGAAAATAAAGCTTGTCAGAGACAGAACTTCACTAAAAATCTTTCCTTTCTTTTAATAAGTTATAAAAAAAATTTTAGTAAGTTGAAAATAATGTAAGAATATTTATAAATTCTTCTAATGCCTCCACAGTTTTATATTTCTCCAACTCATTTTTGTTATAAATACATAAAATCATTGGAATATTTTTTGTACTTAGCTACTAATGAGCAGAACAGAAAATGAATACAAATTGCTTGTTTAATATTAAATCGTATGCACGATTCTCGAGGTAGAGTACTGTATTTTTCCCTTATAAAATGAGCATTCAAAACAGCATGCTATTTAAAGAATGAATACATCAATAATTGTATGGACCAATAATAAAATAATCATTTTTGAACAAGTATAACTACTTTATTATACAGACTATGAATATTTTAATACAAATGTGGATTTTCCAGTAAACGAAACAGAAGGTAATGGAACGTGGCTTCTCTAAAGTATGGATATTGCGAGTCGTTAACCATTTTTTAGACAATGTAACTGTTGGTACAATCCGGAAAGTGCTGCTGGAAATGAGGAAATTAATTGGAAATTAACAATTCAGTTTGTTCAACGAAAGTTTCGCTCCCCGGGATATGAACTTCGAACATTATTGATCTGCCACACATGAATTCGTGCTCTCGCTGCTGTAAGTGGAATTGGTGAGCAATGGTCAGACGAACTATGCGAATCCAACTGACTTCCGTATATCAAACAGATATTCTCATTTCATTTCCTCGAAAACCTGAGCTCACCGTAAAAGCGTTTCATTTCCTGACACAATTACACCGCTTACACCTGTATAATTAAAAAACGCAATTATTCATCGAGAAATTGGAAGCACGTGAATTCATCTATAAAAACGTTCAATAACTTAAAAATGTATGCGTTTAAGAAAAATGTTTAACAGTATAAACGTTTAAAATAATCAGGATATTAATTAGATTCATTCGTCTAGAAAAATATTGAATAATTAAAAGAGAAAAATTCGCGCACACAAATTTACAACAATTAAATAACACGTGCATTCGTCTATAAAAATGTTTAATAACTCAAAACTATATGCCTTTTATAAAAATGTTTAATAGTTTAAACGTTTAGAATAATCTGGACATTAATAGCATTCGTCTAGAAAAATATTGAATAATTAAAAGAGAAAAATTCGCACACACAAATTTACAACAATTAAATAACACGTGCATTCGTCCATAAAAATGCTCAATAATTACAGTAACAAAATGCTTAAAATATGAAATTATTAATTTTACCCATTCAACAATTATTAAAAGCATGCATTACTATTTTGTGAAGTCACGTTCAATTTACTTATTCACGTACCAATGAAAGTCGTGGCAAAATTCGAATAAATGTGGATCTGTCATTCTCCCAAGGTAATATAAACAGTTACGTTTGTTTCTCGGCAGTTCCGTCGTTGAATGCTAGAAGAAAAATGATTTTCAGGCTCAAGTGCAGCTCTTTCATTCTGCCCGGTGCAGTGTGACCTCCACAACGTTCGACAACGTTCTGGTACAACCCCGCGCGGACGCGTGTTCCTGTAGAATGGAAAAAATAGAGACAGAAGGCTGGTGGAAGAGTGAGGGGAAAAAAACGAGCGAAGGGGGAAAAGAAAGAGAGGGACAAGGGTTGTGTATGTGCGAGGCGGCGCGCGGCCCGCCGGGTGCATATAAATCAGCATAAATTGTAATGCAGAATTCCGTAGTCGGCATGCGTCGGAGGTTCGCGTTTAGTCAACATGTCCGCGCTCGCGAGAGCGAGCGCGCGCGCGTGTGTACACCGGGGCTGCGTTTCTGTCAAACGAGAGACCGGGGCTACAGAGTTCGCGCGGGGCCACGAATTCACTTTGTGTGTAAGTGTGTTTTTTTAACTTTTTGAAACACGGCAAAGATTTCCGAGGGAACGGAAACGAAGTTCCCCTGCGCGTAAAAATAATTCCCTTTGTCGCTCTGTGTGTTTTCTTCCAGAGAGAACGCGACTCGGCGAAATTTATTTATTTTCATCTGGCCCCGTGTTTCCGTCCGTTCCCGTGCGATTGACGCTTATCAACAGACCGGGCATTTTTCAGCAGCGATCCCAGCGTGTACAGAACCTTCGACAATTTTTTATGTAAACTCTGATAAAGCCTCGCGCAGATTCATTCTATTTTTCGATTTTCTGGAACTGCTGTTCGGAGATAAGACTCGGTTTTGTTCGACTTTGTTACGTTAACGATGTCTCCATTTTATATGCAGCGGTATGATTTTTTATTTTGGAATTACGGTCGATTTATCCGATGCATTCGAGCGCAGTATTTTCCTTCGAATGTTGTGCGATTCCATCTGACCGTCAACTGGGGCGTAATTGAATCGATTACGAAAGGATACCTCGAGTCGGTTTTAGTGTTTGTTATTGCAATTCGATTGTATTCCCGTAGCAATTTTCGAACGTTTCAAGGCTTAAATTGACTCACGAGGTCAGGTAAATAGACCGGGGAACTCGACTGCCAGCTCGGACGAAATTGACTTCAATTAGAATTGTAGCCCCGTAGGAATTGTCCATCATTGATGGCTCAATTGAAAGATCATGTCGGAAAATCAAAATTCGACTGTCACTACGGCAGAAATTTCCAGCCGTAGAAAATTGCAGATCATTCCCAATCTTCGCGAACATACTGCAGAGTTTAAGTATTTCTGAGAAAAATGGTTAGACCGAATGCAAGATATTAGAAGCGTGTGAAGAATCTAATGACACCATCCCGACTGATTCAAATCCTGAAGAAAATAAATGAATGTTCCCATAGATCCTGCTTTATGCAATTAATCACATTTTTTATTTTACAGAAAAATCCGCAGTCTATTCGCGCACATCCACGCGAACAGCGGCAAACATTTGACAAGAATAGGATCCCGGTGATACTTCTGCGAAACGTGTCAACGATCAAGATCCGTTGCGCGGCCGCTAAAAAATGTATTTCCGTAAGAGAGCACGTTCGTTTGTTTCGCGCCGAGCGGCGAAGGAGTGTCCGACAATAAATCGGACGTCTCGCTGGGCTGTTTATCACGCGTGGAAATAGAAAAATCTGTGAGTGTCGATTACACGCGTCGCGTCCCGGACACGAGATTCATTGAATTCGCGTCTGGCACACGCGAAGGAGACGAATTTGATGGAAATTGCACGGAGAGACCGGCCCGCCCGGGAATTTACGGGCTCGATCCAGGAGCGGCCTCGTAATTCTTGGGATATGTTTCGAGGACCCCCTGGCACGTCCAGCCTCGCGCTCTGTAAGCTACAATGCACTGGGTGTTCATGCAATTATGCTGCGACTCGAGAAGCAAGTGCATCATTCCTGGAAAAAATGTCTTTTATTTATTAACAGAGGTATAAACAATGAATAAAGCGGCGAGAAAACGATCTCTTATCGAACAACGATTCGCCGATCGACTGTAAATTATCCGAAATTTTTTCGTCTATTAAAAATCACAATTTAATATCGTGTCAACGATTCTAAGTAGTATAAAGTGATTTTGGTTAGTCATACGAACATCATCACGCTGCAAACGATTCGCATTAGCGCACAACAAAAAACTGGCTCTCGCCACCGAATTTAACACGGTTCGTACGCGAATTGAAAAAAAAAATAGCATTGATAAAAATCATCGAAAAATAAAACGCACAGCGATTCGCACGCGCTGTATTGATCGCGCGCGGTCTTTTTATTTCCAGCGATTCATCGCAATTCCGTTAAAGGAATAAAAGGGGAATTTGACGTGCAGTAACATTTTGATGTCGAACGTATCCCGACAGCTTCCGCGAAGCGTTAATCGGCTGCAGTATTTTATTACTCGCTAAATTGCATGGGGCGTTCGACGTATGAAAAATCATTGGTCGCTGGCGACAAAAAAAATACCACCGGGTGGATCCCATTGTAGCCAGTTCGTTCGTCCCGTTTCGAGTTGAACGTGGTTGTTAATGCTCCTAATTGAACCTGGTCCCGCTAATGATCCGCGCGTAATGCACAGTCGGCGCAGTATCGACGGAACTAATACGAGCATCGTGCACGGTCTGCCGAACACGCCGCGCTTGTCTGAGTCGGAACCCCTCGACATCGGATCAGGCTATGCTCCCTATCGATGACTTCCGCGTGCCAGCCGCGTTTCCTGGCCCTTTGACAGGATTACCTCGCATCTGTTGCCCTTACGTATAAGACGCTCTTATGGGGAACAACGTTCCATCCACGGAACTTGTCCCGATACTGCGAAAGTTCGGCCCCTCTTCGTGTACTTCGCTCGATGGCCCGCATAATGGCTCTACAAAATATGCTTTTTATACAGTCATTTACGTTGCCAGTGAAAAAGCGGCGGGGATCCCGCGGTGACAATTTTTCGATTTAAATTTGACGCAACTGGTGACTTCGTATGTCGCATTGGAAAATTGATATTGCGTATAGAAGCATAAATTACTGAAACTAACATGATTCGTATTTGTATGTATTCTTTTTCGAAATTGTGACTCAACAATAGAAAATCAAGCTTTAGTGAAACTAAATAAGAAGTATAAAATTAATTTGAGGAAGGTCTGGACTTCCTAGAATACTTCAATGTAGTAATTAGTATGGAAAACTAATTACTCATTCAGTGAAGATATTATTTGCTAATATAAACGTAAAAAGGTTTAGGGTAATGTACCTAAGGGGGACAGTATTGTAGATTCTGTTAAAACAAACATTGTAATTCAACAATTTAGATTGAACTAGTTGATTGAATAGATTAGTTTCTTTACTCTGCTACGTTTTATATTTAGCACCACTTGGCCGAAGGACATAAAACCCTCGGTCTTAATAACCATAGTGAAGATCAATGACTGCCACAAAATTTGTTTGGGAATCTCGCCCCTGTTTTGAGTTGTTTGGAAGTAAACTTTAAACGTAGTTTCATCCCTTGAACCTGAGTTACGCTGGCTAACAGGCGAGACGCGTGTTCCACATTTTCAGCCCTTCTAAAAGCTTTCGGAAACTTTATCAGAATCTGCGTCTGATAACGCTGTTTCTACTAACTGTGAATTGTCCAAGTCTTACAAAAATCTCAGGGAATGTATACAAAAATGGCACTCGTTTACTTACTGGTAAGAAGTTATAGGTTTTCTAAGCTATTAATTTGTCACTTATTCTTCAGTCTTTTGTCTCTGTCACAAGACGAATGTCACCAAACGATGGCAGAAAAATAAATTTATATACAAATGAGAGCTATGATTCAAATTAGATTCCGTTCCCAAGGAATTAACAAATTTTTATTCTATAGTTTTATTCTACTTATTCTAGAGTCTTTTGTTTCTGTAACTAGAATGTCACCGAAAGATGGCTGAAAAATAAATTTACATACGAACAAGAAGGTTCTAATTAGTCTACGTTTCTGAGGAGTTAACAAATTTTTATTCTACAGTTTTATTGTACTTATTCTAGAGTTTTTTGTTTCTGTAACTAGAATGTCACCGAAAGATGGCTGAAAAATAAATTTACATACGAACAAGAAGGTTCTAATTAGTCTACGTTTCCAAGGAGTTAACAAATTTTTATTCTACAGTTTTATTTTACTTATTCTACGGTCTTTTGTTTCTGTCACAAGAATGTTACCAAACGATGGCAGAAAAATAAATTTATATACGAATAAGAACTAGGATCCTAATTAGGCTACGTTCCTAAGGAGTTTAACAAATTTTACACTTCTGCCGACTCGATATTTTCGACGGTAATTACAAGATACATCGCTTCCTCTTGCTCCACGCAGGAAGAACTAACGGGGCACGTATTTCATGAGGCGTGTAGAGTTATATGGGGCTCGAGTCACGACAGCGTCTCGCGTAGCGAGCATCCCGTCAACAGATACTGTTCGCAAACTACACGGAAGTTTGCAGGTTCCCCTCGGATGCGAAATCCGTACCTAATTCAGGCTTAGCTGGGGCGAATAACTCGGCCTCTCACCGGTGAGCTCCATCGAAATCGCGAGCAAATGGAGCGCCAAGAAGTTGCGAGTGAAATGCCTGAGATCCGTCTGTTGATCCCCTCCCCGTTGGAAAGAGTGGGAACGAGAGCACTTCCGGCGGATGATCGTTCGTCGCCGGTTCGGATCTATCGCCGGCAGAATGCCGAAGGATCTGGCAATTAATTGGAGCATTCACGGGTGAAAGCTGGCCCGCCGCGTTCGGGGATCGCGAGAACGCGGCTGACAGAGAAATTCGTCGCGGAAGCGACGTGGAGAGGCTGCTTCATCGGTTTGCGCGGGAGGATGGGAGGACGAGCAGGACGCGAGCAGAAGGGCCAGGTGCTAGCAGATACCCGGCGAAAGGTTTCGACCGGTCGACGTGGCCAGCGAACCGCGAAATGAAAATTTTATCGGCGCATCGGCCCGGCAGACCAAATCTCCCGATATTACTTAATAACGAGGCGCGATGGATGGAAACGGTCGATGCTCCCTGCCCGAGAAAAATGAAAGGGACCCGGCGTGGCGCCGCATTATGTACCCGAACCAGCGACGTTCCATTTGCATCGTCGCTGGCTTCCTCTTAGAACCTCTTCCGTGATTAATCGACGCCCCCGCGATCCTATCCTCGCGCGATATTTGTAACACTTCGATATTGCTTTTGCTAGCACTCGCCACTGCTACCTGGTAAATCGAGGCTATAAGACTGCCGTTAGTGTCTCCCTTTGAATGGGATAGGGATCAGGCTCTGCTCCGGGAAAATGGTCACCTCTCAAGACAGATGCCAGTTTCAGACTCCGAATCGCACCAGTCGTTTGTGGACACTTTACTAGAACGCGCTGGTGATTTGTTTCTCGCGAGGAATGGGTCGTGCGGTGCTCGTCGAGGACTGTGCAGTGTGTAGAAACTAAACAAATTGTGGCAAATCTTACCTCGTTGCTATATTTGGACTGCGGCTTTTATTCACTTACGACCTCAGCGTGACCTTCCTTTGTCCTTGAGTACGAAAAATTAAAAATTGATTGGAAAATGGCAGATTTTTTCCTATGTATCTAAAAAGAAATTCTAGGTTTAAATCCGGATTTTATGCTCTCCTGACCTCAGTATGACGTTTGTTTGACCTTGAGTATGGAAAATTAAAAATTGAATGGAAAATGATAGCTTTTTTCCTATTTATCTAAAACAGATGGGATTCTGGGTTTAAAACTCTTGTGTTTGATAGGAATCTTGTCTATTTAGTAATATTTCTGTATAACATGACTGCATAGAATTTTGTTTTACATTACTGCTGCTTACTAAATGAATTGATCAAGTGCATGAATTAACTGATGATCTTGGGACCACTGTACTTACGAATTTAATTTTCAAGGTAAAATTGGATCTGGAATTCTGTTCAATACGTAAGTAATTATTCCATATCTTTATTAAAAATTCGTGCCAGCTGAAAGACCAGTTTCACGGTGAGACCGAAAATAGAATAGCGCGGATTCGGTGACCGGTCGCCAACAAAGATAATAAAAGAGTAAATTTGTACAAGGTAAACTGTGATTCAATCATTCACAAGAGTAGTAATTTACAATTGCAATGCGGATCGAACGGATGCATCGCATACAGGATCGTGTAAATGCCGGTATTGTAAAGTGTACAATAAAATGAAATGACTCACGAGGACGGTAAACAATTTCGTGTTAACGCCAGTTTCTGTGAATTAATGCATAAAGATCCGTGTTTGCGCAAACACCCGCAGTCTATTTACAGACGCGGCGAACATGTTTGAAGCATTGGAAATCGTCGTCCCGTGCGAATTCTGTGCGAGCAAAAATTTCGGCGGATAGATTAAAAACAGTGGAATTAATCTGATTTCTATTGAATACACGATAAGAGCCGGCAAAAAAAATGGGGAATCGTAAAAACCGGCTCGTTAATATAATTTGCAGTTGCCCGTATAAGCCAGCAAGCAGTTTCGTTTCGCGCGTGTGCGTACGCATGTGTGGGCTCATTTCCATCAAACATTACCGGGAACGATTGGGAGATTTTGCATCAAAATTAAACGCGCGTTATCTCGGCTCGCGGCTGATAATTTAATTTCGCGGTTTCGCATAACTGTCCTGCATACATTTCGGTGTTCCTTGCAATTTTTCCGTACAGCCGGTTCCAAAACTGTTCGTTCCCATTTTGCCAATACTATCCACGAATAAAATCCAAAAACGGAGTAACTACTGTACATTGAATTTACAAAAATTTTGTGAAATTATTCTTGAGAAATATAAATGGGTGAAAAATAGAGCAAAATGAAATGAAAGTGCAACGGATTTCACTAATTTTATCTTATCTTGTACTCAATTAAAATTGTCAAGAAAAGATTTTTCACTTCTGTTTGTCGAGATTGTTTCGGAAAACTTTTATGTGTCATGGTGATTCGTTGTATATTTATTAAAAAATGATAATATCGAATTTATGGAATACTAATGGAAATTCGCGATTTCCTTTAATTAATTATCATGAACCGCCCAGTAAATAAACAAAATTTCTTCTATTAATAAACGCCGAGTAAACAAATGAGATGAATGAATTAACGTAATTTGATCCTCGTAAATAAATTTGTGAAATTGAACAGTGGACTTTTTGCAACCCTCTGTTCAGTAAAAATGTTTGCAACTTTGAGCAGACCTGTAGGACTGGTTGTTTTCGAAAATACCGAATTTTCCGGGTTCGGGTGCGCGGCACTGTCGAGTCCCATTAAAATAGATTTCCATTTCGATAATTAATACGCGAGAAACGGGGGACGAAACGAGCGAGATCGACGCTCTATTTCGCCGTTCCTCCGCGTCGTTATTCCGACGACCGTGCCGGATTCGTTATGGCCCGTATCATAAATCC
This sequence comes from Lasioglossum leucozonium, assembly GCA_028454225.1. Classification (NCBI taxonomy): domain Eukaryota; kingdom Metazoa; phylum Arthropoda; class Insecta; order Hymenoptera; family Halictidae; genus Lasioglossum; species Lasioglossum leucozonium. Next base: position 7,864,725 of record CM052219.1, on the reverse strand, counting down.
ATTTCCGCCGGTTACGAGTCGAATAGCAATCTCCGTGAAAAATAAAATGTTGCGTCGGACAGAGACGTTCTGTTGCCTCGATTATAGAAGGAACGGCCGGATGCGTGCAGTTTTCTCGCTCGTACCGATCATAAATCGCGTCGGAATTGGTAATTGGCTTTACATTGAACCATGCGGATTCGCGTGACGAAACAAATTCGAAATTTATCGACGCGGCCGGTTTGTCCGGCTTACGTTCGCTTTTTCTTGCAAAGTTTTGTCACGAAAATCTGCTCGAACACCTTCAAGATGACGTTCGGACTGCAACGGCCGCTGTCGCGAACGCGTGAGTTCGCGACTCGTGACTGTGTTCATTATTTGTTGCAATGAATTTGCTTTTATTAATTCGATTACTTCCCTGACCGATTTCTGAAACAGTGTGAGAAATATAGAAATTATATGTCATCCCCAAGAATGCACCCTTAGCTTATTAATCAGAGAAGACAGGTTAATTCGATTTCAGTCCTCTTAATTGAACGAACGACTCGTTCGTTTTATTGATTAATATAGATTAATCACATAATATGCACATATAATTAATAGACATTGGATCTTTATGCAAAATAAAAATTGTCTACCCGATTTTCGACAAATTAGAGTGAAATAGGATATTTTCTTTATTGATATGTTTAATAGGTTGAAGATAATATACCTTTTTTTACTATTTTAAAGTACACCTACTAAATTTTGTGATAGATGCATAAAATCCACTGTCTAATAATTAATTATTGATTAATATAGATTAATAGCACAACCACCAATTACATTAATTTTCGACAGAACTGAATTCTGGTTTTCCGGAAGAATGGCGCGCCGGAAGGAGAAAAGACACATCGGTGATTCAGTTGGTTTGTTCGCAAGGGATGATAGTTGATGATATCTGCATAGATGTGTGCATGCTCGGGCGGGCTCAAAAGAGGCGCACGATATTCGTCGCCGATGGACGTAAAAACGCGGCGGCCGTGAAATGCTTTATGCGTCTCGCACGCCGGTGTACGTCGCTCCCATGGTTTATGCAGTCACGTGGAAACGCATAAATATGTTCGCCGACACTCGCACAGGGAATTCGCATCCACGGGAAACCAAAAGTGGCGGGGCTCGCGTGACGATTCCGCGGCACCTTGCAGAGCCTTCGCTCCGTTCCGCTCCGTTCCGTGTTGTTACGTTCCTTTCCGTTCCCTCTGGATACCCTCGTCTCTGCGGGTCGTCGCGATTTATGAAACTTTAAAACGCCCGCGCCAACGCTCCGCGGGTACCGCGCCAACTTTTCTCGCGCTTAATTGTTGCCGCTTATTCGTTATTAATTTCTTCAATTATGAAAAACGACTTCCGCTCCGGAATGCAAAATACTTCTACCGTTGACGATTCTTTTCTACGCGACGAATTACGGTTTCTGCAGTATTCGTTTATTGAAGTGTGCGCAGTTACGGTGCAGGAATAGTATTTTAGCGGAATTTAAATTAGAGTAGTTTGGAGATCCGTTTACGTAGAAACGATCTATGAAGATCCGACACCAAGACACACATTCGTTTTCGCGATAATTAGACTGCGGATCTTTATGCATTTATAGCAAAATTAAGTAGATGAAGTTCAAGATTGTTGGAAAATATTGAAAATTTAAGTTGTCAATCTATGATTTCTCCTCTAAAAAAATCATTCAAGGAAGAAATAACATTCCATGTTGTTTCTATTTCTAGCAATAGATGCAGACAATTTTTATTTTGCACAAAGATCCGAAGTCTAGTAATAATAATTCGTAGTTCGTTTTTTGAATTTCTATTGAAAAATATACGACATTGGTCTAGACAAATGTGTTCGCACAGCAAAAAATAACATAAGCACAAACTCCAATTGATGAAACACTGAAATGTAGTAGGTATGAATTGCATGCATGGACTGTTCCTAGCAAGTAAAATCTGCGTGTAGTAGCCAGACACGGATACAACATTAATTCTAGGACAATTAAAAATTGGTACCTCATGTGAAACGAATTATTCATTAAATTTAATTTCACTAGATTCATTTGCAAATAAATAAATTTACTAAATATGAATCGGCCCGGCTTTTATTAAATGGAATTATAACATTAAATACAGACGGTTTCACTTTTTGATAAGAGTAGCATAACAGGCAAAAACATTAAATCTTTATGAGTTTACACGAAATGGTATATTATATATAAATAGTGTCATGTTTTACCAAATGAACTTCTGCGAATAGATAATCATCTGCCTCCGTGTCTGATCAATACACGCTGTTTCTACTGTATTTCTATTTCCATGCACCTGTAAACTCTCCTTTTAACTATCTACCTAATAATTTCTGTGAAATTGTTATATCCAATAAGTATCAATATTTACAGCATTTAAAGTTGTATCAGTGGAATTATGGCAGATTCCGTAGAATCCGTGGTAGAATCAACCAACAATGATCCGACGTGTAATCATACGTGCTCCACAAAGCTTCCGTATCTGATTCTACGAAAACGAGGTCGCGCATGAAACCAGCCGATCTATAATTTTCACTCGTGTACCAATTAATCTATGCTAATAAATTTCCATATAAAATAAAGTACATGCGTAGCAATCAAATATTTATTACAATCGATACGGTGGTTCGATAGATTCGATATAGGTGCAATGCAGATTTTCGCTTTCATAAATCATTTAATAAAAATTCTGATAGAGGAAAAACTACTTTCGTGTGATAAGAGGATTGCTTTAATACAAATTCCTCTGAACATGACTTCGGTTTCTTAAAATTAACTTGGACAATTGTTATTTCTCCATTAATGATCCGCAGTGTTGTAATTAAAGTTGATGACGACACAGTTTCTGAACGTGAAAAGCTGTCGACGCAGATGTTCCTCGAGAAATGGGATAAGACGACGATGGCACAAGGCGGAGTTATTGATTGAAATGATTCCGAAGCCTCGATTAGCGTGTCCCGGCGATTGGTCCACGTACCAGCCGTACAAACAGCTCCGTCGTAAACCGTACGAGCGGTCCAGGTTGTGCACACACCGGTACGTGCTTACGAGAGGCCAAAAATGGCTGGTTCTCGGCTAAACTCGAAGTCCACTTGACCCGAGTCTTATCTACGTGGCCAAGATTCCGGCCAGATTTAGATGGGTCGAAGCCAACCACCCGCCAACTCGTAAAACAGTCGGGGAGGATATTAAAAGAATTTACATGGGAAAGTAAGCGTCATCATTTGCTGGTATTACTGGTAGTAAAGGGCCAACGGAATCGGAGATTCATTCGGCCGTAAAATCCACCGGAGGATATTCGCGTCGTATCAAGATCGACCTGACTTCCTGCACGATTTAATTGCTGTGACGTGCCCGGTCCTTGGATGCACACTGGAAAAGGTCTCATTTCTCTCTTAAGCTTCTTACCCTTTTAGAATTTCACACCGTAGTTTCAGCTTTTTTTTCGTTTATGATTTCTTCTTCAAAGCGTTTTAAGTAAGTTGTCATTATTATTAATGTTTATTCAGAGTTTTGGCAGTATTTCCGGATAAACAAAAAAGTAGATTTTGTTGTAATTAAAATCTTGAATTTGAGATTTAAATTGAGGAACTTTTTTAGAACAGTACAAAGTATTATCGTATATTTTTATCGAGGTTCATTTTCTAATTGAAAATTATATATTTTTTTATATATAATTATGAATTATTTTATCTTGTATATTCTTTATTGAAGTCAACTTTCAGTTAATTGTTACATCAGTACGTCCAATTCTGTTCAATAATATTCATGAATAGTATAGCACAGGAATAGAAATATATTCTATATATTTATTACTTTTCTTCTTGTCATTAGTACTGCCGTTATACCGAAGGTTAAAACGACGAGAGTTTATGTTCAATCAATTGCAATAAAAGTTCACGTGCAAATTTTAATTAACACCATACTTTCAGTACACGATACAGTGTTAATTACATACTTCCAACTTCTAACTACGAACTGTACTCTATATTGCATCGTCTGTATCTTCAACGATAAAATACTAGATTCAATATTCACTCATAAATTATGTAATAAAATCGTTTCCTGACTTAACAGTCAACTATAAATGTAATTACTTTTGGTAATACGTATCCGTCGTGTTTATTACGAATCTCTACTACTTTAAAATAGATTGCTCAACAACAGACTCGCCGCACAGGCATTTTATGTAAAACTAGAAAAACGTTTATTTCTTACATTTACACGTGCAATTTGTACAGTTTAGGTATTGAGGAATCCACCTAAGCGTCACGAATCGATCTATTTAATGGTCGCAAGTCTGCGCACTCTTTTCCCTCCTGCATTCCACGTAGCTTTTCCTCGGTGGCGTATTACGGTCGTCGCGTCGTTGCCATCATCTTTATATGCTTGAATTTCCCGTAACACAGCATTCCCCGTGAATACATAATAAATAAAATAAACGCACATTCGCGAAACACCATCCTCTGTGTGGTCCTCGAGCTACCCGTCGCGTCGTTTCGGAAACGTTTATCGACCATCGTTGCTCGGAGTTAACGTGGAAACTTCTCTGAAAGACTCGTTTTCACTTTTTAAACCGCCCCACTGTCGATAAAGTGCGACATCCACGGGGAAAACACTTATCCGTCTCTGCCGGAGACTGCGTTTCACTGAACTATCTTCACTGTAGTATCTCGTTTTTACTTGCAAAAAGATTATTTTTGTCGGCTATGCTAAAAGATAACATACAGATGACTGCTACAACGACAATGTCAAAACTTTTGCAATGACCTAATATTTACAAGTGTATACAGGGTGAATTCGATAAAGCAGGACACCTAAATATCTCCGTTACTTTTCGTTGTACAAAAAAACATAGGTCAAAGTTACACTGTTTGAAGAAAAAAAAATGTCAAGGTCATTTTTATGAGATTTCAAGGTTATCGATGTTTTTTTAAATGAAATGATATATTTTCGTTAACGTAATGTTGTAGCTGACAAAATAACGAATTCATGCATGTAACACAATATGACCTACAAATGACCTTCAACCCAGAAAAATGGTATAAATAAAATTCAACGTGTAAGATTCATTTGATATATTTCTGTTACGCCAAATGTTCAAAAATACATCCCTTGAGCTGCTATACATTCAAATGTATCGCAATACACAACATAATAACAGATTCGGTGTTGACAGGAGGACAATTATGATATACCTTCACCTATACGTTCGTACAGAATCGTGTTTATCCACTACTAATTACTCAGAAGACCTTCTTGCAATCAGATTTCCACAGTTTCTAAGATTTCTCGATCAGTTTATCGATGAACGTTTCACAATGCGTTACTCGAAGGAAGAAAAGATTGATATGATTTTCATTTATGAAGAAAGTCGACAGTGTTTAAGAGAAACCGTGCAGTTGTACAAGGACCGATTTCCTAATCGTAATTGTCCATCAGTTTCCGTTTACTCCAATTTGAGCGTCGATTTCTTCAGAAATGAATTACACAGCAGTACGTTCTGTAACTTCACGGCTGAATGAATGTATAGCAACTCAAGGGAATATTTTTGAACATTTGGCGTGACAGAAATACATCAAATGAATCTTACACGTTGAATGTTATTTATACCATTTTTCTGGGTTGAAGGTCATTTGAAGGTCATATTGTGTTACATGCATGAATTCGTTATTTTGTCAACTACAACATTACGTTAACGAAAATATATCATTCCATTAAAAAAAA
>CM052219.1:7814160-7858870 GCA_028454225.1 Lasioglossum leucozonium | reverse complement strand
ATACATCAAATGAATCTTACACGTTGAATGTTATTTATACCATTTTTCTGGGTTGAAGGTCATTTGAAGGTCATATTGTGTTACATGCATGAATTCGTTATTTTGTCAACTACAACATTACGTTAACGAAAATATATCATTCCATTTAAAAAAACATCGATAACCTTGAAATCTCATAAAAATGACCTTGAAATTTTTTTCCCTTACACCGTTATATGTGGCCCTTCAAACAGTGTAACTTTGTCCTACGAAGATTTTTGTACAACGAAATGTAACGGAGATATTTAGGTGTCCTGCTTTATCGAATTCACCCTGTATAACCCTTTAAGCCTATCCGGTGGGTGTTCGGCGTGTACCCGAAGAAACAGGAGCCCACCGGGTTACTATCGAGGAATCCATCGCGGTCTGAAAGCCAGACAATACGGGAATATTCGCCGCGACGGAAACAAGGCCGTGGACGATCCCGCGGGATGGTCCCCTCCCTGGATGTCCGCTTCTTCGCCGCGAGACAAAGGTCGCGGGACCTTTTTCTCTCCTATCCGCTATTCGGGACAGGCTCCGCTAACCAGCGGTATATCGTGAACGAGAGCTGTTTGTACTTCTTGCGCGCTGGCTGGATCCATTGTGTGCGAACCACGGCGTGGCGCGTCAAAGACCGCCGCTTTTTCATCTAAGATTGCCGCTTGACCCAGAAATAAGAAATGGGAGGGACGTTGCCCCGAGAGACAAGTCAGGCTTAACCCTCGTAACATGCGTGTCGTTGCGGTTGTTTTTTATTCGTGTCGAAGTCTGGGGCGAATGTGCTTTTTCCCAATTTCGCAGCTCGCTCGCGTTTGTCCGACGAGAAACCTGTTTGTTCGAGACGACACAGCTGATGGAATTATATCGACCTCTCTAGATTTTATATTTTTTGTGGATTTGCAGATTGGTATTATAGATTCAAAATAAAAATTCTCAAATTCTTTCAATTTCGAAATTATTGAAAATTGCACCAATTCGCATTGTATAAATATTTTCACTCAATTACCTCGCAAGATACGATGATCCCTGTAATTGTGGATAAAATAATTCGATAAAAATTATGGAAATGATCAAATTTTGAAGCAAAAGTGCCTAGCAATAAACAACAAGGAAGGGTGATATTCTGAGTCGCTTTCAACATTCAGTTCCAAAGACGCGCTTAAACAATTCGAGAATAACAAAAATTATTAATATGCGGTGAGAACGATTTTCGCCAAATTTTCATCGACGTTTTCTAGACATTCGCGGGCCATGTATAATCGCGCAGAGGCTCCGCGGTCTGGAGCAGCGAGCGAGCGCTTCGAATCGAGCGACTGGAAAAAATTTTTTGCGTTATAATGGCCGGAAACTTATCCAATACTCGTTCCGATTATCATTGATGTCCGTGCGGAGAATGGTACGGCCGCAGATACGAGAAACGTCTCAATGTAGAATCGATATCGCTATCCGGCACGGCGATAGAGGCGAACAGCGGTTATTTCTTTCATTACGACGAGCACGCTCGAAGTATTCCGGGACAATGGTGGCGGGTAAATGTACTGTGCCGGAGAAGCTCATGGAATAACTCGGTATCCCGTCGGCACCGGGGGGTTCAGCGCTCAATGAGAGCCATAAAATTCGCGAAAAACTCGCCGGAGCATTCGCTAAAGTAAATGGGTTCCTAGAGGGACTGTGGATGAGACTTCCAGATATCCTCCCGGAGGTAAACACAGAGATGCACCGCTAGGAAATTTTTACGAGGAATAGCCCGCGGGACTTCTCGCTGCCGTGCCGTGACGCCTCAGCGTTGGCAACATGTCAAATTGCGCGCGAAAAACTGTCCGGGAAATATTCCTCGATTCCCTCGTAAATTCCCGCGCGAGGTCCTGCACCGTCTCCGGTGCGCGCAATGCGAACGAAGATGAACTTCACTGCGAGCGAGCTCGATACAAAATTTATTCAAACGTTTCGCTCACCCCTTATCAATTTTGTTGGTGTATGCAGATGGTGTACATTCGTACGTCTCATCCACTGATTTCACTGGAGTGAGACTAAAGTGATCTTATTCTACTTGTCTGATCAGTGGAAATTCTCCGCTCATTTGGTTGTGGGCCATATCAGTTTCATTTTTATAGTTTTATATCAGTTTAATTTTCATATTCATTTCGATTATAGACACGAATTTGTTTGTACAGTATGCGTTTCCTGATGTTACTTGTCTGATCGTACACTTTGTTCTACTTGTCTGGATACACAGTGAATATTCGGACACCTTCGAAAAGACAACGTTTTTAATATTGGACTAAACAACTTGAGTTTTTTTGAGATGTTAAAGGTTTGCTACACGGCGTGGAAAAAATTGTTTAAAATTGCCATTGGTCAGAATTGCAGAGAAAATACTAAAAGTTGTATTTTACAACTAATTTTTCGAATCTAAGACTGGTCTATACAGATGAAAATTGTCAGAAATTTTACAATAGTTGTGAATGCAATCAAAAATTTATCCGAAGATCTCTATCCATATTATTGCAAGCATTTTATTGTAAGATCCCTACAAATACTTTGAATTACCTCGGAATCTTCCGAGAGAAAGGTGTAAAGACTACGAAAGTTTTAAAGTCTAACTTTATAACAATTTTTTTCTGTGCATACCAAACAGGAATTTTCTAATTAAAACTTTCCCGAGCAAGAAATGTTATTAATTCCGAGTTAATTCTGAACGGCCAGGTTGCAGGTTCACTCGCAACAGAAAAGTCCACCGTTCATTCTCGAGTCGTACCGGTTTTCTCGGCCGCAAAGACCGCGCGGCGCCGGATCAGGCCAATTAATTAGGAGGCCGAGGATTTCGCGCCAGTTTCCCTATACGATACGGTTCTCGCGTTGAATGATAAAATGGGATCGCGGTAATTAATTGCGAGACTGCAGCCACTGGTCGCGTTGCAGAATTTATTATCGCAGCCGGGCAGCGCTAGCTAGTGAAAAAAAAGATCGCCTCCGCTCTCCCACCACGCGAAGGAGAGACTCCCCCTTCCTCTCCCCGATTAGTCGACCACAATTTTATTCCCCTTCGCTGGCCGGCCGCCAGGATTTCGAAAAGCCTCTCGGTCTTGGCCGCCAGGGAAAATACCAAGTCGAACGGCCGGATTTAGTGCGCCGGCTGTCCGAAGTTTATCGGAACGTTCCACTGACCCACATCCACTCCTTTCCTTCCTCTTTCGGAGATAGCTTCCGTCGTGCCATGGCGAAAAGTTCGCCGTCTGATTGATCGCTTCTTGCGAACCAACCCTTTGCTTTTCTTGTTTGCACGTCGACAATGCCGGGTCTAGAAATGCATGTATACTGTACCAACAATTCCTTATACTACAACCAGTCTCGCAGGGAAGTTCGGAAACGCGACAATTCGGAAAACTTTAAAAGTTTGCACAAATGCATAGCGCGATTCAACTTGTCTGCACATAGGCTGTCCTGTATTTCATTTGTTTAACGAACAGTAGGAAACATTTAACATACGTGGAATATTATTTAACGCGAGAACTTAACCTGTTGCCTATCGTCCCTATTTGTGTTAACAGTATGTGCCAATTTGACCGTAGGCTCACTTATTTGGCTATCGTCTATTCTATTTGCCCGACCATATACCTATTATACTTGCCTAATCATGAACGATCTGCCTTACTTGTCTGATTACAATAGACATTTTCTACTTGTCTGGACACAACCGCTATTTTCTACTTATCCGATCATAACGAGCATCTTCTATTTATCCGATCAAAGCTAGTCGTTTATAAATGTCTGACCATAACCGACACATTCTGCTTGTCCGATCATAACTGACATTTTCTACTGGTCTGATTATGACCAGCCTTTTCTATTTGTCTAATCATAAACCTCTTCTACTTGTTTAACGAAACTTACTAACCCTGATTTTACAAACCCGACCACACGCTCCAAAACCTCAAGAAAAAACTGTACAAGCCTCTCGCGTTCTCCCGGTGGCATCTCGACGCAATTATTGCGAAATGTCAATCTCTCTGCGCGGCCATAACTCTCGGAATTACCGTTCTCCTCTGGCTGGCTAATAAATCGAAACGCCGATACAGCCGAAAAGACGACGCACACGCCGCGGCCGTTGAAAATTTTAATCCGGGAAACGTAGAGGCGGTCACGTCGTTGCCGTAAAGCTGACCTAAACTCTTGTATCCTTAACAACGAGAGCGTTTTATGTCTTATTTCCCGGACCGGTTCTGAAACTGCCGAGAATAATGCACGAGCGTGCCTTCGCAAATCTGGAAACCAATTCCAGGTGTGCAACGGGAGCTCTGGGCGCAGCCAGTTCCCGGCGTGAAGTGGCAAAAATGTGGCTCCCGAGGGTCCACTGTGCGTTCTCCCTTTAAGGTCGCCCTTTTCCCTTCGCGTCCCGCGCGTCGCCCGGGCCGGCTGGCTTAGGCGAAAAAGTAGTGCTCGAATAAATCCGTGGGATTATCCCGGACGAGGAGTGTCCTGGTTCTGGCCCTGTTTCCCGTTTCTTCCTCCGCTTCCGGCCTCGTCCTCCGGCGCGGCAGTAAAGGGACCACGGCCAGTGGAAATGGCCCGCACTGGTCAGACTGTAAAGGAACACTCCGCGGCCAGCCGATGCTGTGCCAGTGGCAGCCGCTGCGCGCTCCTGCCAACCGCAATCATTTCAAATCCCTTTACACCTGTCCGGCTTTCTTACTTTATTTTTCTATCCGAGGATCCTCGCGTTTTTCCTTGCATCCGCCGTCCGTTCCTTGCATTGTTTCCAGGGATCAACCTGACGCCCCCGCTCGCTGCGGTAAGAACCCTCGTTGCTTCCGTTCGCAATGCTCGTGACGGCATTAGCTGCTCTTATCGGCGGTAATTGGCTTGGAAAAAATCCTGTCCGTTTCTTTATAGTTGCCTTCCTATCCATTCTATTTCCTCGGGCGACGAGGGGAACAGCGAAGCATCGATGCACCATTTGTGCCCACTTAAACGATCCCCTTACCGTTCACAGATATACTAACTCGTGGTACAACCGGAGTCGGTTCTATGGAAAAAAATGCAATTAAATCTTTCCATACGAGGCTTTGTTTTCGAGAAAACAAATTTATATTTTGTTCCATTTTATTCCATTTTATCCCATTTTATTCCATTTTATTCCATCGACTGATTTATTTGTGTGGAATCACTCGCTTTTTGAATGTACCGCCAGTTACTGACCACCCTGTATAACTAAACAGGAAATAGATCGAAACAAGTGAGCACATCGGTGCATTCCTAAACATTGAGACAATCGAGGGATTATACGCAATGTTTTAATAATTTAAAATTCACATGGTACAGTTGGAAATAATTAATTTATCAAGCACTGTCCATCGCGGTTATCGAGATTTACTGAAATTCTAAGGAGAAGTACCTTTGAATTAGCAATACCTCGGACAGAATATTACGCCTGGTATCATTGTTGTCCTATTTTCTCGGTATAAAACAGTCCGAGAACGTCCCGAAATAAGACGGAAACTGCAAAATCAGCGTGAGACCGGGCGCCACAGGGAGCCGACTCGTTGATTTATCTGTTTACCGAGCCGCAGCTCGTTCCTTAGTTCTCCCGAGAAGAATTTCGTGGATGAGCTACGATCGTCTCGCGACTGAAATTTCTCCGGGGATCGAGAGCAACTTTTTAAGGGTTCGCGAACTCGCGGGGAACCTCTGCCTGATCCTTCTGAAACCTGTAGACAAATTCGATGGATTAGGGAAACATTGTGGGACCGACGACAAATTTCGAAGACGTGTGACAAAATGTTTAAGCCTGTTCCAATAGTCAACGGAAAAAATGTCGAGCGCATAAAAATAAAAATCTCTGAAGGCACAGTAAGACTCCAAGAAAATATTGTGAAACCTACAAAAAGATTGCAGGACACATTGTGGGGCCCAGAAGAAAAAGATTATAGGACATGTAAAGCGATTACAAAATTTATAAAGGCACTGCAAGATCACCAAAAAATTGTGACACAACAACTTACAAATTGTAAATCTACAACGACATTGTAATGACCAGAAAAAAATTGTGGGACTTACAAAGAGATTATAGGACACGTAAAACGATTATAAAATCTACGAGGATATTGCAAGAACTCCAGAAAAAATTGCAAAACCAATAGAAAAAATTGTACTTCTACAAAGACAAAATGGTGCGGAGAAAAAATTGTGAGACCTACAAAAGTATTGTGTGATCCGAGAAAAAATTCAGAATTATTATAAAAAATTGTCTGACAGAAGAGAAAGCTGCCTGGCGCAATATCATGCATCATGATGAAAATAGGGAAGACGGGCGTCAAATAGAAAACTGTCTGGGGCCAACGAGCACCAAGACATTTTGCATGACAGATCACGGCGTGGTCGTTTGGTCCCTTGAAAAGCAAGATTTATCGGCCGCTGGGTTCACGGTCGTAACCCAGTTAGAGACGCTTGTCTTTCCCTGAGCGGATTCTCTTGCGCGGCGTTTCGCACAGCCTCGCTGAATATCTGTAATGGATCGTATCCGGAACTTCCATTAAGTACTCTAGCATTCCCCCGCCTCGCCCCGCCTCGCCCCGCCGCGCCGCTCGCGCTCGCGCTCGACGAAACAAAACTACGAGTCCGGAGCGGAGAGGTACGTTCGAAACTTCGCTCTCTCCGTTTCCTAACTGGTACAACTTCTGAATCCCTTATTCTTTCCCTGATAAGGGAAGTTCCTCCGCGGGGTAGTAAGCCGTTGATATTCCGCCGCTGCGATTAGACGGCAGCGACCGTCGAATAGTCTGAGACAAAATTTTACGGACGAAGTTCTTCCAACGAACGTATTCTTTCATAAACGTGCACGAAAATCTTCAAACTCCTAACTGTTCACTTTCTTCTGACGAACTATTCTAAAAATACTGTCACATTATTTCGTATCTATTAACATTAAACCTATTGAACACTAGAAGCGATTAAAATGTTTCAGCTTATAAAAATGACAAGGCTCTGTTTATTCAGATTTTGTGCAATTTTTATAACAATGTGTGCTTGGATAAAAAAATCTTTCTAATCAATTTCCATGTAAGCAACTTCATTATTTCAATAGTTGCAAAATGAAAGATATAAGACCGATCATTTCACCGGCAGTGGTAGATTTAGTGTTAAAATAATGAAAATAGTAAACACTTTTTTAGTGAATTCGTATATGTCACGAGATATTTTTATATTGCATAAAGGTCCAATATAATCAGTAATAGGTAGGCAGCGGATCTTTATGTAAAATGAAATGTTTATACATCATTTGCTAGGTTCCGCTGAAATTGGAAATTAGGCGATAGTTGAGGATTGGTAAAGGGAGAGGTGGTGGAATGGATTTGAAACCCTGAGGGGACCAAATATCATTACATACATATACATCATAAGCATGGAAACGAAGCTAACCGAAGATTTATTTCTTATGTAAATAATTTGAATTGTTTGAAAATAACGTCTCTATATTTTAAAATTTTTTTATGGTTTTATTGTTTTCAGTTTCACCTACTCATTTTTGTCATAAATCCACAAAATCCGCTGTCTAGTAATAGGATATCTTAAATCTTAATAAATTCTTTACTTGAGTGTTCATAGTCTTCCGAGGAGAGGGATCCTATTCGGACGGCAATCTCGAAAGCGTTGTGTTCGCATAAGGAGAATCGAAAGGCGACAAGTGTGAGAACGCGAGCTTAAGCCCGCGTCTCGCTCGGGACTACATTGACTTATACGTGTCCGTGTTCCGGACGGAATGCAAAATGAGATGAGTAATCCCCGAGCGAAAGGAGCCGGTGGAACAGTTCCGTGCTACCAGGAAACCAGGGTATATCGCGGCAAACTGCACTCAACAGGCCGCGGACAATTTAATTAATCGATGACAACTTAACGAGCCGGCAACTGCGTCTAGGAAGCGTTTCCGGCACGGTTCTCGATTGACGAGCCGAGTCGATAGCGCTGCTCCAGATCCCTTAAAGAATAAAATTACCAGTCGGAGACAATCCCTGATTACTTATTTAATAACGAGTGTTAACGGTGCCGAGTGCGAATTGCTTCATAGAATTCCTACTCGATCGAGTTATCGATTTACTACCAAGCAATTGCTTCCTCTTTTAATTTTAACTTTTGTTCAACTTGTTTCGATTCAAGTGTTCAAAGATTAATCCGGAATCGACACTCTGGGGTTGCTAAAGACTTCATGAAATTTTAATCTTGTAAACACGCAGATTTATTTAGCACGTATTTTTGAACAACTTAAAATATCTTTATTTTCTTTCCCCGAATAAAAATTACATTCAAATAAGGATAGAATTCATGGGATATACTCGAGTTCTAAGGTTAACGTAATAATTGCAGATAGACGAAATTGGCAATTTTTAGGAAGTACTTGTTAAAAATATTCAAAATATACTTATAGTATTCTTAAACCTAAGAAACAACAGATGGCAGTATCTGAGAAATTTTTTGTTGCCTGTTCTCCCACTCGCCATAAAATAATAGAAACATCTCTATGGCTGAGAACTATCCCAAGTTTCTTGATGGTGGACGGGTGATAATTGACCGAATAAATTTTCCGAATTATTACATAACAACATTCTCGGTTTCCGTTAATTACGGCCACAGTTTCACGGTGCTGATCTCTGGACAAGGTTAACGGCTCAACGCAATTCACCATACCGTCCTCGTTCCACGGAAATGTCTTCGGCTCGCGCTGTCCGTGAATATAATCACCGTAACACTAGCCTCAAAGCTTGGATTTGGTTACCGCTCACCGAGATCCGCCATCGACCACGAAAAACCGAGCAGCCTGACGGGAAACGCCTCCAACAGGTACAGTTGCAGCTGGATCCACCTTGCCGGTGAAATTTTCAGACGTCCGGAATTCACGAACCCCCTTGTCTGCTTGGAGAACCTCGCAACATTATCTCCGGCGCATGGTAGATTTATCGTCGAAGAGAAATCTTTTTTTCCCTCGAGGAAACATGAATAATAGACTGCGGATTTTCTTTTATGTAAAACAAAAATTGTCCGCGTTAATTTCAAGCTACAGGAGATAGACGTTTATTTCTTTCCGCGTTAACGAGTTGGAACTAACCCAACAGTGTGTATAAGTTCTTTAAATGTTTTTACTGTTCTGCCTTTGATCTATTCATTTTCGTCATAAATGCACGAAACATCTGCTTAATATAATTTTACGTGGAGAGAGGGTTGCTTTCACTCATTTATACAAATATTTTCACTTTGATTTGACAGAAAGAATTACCTTTCTGTAAGCTACTTTATGTTATGCTTGTCTGACTACACACTCATCCTATTCTACTGAATCTCCTGGTTGAACGAATTAAAAATAAGTACGTTAGTAATATAAAGACATAAATAAAGTAATATCATAGTTAAATACCATGGTTAAAATACTATTGTTTCCAGAATATGAATGACATTAATTCCAACTTTCTGGCTCACAGACTCGAGTTCTCGGACTTCGTAGTTATCGGAATTTTGAAAAGAGACGCTCTAAAGGTGCGAAGCTCCTCGGACACGAGCCATTCCATTTTCCTACTTTCTTCCCTCTCTCATTGCCCCATTCTAGAGACAGGGTTTTTCGTTCTAAAGTACAGTACTTAATTCAACTCTATTTAAATACGAGAACTCCGTGCACACTCCGTACACAGGATTCTTAAATGCATTATATTCAGGGTCAGGTCTGAATGCAACGTCGTTAAAAAGCTCTGAATGTCGCTCTTCCGCGGCATAATCGCTCCCGTAAGATAATATTATACATTCGCTCATACACATAAATATTTTTCATTTAGTTTTACATCTTTGTCTTCGATGATAAAAAAATACAATCGCAGTGAATTAGGTATATTTCAGTGTACTTAAAGCCGTGAACTTCAAATGACCTTGAACGCCTCCTTTAATTTGAATAAGTTAGGAAATGCTCATGGCAGAATTTGAATGGTTCCTAGAGAACAATACTACTAAAATAGTAGTCTTGTAACAAATGCAAAACTATATTTCAGGATATTTATATCACGACCTTCAAATGACCTTAATGAACATAAAAAATGTGATAAAATAGAAAATTACGTAATTGTTGAACTGAACGTGATGGACTAATATACAAGGTGGTCCGTTTAAATAAGAACACCTAAATATCTCTTCAGGTTATTGTGATGCAAAAATTATTTGTTACGTAATGTGCCTGGTGTCAATGGACCAAATATTTGGCACGAATATTTTTTTTCCGAGAGTATTTTTTTCGGAGTTGTCAAGGTCATCGATGTTTTTCGGTACGTAACTACATTTTTTTCAGTTCTAGGTATAACTTTAATTTCAAGGTCATGTTATTATACATATCTGAATGTATTTTTCCATCAGTTACACGATGCAATAAAAAAAATGTAGTTATGTACCAAAAAACATCGATGACCTTGACAACTCCGAAAAAAATGACCCTCGGAAAAAAAATATTCGTGCCAAATATTTGGTCCATTGACACCAGGCACATTACGTAACAAATAATTTTTGCATCACAATAACCTGAAGAGATATTTAGGTGTTCTTATTTAAACGGACCTCCCTGTATACATTCGCTCATGAGCATAAATATTTTTCACTTATTTTTACATATTTTTCTTCGATTATAAGTATTATACGTACAATGTCACTGTCCATTTTTTAATAAATACCTAAATAATACCCTGCAATTATATTTACAATTTGAATATTTCTCCCTAGCGGTGGCGTTTCTGAGAAACATACGAGAGTTAATACATCTGAAAAACAAAGAGAACATTTGCGAAGTCGAGACCAACACAAAATTTAGATTAAAAAATTATTATCGTTATTGTTGTTGCCGGTAAATTGATCGGTTACGAATTGGCGACGGGCCATTCGCGAAAATAAGGGCAGGCATCGCCGGAAATCGGGATTACAGAAATATTCACAGGCACGGGCGAGAAGTTCCTCGGTTTAATCGAGTCTTCGGATGCCGGTGCGGCTCGGCGCGGCTCGGCGTTTCTATTAAAATTAGCGTACCTACATTCCGGAATATTAAAAAGCTCCGGATAATCCGCAAGATTCCGCCGCGGAAGGGTGCGGGGGTGGCGCGGGGAACGTTTCCATTAGCAGTCGGACAGAGGCAACCCGCAAAACTGCGTCTCAACCCCCACCTTCTCGTTCTGCTGGCGCGTCTCCAGAATTTTTAGGGATCCTCCGCATCGGGGACAGCTTCAACCTACTCCGACGCTACCCTAGAACCTTCTCCGCCCGTTTTACGGATAATTACGGCCGAGTATATTATCTAGTAAGAACACCGATTGCCGCCCAGCGAAACTCCCCGGCCAACCGAGATTTCTTTTATTTCTCCTGCCACTGGCATCGGAGTATTTTTATTATTTCTGTCTCTCTTATTATTTGACTGGCTCGACAAAAATCCCTGTGGGTCTGTTACGAAATTGCATATTAGAAAAAAAAAACAAAAAGATACTCAAAATAGGATCGCAGTAAATTAGGTATATTTCAGTATACTTGAAGCGTGACCTTCAAATGACCTTGAATGATTCTAAAAGAACAATATAAATAAAATAGTCTCATAACGAATGCAAAAGTACATTTCGGGATATTCATATAACGAACTTCAAATGACCTTGAACACCTTTTTCAATTTGAATGAGATGAGAAATGCGCATGGTATAATTCGAATGATTCTAAAAGAATAATACATAGTAATAAAATACTATTCTTGTACATCAAAAATATGATAAAATAGAAAATTACCAAATTGTTGAACTGAACGTGACGGATTTATAGTTAAACAGGTTCTAATTAAAACCAAAGATATCATTAAACCCGTTTGAAATTCGACGTTCAACGTCCAGCATTAAAATTTAATTCGCAGGCAGATTTTTAAACGGTATTTCGCGTTGGGAGGTGAACTTTTTGCCGGGAATCTGCGGAGCCGCTGATAAGATAACATCCGAAAAGAATTCAATTTTGGAGTTTCGCGTGGCTGCGGATCCGCGAGCCAGGATTGAGTCAGGTTGGATCTTCAGTCGGAAAGTTTCTCCCTGATCTTCGTCGTTTACGTCTCCGTTGGAAGAAGATATTTGGATCTCGGCCGCAGGGCGATAGCGAGATAGCCGCGGAGGCGGGCAGGGGCCGAGAGAATTTCAATCTCGACGAGTCGATAACCGGAAGCCGCCATCGCGACGGAAGTTCCAGGTCCGAGGAGGTACGGAGAGACCACCGTCGCTGGAAACAATGGCTGCGAACCCACGAAAGTTGTCGCACGCCGGCTTTGACAACTTGGACAGTTAATACAGCGCACGGTTGGGCCCCTAGTGTTAGCTGCCCCTCTCCTTCCCCCCTCGCCGTTTTGCCGCCAGGTTGGCATCACCTGTCACTTTCGCGATGATTATTACCGAATCCTCGAACGCGCTGCGTCACGTAAAAATTTGTCTTCCGTTTTTTAATAACTTTCTCGCGTTCAGAATCATTTAAAGACAATTTCAAATTCTCTTATTCATTTTTGTCAGTGGATTTGACCTTGACGGAGTTGATCGTCACGCTATAGTCGTGCGAACGGTCGGTAGACGAAGCTGATTAGTAAGATTTTCAACCGGTAGGGGGTGTGGGTCTAATTTTCTTGCCAATTTTCACGTTATCGTGGAATTAGTTGCACTTAGTTGTAATATTCAACAGCATACTGGTTGTCAAGAGGCATCCCAAGTAAGTGTGACGTCACATGATAGCCGCTTTTTGCCACAGTTTCTGATAAATAACTTTAGTGCTTGCATGGACGATGTAGAAACTTCTTTAATTACCGGCCTTATGTGCAGTTTTTGGTGGGAAAGAGACAGTGGCGCTAGTAGTGACAAATGTCGGAACTGTGAGGTGCTGTTTCAAATCCAGAGACTTTTCGTGTTAGATAATTAAGTAATCAACTAAAAATACATACCAGGGTTTTTGTACATGTCCTAGCTATGTCGGAATGGTATTATCTTTTCGATACGCACGCTAAATCTCTCGATATTTACGAAAATCTGTCGGCTGCTGCCATCTTGTGACGTCACACTTGCTTCGGATGTCTCGTGACAAGCAGTATGCTGCTGAATAGTACAAACAACTCCACGATAACGCAAAAATCGGCATTTTGGAGAGCAAACGAACACAGGTTGGACTTTTAGGAAACACAATTGACCGCTTCTGAATTCCTCGTTGCATTTGCGTATATATATATGCGGATTTAGCAATATGTAAGTGTGCCACCACACTTCTGAACTCCTCATTGCGATATTGAAGCGTCAGTTTCTCTGGATTTTGACCCTTGCATTTGCGTATACGTATGTGCAGATCTAGCAATGCGTGAGTGTGCGACCACACTCCCGCTCGAGCACGCGGTCTCTCCGAAGTCTATGGATAACTTTCTGTTAGGCTAATTCTGAAGTTCGTTTCCGGCCACTTTTCTTCGCGTTTCAGTGCAAAGGGGGTGAGAAGATGGCGGAACAAGGTCTCGGAGGGAGGGCGTCGCGTCGGCGCTAGCATGAGCGCGTTAAGCGAACTATTTTCGTAAGTTTAATTGCGGCTGAAGATGACGAGGAGAATAGAGCAGTCGAGCGTTCGCGAAACTACCGCGACGATTATCACGAACGAAACCCGTCTTACCCCGGGGATTTTTCGCGGAGCACACCGACGAGACTCGAATTTGTCTGGTTAATGGAGACCCGGTTGCTCATTAACACACTCCGGTGCGCTCGCGAGCGAGATAATGAACGCGATCTACTGTTCTGCGACTACCGGATAGGGTGCGACTATTGAAAGGGGAACGAAGTGTTCTCCAAGGATGATTAGGTGATTTTCTCGACTTATTTTTGTTCGATGAAGTTTGTCGAACTATGCGTTATAAAGGGTGCCTCAAAATGGCCCGTCATTTTTATTTATTAATAAAACGTATTATTTATTTCAAAAGTACGAATGTTTTTATTTTAATATATGGTACAAACACGGAGGTTATGTGTGGAACACGATATCCAATAAATGGCTGCCTCTTTACAAAGATTCACTCTTTTTACGAAATTTTCAATAAAATTTTGGCATAATTCCGGACTAATTTCATTAATGGTGTCTCCAATTGCTTCCTTGAGCTCCGAAATGGTCTGTGGATCATGGGCATACATTTTTCCTTTCAGAAAATTCCAAAGAAAGAAGTCCAATTGCGTCAAATTGGACGATCTTGGTGGCCAATTCGCGTCGCCGCGGCGCCAGATAACACGACCATGAAACTTCGTCTGCAATAACTGCATTGTTTTGCCGGCAGTTTTGTCCATGCAAAATTTTCACCATTTTTGTAGTGAATTTTCACAATTTCGCCACAAAAGAAAAATGGCGCGCAATTTAAAATATCAGATCATTTTGAGACACCCTTTATGATTTTACTCGGTACTTTACACGCTTTTCCTTCGAGGATGTTGCGTTGAATAAGTCTTCTGGGTTGGTTATTCTATTTATTTTCATGTTATTTGATGAAGTTTGTCAAATCTTCTTAAATTAAATAATTTTATTTAGTACTTCAAACGGAGTTTCGACCGGAGTTTGATTATAAAATATTTATTGCATGAACGAACCTTGTCGAGTGAAAGAAGCGGCAGACAATTCAGTAATCTGTCATCAATCTGCGACGGACGAAAAATGGTTTCATAAACGTCGTTCATTAGCGATTGTTTTTCTAACATCTCCATTTATGGTAGAAATTTATTACCTCGAGCGATGTTGATGAATATCAGTTTTTGTTTAAGGAAGCGACAAAACTAACGAGCACAGCAATTCAGGTCACAGATAAATGACACCGACACGAGGATTATCGTGTAGCAATCATGGGACTCTTCATGCGAATCAGTCCCGAGTTTGAATTTACGCTCATTTACTGAACCCTCCTCCCCCCGCCCACACCTCGGGCTGTTTGTTAAATGATTTTCAATAGCTGTTAGAGAATGTTTATTCGAAAACGGTACAATTGCCGACTGGGATGTTTGTGGAGACACGTTGGGGATGGGACGTGGCGGGACGCTATCGACAAAACTAGCAAATTAGAACGGTAACGAGAATTTATGGGTATAATTAAATGACGCGTGAAGCCGCGAATGAATTCTGCGTAACAGATACCGAATTTTCGAAATATCGCTCTGTCATATCTGCGGTGACCGATAAGCACCGTTGTTCTTGTCAATCTCCCATGCGATTAATAGCCGGACCGTGAAAACAAATGTGCAATCACAAACTTTTATTCGATTCCACTTTTTCCTCCGTAAAAGTTGAAATTTTATATTCAATTTTACTCGGCTTCTACATTTATTCGTAGCTAAACATTTAACATTTAATATCTGAAACTCGCGATTACATCCAATTTCTCTATTTAATTATATTCTATTACAATTCTCTATACAGTAGGACCTCGAACAACCGGCTTCATCGAAACCCACCGGATAATCGTGGCCTGTGCAGAAAGAATCGAAAACGTAATTTACATTTACAATAGATATTTAATTTGTTAATGAATACAATTTTTGTATAATATATACATAATAAAATACGAATGAATTATCCACTGTATTGCATGGAGTAGTGCATCGTTATTATTGAAGTTCAGAAGTGTCTGCAAATATTTGCATCATTACAAATGATAAAATTTCACAGTAACTGTTTCGGAATGTTCATAAGACTTTCGTAATTGCAATATTGTTTGCGATCCATAAAAACTCACACGCTCGCTGGCATCGCGTTTTCTATTACCATCAATCTCCCCGCGGCCATCAATATCGCCACCACAGCCAGATACGTGTACTCGGGATGCCTAGCAATTAGCGGCGACTAATCGCAGTAAATAAATAAATAACAATAATGGTCGGAAATAAATCAGGACGATTCGCTTGCTGGTTGCAGATCGCTGGGATCGATTACATGAAAATAAACATGGCGCGGGTGGCGTCGCGTCGTCGCGTCGCGTAGCGTCCAGTGAAAAGAAAGAAGAATCGGCTTCGATTAATTTTCCGCGTCGCCGATCGTCGCGCTCTTCGCCGTGGCCCTCGGAGCGAATTGAAACGCTGATAATTGAATACGCGTCGTCGACGGCGCTGCGCGGTGCGGTGCCCGACGGTTCTTTTATTTTCTTTTTGCCCGTGGACAATCACAGGTCCCGTTTCACCGTTCGTTGGGCCGGGCCGCGTCATTATCGTCATCGTTATCGTTATTATCGCTCGGCCGCTGTTTCGCCGTGCTGTTTCCAGCGCGGAACGAGTCACGGCAATTACAAGTACACGCCAGAGCAACGTGCTCCTTTCTCCTAATTCCGTTGGAATTTAATATTTCGAAACGCCCCGGGCCGCGGAGGATGTTTCGCCGGCGAAAAACAGAATCGAAATTGTTGCTAGCGACAATTGAAAGTTCGGAACTCCCGTCCTCCGGTGCGACGCGATCCTCGATATAATGCACCCGGTTTTTCTGTTTGACAACGTTTTTAATTCGCGCGATTGTCTCGTGATTCCCGACGTACGGTTCTGGTTCTTTTGGAGCGAGAGAATCCAGCGTCGTGTATGACACAGTTTGTGTGATTCGCATGCTACCGTCGATAAAGTTGCTGTGTTGTAACTTTATTTATTTTACATATGTATACAGAACATCCAAATGAATTATTGCTAATTTGACTAGCTCGTTGTCGTACGATTTTCTTCAAGCCAACAAAAATCAACGCGCCATTAACAATGTCTGTAATAATGTCTTCAAAGGAACGAAAAATTTACAAAAGAATACAGGCTTTTCGACTGGCTCCTTTAACTCACGCAGGAGTAGACCGGTCAGACGCGGTTCCACTCAACGCAGCCATTGCGGTCGTTGAATATCTAAATTACTGGGAAGGTGGAACTCGACGTCGTCGTCGGAAGCATGGAGACTAACAGTGGCAAGAATGTCATTAGCAATGGTGCGGAACGGAAATTACGAATTCCGCGAGCGCGCGCGTGCGGGAGACGCGGGCTCCTCGTCCCGTGAAATTGATACGCGGCGAATGAAAGAAATCGCGGCCGGTGTGTCGGCGAAAAGATTCCTCCGGGACGCGAGTATAATGGCACGTAACGATGGAAGATGGAGGATGGTCGTCCATTAAAATTAAACCGCAATTACGCGTACGCATCCGCGTAATCCCTCCGAGACACACGTTGCCGGTATTTTGATGTCACGCGACGATCCGAACAGGAATATAATGGTGAAATGGAGCCGGCCCGCCGGCACAATACAGCTACGTGCACGATTTCGACGGAAATCCGATTGCGTATCCTCCCACGCACGACGCACACACAGCGCCGAATACATAGCTCAGCTGTCTGACCGAATTTGTATGGCAGCGTCTTCATCATTCTCGAAGTGGAATTGTCTTTTGAGCCTTCGATTTCCGGGAAGAGAGATCATTGATTTTGTCCACACAGCTGCTTTTATATTTTAGTTTCTAGATTTTCGAGGCGGTGCTTTGTTAAATATACGTAAAATCTGTTCGGTTAAATTTACACGAGTCAGCCCCACTCTTCTTTCACAATTTACTCGTCAATGCCTCGAGCCACGGCTGACACAGGTGATGTGGCAACACTGCATATAGACAGAACATCAGTCCGATTAAGCGACTTCAAATCGGACTGAGACAGCGTTGCCAAATTTACCATGTTCCCATGTCGGGACTGGTTTCAGCCGATTCTCATCGACTCTCGGAGCACCATTGTCCATGCCAGAATTTGACCACTAAATACAGTTTAAAGTGCATTATGTTTTGTGCCACTTTAATCAGAAAAATTCCACAAATAAGTTGCTGAAAGTCCCATAAAAAATAATGCAAAATAAAGAAGTTTTGCCATTGGATTACTAAAGGTTTACACTACGGTATCGGATTACTCGGCATGTTTACACTGCTCGGCGACCGAGGCAGCTCGAGCTTCTTGGCCACTCGCGGGGTAACCCCTCAGTGGAATGGGTACGCGAAGGCACTTAAATCGCGGAGCTCCGAGGGAGCTAGATCGCGACCTGACTGTAGTAGAGAAGAATAGAAAATGAATACAATGTGAAGACAGCACATGTTTTTCTCTTTGTTTTCAGACCTCCCTCTAGATTTCCAAAGTATTTAGCAGAGATAATGTTGGCCATTTTTATTCTTTGATGTACTTTCAAAGTGTATTTTATTTCCATGGGCACCCTTCTGAAAATACTAGCATGAACAGTGGAGATTTTCTATTGAAGCATTTCATCCTGTCACGCATAAATTACGAGCATCTTTGTTCCTGTCGACATGTTGTGTAGCCCTGATCATGCTCACGGTTCCGTGATTGGAAGTCGATATTCCGCCGATATTATCGATTATTACCCTGTCTTTGGCAAGATTAATGATAATTAGTGCGCGTCCCCCGTACCCTTGCCCCGTTGTCGATTCTTCTCAGTATACTTTGAACTTCTTTCAACCGTGTGCCAATAGCTGTTAATAGATACGCGTATCGGGGCCTGTCATTCAACATTTTCGATTCTTGAGAACGGTCGATCGATAACCGATAGAACTTCCGTAGGAAATTAGTAACGTTAACTAAATTTATCAGATAAGGTTAAGAAAACTCTGCATGATTATTGTTAGCCGGTTGAAAATGGTATGAAAGTGTTCTTGAATTTTTAAAATATTTTTCTGCCATTCAATCTATATACGTACCTATAATCTGTATACATATACAGGGTGTCCCAAAAAAGTTACGTTCTCTTGAGAGGGGTGATTCCTGAGGTTATTTGGAGTAACTTTTTCCTTTGCGAAAATGTTCTGCGTGTCTTTGTTAAGGGGTTATTTTCCAAAAAACACGGACCAATCAGGCTACAGCTGAGCCACGCCCTGCTTGATCCATGTTTTTCATTAATAACTCCTTAACGAATCTGCGGAGAACATTTTCGCAAAGGAAAAATTTTCCCTTTCATGGAGATATAACATTTTTGGGACGTTCTGTGGTACTACTAATTTTAAGAATAGCCTTAATTAACGATTGTTCGCGATTTTCACGAGGGTCATTCACCGTAACAAGGCTCCCGGTTTAATTGCACGAAATTTGCGCGACCCATGTCAACAAGAATCTCTGCGGCGAATTGTACAATCACATGAAACACTCGTTAATTCGCGGTGTCGAAACACATGTCATGTTCACGCGGAAACTTGCCGTTTTTTATTAATTACAATCGCGCGCGACTGCCTTCAAATGGGGGACGCGCGACGGCCACTGTTTATCCCCCGTATATACGGTGAAATTTACGTCGGCGACGCGATCCAATATTAATTAAAATTTTAAAACGGTAATTGTGATGCGCGACCCGCAGGCCAAACAATGCCGGCGCGGCGCCGAACGAACGACCGATGAAATACGAAATGGTCGGGGACTCCATGAACCGTTTCCCTAATCCCATCGGCCTCCATATTTTCCGTCCTCCTCGTCGCTCTCCCTTCGTTCCAAATCTGTCCTTGTCGGCCTGGTATCGTCAAACGATTATTTAATTGCTGTAAGTACCTATCCCGAAATGGAGCTGTAATAATCAGGTGACGCGACAATTCCATTTCGTTCTTTTACAGCCCGTAATTGGTAACATGTTTTCGTCATTACTTAAAAGACATTCGATTATAAAGCAGACCGAGTCTGAAGTCGGAATTGTTTTACTGGAATGGAAATCAATTTAAGTTGAATTATATATTTATCGTTTTCAATCGTTTCGAAACATAATTTGTCTGTACAAAGAATATCCATTTTCACCGAGCTTCCAAATTGTCAAAAAATTAATAGGTTGATGTTAAGTACTTTAAATTAATACAATGTCACCTAGATTTTATTCTCCCAATAAAACGAAAAAGCAGAAAGTTTCATTCGATTTACAAGGTGTTCAAGTAATCAAGATTTTTTATTCATTAAAAATTTGTATTAAAAAATACATCTCGCGTAATTTTGATTATTTTTACTTTTAAAACATCACACACGCTCTTTAAGTATCAATAGACATGTGTGCAAAATTTCCTTTAAAAGGGTCAATATTTTTTTTGAAAAAAATTCCTAAAACTTTGTGCGAAGACTAAAACAAACCACAAGACCCCTTACGTCTATGGTCGCTTCGAGGGGTGACGAAGGGTCGATTATGAAATAATATTGTATAGATTGCGGACGCTACGGTGTCGTGTTTCGTTTGGGTAACTGACGATCGCCATCAGCGATCAAATATTTTTGATCATCACCGTGACTTGTTCGCCAGCCGCCGTGCCGCCGGGAGGAACGCTTCAATCAGCCTTACTGTCTCGTCGATAAAGCGTGGGCCAATATCCTGTCGGAAGAAAGGAAAGGCCTCGGTTGAAAAGACGGGCGGAGGCGGGTGCGGGTCGTGGGTGTAACGTAAGACGGGGTGTGGGCCTCTACAGAAGCTTGTAATCAAGTTAAGCCCACCCCAATTCGTTACGAGGCGGCAGCCTGCTCGGAATTTCAAACGTGCTCCGGTACGCTGCGCGACGGTAATCCTTATCAATCAAATTTGCTCGGCGAACAGGGTCGGCGCCGGTGGGATTTCGTCGGAAAAACGTGTTGCTCCGCCGGGAATGGGTCGTGGCTTAGCGGGGAAACTTCCGGCAAGCTGAAAGCTTTATAAGCTCTCGATACGCTCGCAGCGGTGAGCGCGGCCCGCGAAACCCCTGCGAAAAACTTTGAGTCCCGGCGATCTCGCGAAATTCACCCCGGTTACAACTTTCTTTCCAGCCATCTTTCAATCAACCGATAAGATGCTCTCGCTAGCAGGCTCTCTGTGCGCCGGCAATGAAAAAAATCTATATTCGAAACAATTAACAATGCGTTGGAAAATTTGCTTCGAGTTTCTCTTGTACTCTGGTACCTTGGAAAAACGATTTTCCATTTCTCGCAATTTCTTAACCCTCATCAGTCGGTCATGTCAATTCGACACATTTTTCAAGTAATTTTATTTTTTTTTTATGGTATATATAGGGTCAGTTATGTTTGTACCTAAAAAATCTCTGTTATCGGTGCCATGAAAATTATTGTTTTTATGCAATTATTGTTTTGTTTTACGGTTATAAATTATTGTTTTATAACCGTCCCTTGTTAAACACACACGACGATAGTTCCTTTCATTAGGAATTCACTGACTGTAATTACTCGAGGTCATTCAAGGTTACGGCTAGAGTAAACCTATATAATAATTAGACTGTGGACCTTTATGCAAAATAAAACTTTTCTGTATAAATTGCATTAGTCAAGTGCCAAATAGAAGGGGTTCTCTTTTTTT
This sequence comes from Lasioglossum leucozonium, assembly GCA_028454225.1. Lineage (NCBI taxonomy): Eukaryota > Metazoa > Arthropoda > Insecta > Hymenoptera > Halictidae > Lasioglossum > Lasioglossum leucozonium. The sequence goes on along the minus strand of CM052219.1, from coordinate 7,837,501 downwards.
AATTATTCTGAGTTGAAAACAATGTATTGACAAACCTAAATTTTTTTAATTGTTCCTCCGTTTTAAATTGCACATACCCTATTTTGTTATAAATGCATAAAATCCGCAGTCTAATAATAAGAATTTAACTAAAAAAAAGACACTCGTAGACTATCTGTTTACATTCCAAAAAGGTCTAGTTCCATGTATCCGAGAGTTATTCCGACGAAAATTTTTCAAAATCACTTGTTTTCACTGCCGTTACTCGAGAAGCCTCCCTTAAGGTATAACGACAGCGGACGTAACTGGAACATATAGCAGCGGCGCAGCTCTGCGTCGACGTTAAAGTTGCATGTACATCAGTTCTCCCGTCGCGGTAACGGGACGAGAACGTGAAAAAAAGGGTGGTGCGCGGGCTGCTCGCGATCGAATTTAATACGGTTCGTTTTTTCGATTCGAGCCGGGAACGAGCCGACACTCGGCCGCGATCAATTTGGGAAACAGATTTTTCCGTATCCAGTCGCGCTGCGGTTTGTACAACGAAACGAAAACAAGAGGCCGGGGAATATTTTCCGGCGGCCAGAGAGACGCCGGGAAACCGTATTTTCCGGTGGAACAACGGGGGCCGCGGACGTAGCCGCGTATGTTTTCGAACATTCGACTCGTGTGATGTCCTACACGCGGCGACGTCGGACTAGCCGGAGAGACCGGGCCCATTGATTTCCTATAAAATTACCATAAGTCTCGTGTCAACGGCAATGAGCTTGTTTGGTCAGCTGTCTGGGTCGAGCTCCATCTCGAATTATTGTCCACCGTATTAGCCAGCCCTTTCCTCCGTATCCCTTTGCCGTTCTAATGTACTGGCTCGACTCGTCTAACTAAATAAATTTCCACGGGAAAACATGGCGCACGTGGTTAACAAGATACGGAAACTCGACCAGCGGAGATCAAAGGGTAATCTGACGGTCCTTGTACTTCCAAAGTAAGCTCTGGTCCGTGGAAAATCGTTGCGCTTCGTATTGTAATTATTTTAACTGGTTTATACGTTGACTCCGATCGATCTTAAACAAAAAGTTCAATCAATATTTTACCTTTAAATATGATTATCAAGTCTAACAAGGTTACTGTTCTGGCTACGAACATTTCTTTTTCAGAGAATTTCGAAAAATCGAATGAAATAAAATATACGAACGAAAAGTTTAAAAATAAAATCTGACTAGAGAAGTATATCGAATAATGTCGGCGGAGTCCAACTCTTTTCGCGACGTACTAGCCTGGAGCGAATGGCACACGTATGAACATCCGAAAGGTTAGGCAAAGATCGTGATCAGGCTGTGCGATCGTCCTTGACGCCGTTTCATTGGTTCGAAGGCGAGCTGCCACGATTTTCATCGAATTTCCGCGGCGCTTACCAGCCATCCAATCCGCTTTTAATTGGGTTATTAGGCTCCCATTAAACCGGACACGCGTGGCCACCGGCGCCGATCACCTCTACGTATGAACGTTCGCTTCAAAACACCGAATCTAACGCAATTAAGTCGGCGATCAGGAAATCGCAATCGGGTTGCTCGAGCGCCCGACCTAAATAGTTAATAATTGCTCGGCACCGGCTCCTCGCTTCGTTTCCGATTCCCCTTCGAACGGAAAATTGGAACGATTCCCCGGGAATTCGTTTCCTGGTTTTTCAGTATGCTGGCAACGCGACCAACCGTCGGTAACAGATCGCGTTTTCTTGTTGCAGTACCATTAGGATCAAAGGCGCAGCTTTTAAGCATTTCAAGTTGCAGACTCGCAAACGCTCCAACGTCTACGGAAATGTTAAAAACTGTGTCGTGTAAAAATTTTCTACGAAAAAGTGAACGACGGTCTGAGATAACGAAGGAATCAAGCTTTAAAAAGAGACCAAATTTGTTGTTGTACTATCATTTTAAAGGAAATTATTGCTGTTTAATCATCCACTTGTTGATTATCTTCCGCAGAAGTATGTTCGCAACTTCGGTAATACGCTGGCAACGCGACCAACTCTCAGTCGCGTTTACTTGCTGCAATTCGTTCAGGATCAAAGGAGGAGCTTAAGCATTCCAAATTGTATATTCGAAAATCCGTAACTCGATTCCAACGATTCGCTCGGAAAAATATACGGTGAAATTCCTGCGACGAAAGTATCATTTTTCTAACAATAGAATTTCTGTGGAACAGGATTTCCATGTAACGGTAAATATCGGGGATTTTTTCTCATACGCTCTTTTTATTTCAATTTTTTGCCGTGTCGTTTATCTTGACTTCCACAAATATTTCTGCTGTTTTTAACCGGGCAACGGTCAATAAAATCCGCACCATTTTTCGGGAAGCATTTTATGGGAAAGCTTATCGATTAAAGTTGTTTTCTTCAATATTTGTATGTCTTCGTATTGTTTATAAAGAAACGTTTGTGTATATTCATTTGTGCTAATTGAAGAAATACGAATTAATGAATTATCCTCCCCGCTAGAAACATTTTTTCTCGAATTTCCATAAATCGAGAATAAAACATAAAAAAATTCACAATAAAAATAGAATGGGAATGTAACGGTACACAAACATTCGAAAAGCAAAATACAGCAAGGGCTTAACGATTGCTGCAAAGTAGCATCGAGTCACGAACTCTGTCCCTGCTCGAACCAAGCGATGGGAACTATTGAGTGCAAAATTTTCCCTAAATGAACTTATTGATCAAAGTGAGCCCCGTTGTAATCAACGCATTCTCTCAATGAATTTCTAGTTTCTTGATTGTATTATGGTAAACATTGATTTTTTTTACTTATTCACGTTCATCATTTATAAGATTGTAATCTCCATTTTATAGACCTTTTTGTTCCAATAAGACCTTTTTGGACCAATAAGTTATTTTTTCCAGAAATATGAAAGGTATACACGAAAGTCGCATTGATTGACATTGACATATACTTTATTTAAAAGTAAAATTCGACATCTGAATTAAAATTGAGCGTAGGATATTAAGGATTAGTACCTTAGAGTATTATATGTATAATAAACCTGTAGTAATAGCATTTCTTGATCAAAACATATTATAAGATTTGACGTTTCATAAGCGACAGCTTAATAGATTGCGACTTTACTGTACTATGCTATAGTTCTCGCATTGAAACGAGATTCATGCACGCGGCATTACCGCGAGGTCGCCTGTCGTATGCTTCCACTGTTTCCGCGTCTTTCCACTCCGTGGGGTGGAGATACACGAAAATGGAAAATAGCGATGTAGTTGATAGTTGGACGCGGAAAACATTCCACGAGCGATTCACGGACGACCAATTACGTCGCGGGAACTGCCATCCATTAAAGTCCCCCTCATACTGTCCCTATTAGTTTCCTCGTTTTTTCATGCTTGTTTCCAACCCTTTACCCCTCCCCCTCAAGCTATCGTTTCACCCGATCGGTCGGATTAATTGCGAACTGATAGTTTGTTACGATACAACGGCAGGAAATTACGCGCAGCCCGTAATTGCAGCGAGATCATTTCTGATGGGTCACGTTGCGCAGATTCCTTTTGTTTTTGCGGTGGTATTTGCAAAAATATTGGCAAAAGTTCGCTCTTTTTTATTTGTCGAGCGTTGGAACAATTAAAGCAATATAAAGAATTTATTAAAAAGATTATTTGTAAAATGCCAGGCGAAGAGGTTCTATCAATTTTACATCAGCATGAAAATTATTTTACTGGGAATTTTTCACCACTTGAAATTACGTGTGTCATGCTTTTCAACGAGCGAAAAATTAAATTTCTATCGTAATAAATATGTAGCCATTGGTTACACGGGCATGCAATAAATATGAACTTTTTTTAAGGAAATTATGAACTGCAAAGAAGTCCTATAAAATAAATCCTAGTGCAATCGTTCCTGGAAAAATAACTTTGGAAAAACATTATTCTTTTTCTTTTCGATTTTTGTTTCCATGTAGATTCATCCTGTACATAGTTAATCATTGCACTTTCCTTGATTGTAAATGGAAATATTTGCCACGTTGTAGATACGAATAACTTCGACAGATGCTCGCATTGTTTAATCGAATGATTTTTGCCAGATGTATTAGTCTACCAATTTAAATCCTTATCATACGATTTCATGGAAAAAGTTATCAGAAGAGACGTCAGCGATTTTTCAATTTTGACATTTCAGAGCTAGAATAAATCTGTGGAAAGGCGAATGGCAAGTCTGCTGGATGATTAAAATTCGCGTGAAGTAGATAAGCTACCGCGGTTTAGACCGACATTTTTATATTCGGGCGAAAATCAAGGGGATTTTTTGTCAGAGGGATGATGTAAAACGGGGTACGTGCGGCCGCGAACAAAAATTGGAACGGCGTAAAAACGAATGGCTAGAAAGGCAATCTTACTTCAGGAAATATTTTCCCTCGTTATCGGGCGGATTCGACGATTTCACCCCCCCCCCCCCCCCCCCTCGCCCTCACCCCCACCCGATCCCACGGTTGCACCGTAATTACGATGAACTCTTTACCGGGCACACTCGTTGATTCTCTTCCGACAGACGAATCGAGTTTCCACTCGAGCCTCCAATGGCTCACTCGAAATCGACCTGTTTCGAACACATTCAATCGAGTTGGCCGTTTTCCACGCCTATGTTGCCACGTTTATTTTTCTCCTTTTTTCACGACCACCCTTGTAACCGAGTCACTCGTTTGCGAGTTACCTTTGATGTTCCCCGAAGCCCGATGCCCAGTGAAAATCTCCTCTGACAAAAATTGTTCGCTGAATATCATAATACTATTAAACGTAATGATATTTCGAACGCTCGATCAAATTAATTGTCACGTAACGAAATCCCATTTTCGTGGCTTGTTTCGGAGGGACGGTAGCATTCGATACCGTCCCCCGCGTGCACGAACTTGATTGACGTCAATATTTTTCGTTACATCAATATTTTCAACGATGCAGACAGTGGCGTCCAAAAATTTCGTTCGATGCATATCAATTATTGACCCGGGCTGCTTCCGTACTCGCTGCGCCGCGGATTTTTCGCATACATTAAAATCGATAGACAATTTTTGAAGATACAGTGGAACATCGACTAACCGGATTAACCCTTAGCACTACAAAATATGTTTTATATTAGTAAATATGTTGGTATCTAATCAATACGCAACAAATCTTTATGCATTTATGGCTTCTGAAAATATTTAAAAAATGCTGGAATATAACATCTCACAGAATTTAGTAATGCAAAGGCTGCTACCACCGAAAATAATATTTTATTTGATTCTACTTCCTTAAAATCCGTCTAGAAAAATTGCAAATTACTAAACATCTAACTATTGTTTGAAGTATTATATCAATTTCAAATCCACAAAATTTGAAAAATCAGAGAAAAGTGGAAGGAAATGTTTAACTTTCGAAATAAAATAGCTCCGTGTTTCAAAGGATTAATGTCGATAAAATAATTCCGCGAATAGAATATTGAACAATTTGTAAGATTAGGAAAATTTTCTTTAGATTTCCACGCTGCGATAGAAAATTAAATACGAAGCGTGAAGGTTCTCTGTGTGATTTCTCTCGATGAAAACGGTTTTTGCCAGTCGTCCTAAGGAATGCAGTTAGAAGTGAGACCGTGTAAACAGTTTACCGACGACTGTAAGTGGTTGACGGAGGTACTACATCGGATGAAACTGCGTTTCAGAGCAATGGGACGGTATTCGATTTCTGTATTCATGACCGTAGCTCGCACGAACAGCGTAAACGTACGAGCCAGCAGGCTGCAAGCTCCACTTTTGTAGCGATCGGACAAAGACTGAGCCGCGGGACACAGCGTGCCGATCATTATTCATAGTTCCCATTCTCTGTTACTTTACTTTCGAACGAAACACACTGTTCGCAGGGCAGCGAATTTTACGGAAAGAAAATGGCGAACTAGTTGCGATTTAAGCTTCGTCACGATTTTTAATCATTTATGTCTAATAAACTATTTCACCAATTTCGAGAAAATTTTCAGCACATATATTCAGATTATACGAATCTAGGAAATAAATTTTTTAAATTTTCGTTACTACCCTCCAAATAAAAAAGGTACCCTCCAAATAATAATTATTCTGGTTTAAAGTGTGCCCCATTAATTATCTGACCTCATTAAAAGAGCGAGTTATTTTGATTCCCACAGTGGTTCTTATGTTGAATTGACTACATTTTTATCACACGTGATAAAATTTTATTTAAAAAGTTTGCCTCTAAAAATCAAGCTGCGTCAAAGTAATTCGGCCATCTCGATATATTTTCGGTACAGGTCACCGAGGCTATAAACAGGTTTGTCAAACTTAATTAAATAAAATACAGATCCAGTATATGCCCAGGAAATGAAGTTAATTCCTACACTTCTAACTTAATAAAGTATTGTCGTAAAACGTTCTTGCAGAGAAAGATTAAGTAATTCTCTCTGGCAAGATTAACCAGTAATTGGTCAGGTGGTTTACGAGTGCGCCCTGACTTCTTTCTGTAGGCAATAACCGTTTGACGTTCTCCACATACCAGGATAATCGATCTGCGGTATGATTGTTACACTAGAGTGGACTTTGGCTATACCTGCTGAAAAGTTTTTTGCTAGATTTTTTTCACGTCGCCCCCTAAAAGCGTGCCATTGGGTATGAAAATAATTCCTGCAAAGGACGAAGTTAGTCGAATAAGGGGAAGACGTGACACAGTGACGTTGAAGTTGCGCAAAACACGAAATTTTATAGGAATGGAGATATTTTCAGGAAAGACTTCTGATTATGACTAAATGTTCTTCTTGCGTAAAAATATGTATAACAACAGTACCAAAATGTAATATTTTCAATATAATAATTAATAATCATATTTTTGTAAATATATACGTTGAATTTTACGTATGATTCGAAAGTACCCATTCTTTTAATCGTATTCTTATCTAATTTAAAAAGTATAGTATCAGAGTATGATATTTTTTACTAGATGTAGTGAATACTTAGTTGCGAACAGCAGTCCTCGGGACGATCAACGATCAGTTGCGAACGAAAGTCTTCGTATCAAGGATTTACGAACCTTGCGTGGACGGGACGCGTGATCGCGCAACCGAAATTCGACGAACATCGTGAAATATCGAAATTTAACATGGGAAATATACCAGTGTTTTTATGGCACCTCTACGTCACGATGTCCAGGTTGAGGTCCACGCTCCACAGTTAGTTGCGTATGAAAACTTTTAGGAAAAATGAGAAAGAGCCATTTCGGTTTTCGCTGAGATTTCATTTGTCGTAAGTGTGTTAAGAGAAATTAAATAATCTGGTAGTCACAGATGTTTTATTCGCGAGGATTGAGTGAAATATAAAATACTGAAAATTCAAAACTAACAGGATTCAGGAAACAGAATTTGATCCTGCACAAAGATTCACATTGTAATGAATTCGCCCAATTAGTATGCCGCACGTTAACGCAAAACCTCAACAGAAATCCGCAAGCAAACATTGATCCAGAAGATCTTCGATCCGAAACAGGAATTCGCGATTTAAACTGTGCGAAGACGGGACCGGAGGAAGTCGCAGGTGTTTCCCGGCGTAAATTCTAGGTAGGGAAAAGGCTCGAAGTCCCCGTAGCATAATTCGCAGCGGCAAGACTATGGCTGCCGTACGCGGGGGCTTGTTCGTCTGGGCGAACGGGGCTCCGCCGCTTATTTAAGCGGAGTTTAAGTGGCTGGTCGCTCTCGGTCGCGGCCGCACCTGCTCGTAATTGTCCTGATATTTGCCCCCTGGCCCCGTGGGGCCGTTCTCCGCGGTTCCATCTGGAGCTTATTTATTAATTGACCCTAAATTCCGGCGCCGAAGTGCATCCGGCCCGGTGGTTCTCGGGGACCGGAGCCGAGCCGAACGGAGCCAAGCTGAGCAGAGCGGAGCAGAGCGGAGCGGAGAGACAGAGAGGGAGAGAGAGGGAGAGAGCCCAAGCCCGGTGTTCATCGGCTCGTGAAACGCTGGAAGGAGGAAGAAGTTGAATGGGGTGATAATGAGCGTGATAAAAGAGAGCACTCTCGGGAGCCGAGTGCTGGAACGCTCTGATTTCGGGATAGAACCAGGAAACCGGATATCCCGGCCCCTGCGTTTTTCGATGCTTATTGCGGCTCGTCTTCGAAATAATTGCGCCGCCATCGCTGGTAATGGGGTTTCTCGGACATTAACGTATTGCTGACCAGAGACGCATAGTCGGACTTTTCTATATAAAAGAGGCGGAATTAATTGTAAAATCATCATGTCACGAAATAAAATGTCCGATTTTAGAATGCAAATATTGTGAATCTTCTAGAACAATGTTTTGTGGGTGACCTGAATAAATGAATGCAACAGTTTCATCGTGAAAAATATGCATATGTATGTAATGATATTTGGTCCCCTCAGGGTTTCAAATCCATTCCACCACTTCTCCCTTTACCAATCCTCAACTATCGCCTAATTTCCAATTTCAGCGGGACCTACTTTTTATTAAGGTGGGTTCCGAACCACCTATTTTGCCAACAACACGTGAAACGCACCCAGAGGGCCACTTCCCGGCTTTTTACCGAGCGGTCACCCATCCTAGTGCGTCCCCCGCCCTACGCCGCTTTACTTCGGTGATCGAACGAGAACCGGTGTTTTCAGCGAGGAAATGGTCGCTGACGAAAAATATGCATATAAATCATATTAATTCTATCGTAAATGCTACTGCACACTGACTGCATTCCTATTTCTTTATTATCATTCTTTTCTCGCGAGCTATATTCAGTAAATAATTTGAGAGGTATTATTTACATAATATAAACATTTTAGTCTGACGCAGTATTGCTAATTTAATCTATTAATTTAAGCTAATTTAAATTAGCGGCATGGAGCAATATGCATATTTCGTGGCGCGTGCATACCTTCGTCGAGCGTTCATTTGCAGTTAATTACAGGAAAGATGATGTAATAAATAACACGGGAGCAGCGTTGAAATGTGTAATATTTGTATCATCCGAATATTTCAATTTCGACGCCGCTCAACACTTATCTCAACTCCATATCTAGGGATGCTGTCCCTTAGGGTCGAATATTTCCGAGGACCGTGGGGCTTTCAATTTCGCGAGTAAAATGACCCGGTTGGATTCTTGACGGGTCGCGGTTTTGACTTTTCAATAATCGGGGAGCTGCGTCGATATGCAAATTCCCCAATTTCATCGAGGCGGCAAGATGGAGCACGCTAGCCCGGGATAAATCAGTGGGGTCAGTTTCGAGCAGACAGATTTATCCTGATAAATTCCGATTGCGGCTCGTGCTGGCGCGATGGTCATCGGAAAAAAGGTTCGCCAACTGTTACTATCTAAATTCCTCCGAAATTATATTTCCGCTAACTAGTTTATTTGTGCACCAATTTTTTTTTTCGCGACTTAGAAGCAAACCTCCAACATTTTCTGTGCATTTATTCTGTCGTAGAATAATCAATAGACCACTACGATGATTACATGATTTGAACCGAGAATAGAGTTACAATTTATTAATTGTATGGAGTGCAAATTAATTGGCACACCTAATAACATTGCTAATAGCAATTGCTGATTGCGATAAACAACAAAGGCAATTTATTTTGAACATTGACCACCGTCAACTGTCGAATAAATAGCCGAGCTAATTGCCGTAGGTAATTAAAAATGTTTTTAAAATCGTTTCCAGAACGATTTATCGATTGTTACATGGTTGGAGCTCGAACAAAAATGGATTACGACAATTAATTTTGTGATATATGTGAATACACTTGAATTTGTAGTATGATCTCCCTGTAACAGACAAAACATAAAAGTTTTTACCAAATGGCTGAACAAGTTGACAGGTCGTTTATCATGAATTATTATTACAAACAATATATGCAGCCATTTCATCAATTTTTCATAGAAAAATATCAAAAGACACGCAGAAAATTTATTTGAGTAAAATCAGTAAAGATAAATCAGCGAAGAGGAATATTTATTCAACTGGATACAGCTTCATTTATTTTAGGCAAATAAAAGAATTTCGTCAAAAAATCGTCCGTTACATTTTCTAATTTCCAAACGACACCGGCTTTTCACATTTTCCAAAACGTGCACACGTAGAGACATACATACATACATATTTGCAAAATAAATGAACCCGTGTATTAACGAAAAATTCTCTGGTAGCGAAGAACGCGCGGGCAATTTAATTAAAAAGTCGAATCAAAGCCCGAAAAAATGCGGGAACACGCCCGCGAACGATACGAAGTCGTCCGTCGGTCTATTATCATCGTGAAAAACGGCGATGGAACGTGGAAAATCCGAGCGGATCGCGATCCCACGCTCGATTTTCCGGGGGTGAAATTTTCGCGCGGGCTCCACGTGCCGAAAACGGAAACTTTGCGGGGCTCGGGAAATTGTGCATGAACCGCCGGCGCGCGTTCTGTTCTGCAATTATTCGTCGGTTGTCCTGCACGCTATCGGAGCGATCCAAGCTTTCCGGAATTTTCGAGAGAGAATCGAAATTTTCCGAGCCGAGAGCATATCGCGCAGGTATATCGTTTCTGCATTCAGCGGAAGAGACTCACCATTACGTTCGCTCCGTTTTCCGTTGAAAGGAATTCTTCGAGCTGTGGATAATCCGTGAGCGAAATTATGGGAAACATCCTACAGATGTTCTACGTAAGACTCTGCCACGACCTGCGAGAACTATGCGAAACACTTCACTATTGCCCCGAGGGCTATTTAGCGGAAGTTGCCGGAAACTTTACGGATTATGAACTATTCGAAAATAATATTAACGCGCCGGTGGTTCTGGTATCTCGGCAGAGTTCACAGAAAAATTATTCTCCTCCAAGCAATAGGCAATAGTCAAAATGGCGGTTTCGAAATTTTTTAATTTACGATTATTGAGAGTGTGAAGATTCGAATTATTCAATAAATTTATTTTTCTGAGCATATATTACAATAAAAATCGCTGATAATCTAAGTAAATACAATCTTGTCGTTTTTATTCATCAACGTATAATAGTCACTCTTACTGTTCCGTGAACCTAGCGTTAATATATTTAAAGATTTTTTGTTAGAGATTTCTCTAAAAACAATCTACAATTTTAGTCTACGAATATTTTTTTTGTTTTACATAAGACTACTCGAGTGGATTTGACCTTGACGGAGTTGATCGTCACGCTATAGTGTGAACGGTCAGTAGACGAAGTTGATTAGTAAGATTTTCGACTGATAGGGAGTGTGGGTCTAATTTCTTTACTGATTTTTACGTTATCGTGGAGTTTTTTGTAATATTCGGCATGCTGCTGCAAGCGTCACGTCATGAGATAGCCGCCTGTTGCCAGAGACTTCTTTAATTACCGACCTTATGGACAACTTTTGCTGGAAAAGAGACGGTGGCGCTAGTAGTGAAAAATGTCGGAACTGTGAGGTGCTGTTTCAAATCCGAAGACTTTTCGTGTTAAATAAGTAGGTAATCAACTAAAAATATACACCGCCGTCTTTGTATATGTTCTGGCTACGTCGGAGTGGTATTATTATATCGATACGCACGCTAAATCTCTCGATATTTAAGAAAATCTGTCAGCGGCTGCCATCTTGTGACGTCGCGCTTGCTTCGGATGCCTCGTGACTGGCAGTATGCTGCCAAATATTATAAATAACTCCACGATAACGTAAAAATCGGCATTTTGGAGACCAAACGAACACAGGTTGGACTTTTAGGAAACACAATTGACCGCTTCTGAACTCCTCGTTGCATTTGCGTATACGTATATGCGGATTTAGCAATATGTAAGTGTGCCACCACACTCCCGATTTCTTCAAACACAATTTTCTCCCCAATAGGTTAAACATTTCAATTAGTAGATTTATAAATTGAGTTTACAAATGTTGTTGCACATATTGTTTCAGAGCTTTAAGGAATACCTCTCCCGACGGATACGTTTCCAAAGACGATTCCTCGGGCAGCTGTTCCGTTTCGTTGAACGGAATTCGCGGGGAGCCGATTCCGCAGGATACACGGACAGACACGCAATTCCGTAAGTGGTGTAAGCAAACGCGCTTCTCGGGAAACTCGACGCGACACTCTGCCCGCGAAATCCGTCGCCGAATCCGCGCGCAGCAATTCTCGAACTCCCTCTGCCCGAAGGAGGACGCATGTAAACAGCCAGTACATATCCCAGACAGTTGGCCAACGTGTATTCTGCATCCCAGAAGGATTCGTTTATCCCGTAAGTAAATTCCACGATACGGTTCGTTTTCGTAGCAGACCTGTTATCGCAACGTGTCCCGTAACCCTTGTAATCGAATACCCGCCGAGATTACACTGGTTCGCAGATAATTCGGTTTTCACCCTCCGTATGCCATTCTACTACCCTTTGCATATCGATATGCACAATTCCTTTCAGTATATAGTCTGCTTAAAGAAATCTTATTGCCAGGATGAATTATTATACGTATTATCCATTTCAGACGCGTACAAATTTCTAAAATACGAAGTACCGTTCATGTTAACAAACATTAATACCATTTTGTCTTAACTTAATCCTTATGTCAATAACCGGGTACCCGGGTATCAACTTTCAACTTCTCTTTAAAATTTCTTTAACATTTTTGTTGATGAATGTGGAAATTATTGTAGATTTTACCGTCTTGAATCATTATACATTAACCTACATTTGACAAATAAAAATCTTTAATAAAATAGCTATGGATATTGCAATTTGCACAAAGATCTGGTTCTTGATAAAATGAACAATGCAACTAAAATGTTTTAATGAGAATGTGAAAAATAAATGGATACTTTAATTCTCTACAAAAATAGACAATAATTTGTTAGAAAATAGTAGGAACAATCCAGTGGCAGAACTGCAATATTGCAAGACTACGCAACACGGAATGGGGCTGTAACTGAGGGGATCCAAAATTATGGCGAATATTGTCTTGTAATTACTCTAAAATTATCCCTAATTTAAATTAAATTAAAAGTACATTTTCTTTCCTAAGAAGCGTTAAAAAATTCGAAAAATATCGAAATAAAAATATCGAAAAGGGGGGCAGTTGAAAATATGTAGTTCCGCCACTGGAACAATGCATCGAACAATCGGTAAAAAATCGCAGGTTGCAGCAGCGAGGCGAGCGTCGCAGCGTCGAACGAGCTCGGGCCGGTCATGCTCCGGCGATTTTTCCGGGTCTGCGAAAAAAAGTTGACGATATTAATTTTTAAATAAAACCCGACTGACTTCCGACTGGAATGTGGTGACGCCACCGTGAAATTCCTGGGCTTCCGTGAGCGGACACGGTCGAGTTTCGACGAGGTCCGCCGCAATCGGCGCGCGAGCAACGTATCGTGAAAAAGCGCGTTTGCAACCGGACGCGCTCGCGCTTGGTCGTACGCGCGCGGCACGGCGCGGCACGGCGCGGCGATGGAACGAAAAACGAGAAGAACGAGAGATCGATCGGACACGATCGGTTAACGAATTTCGTGCGGAGCCAGGCCGATTGAAAAATTCGATTCCGCGGCGCGGCTCGCGATAGGAAGAAAAATAAGCCGGCTAAACGCCGCCGGGGCGTTTCTAGCTACCGGAGTACTCTTTCGTTCCCCAGCGGAGCAAGGTTAATCACTGGACGCGTATCATTTTTCTTCTTTCTTTTTCCGTTGGGCTGGGGGATGGTGGGGGACGGAGGGAGAGGGCACAGATAAAAAATTTTCAACGGTCCGGTGGCGTTCTTTCACGCGATTTACAGAGGACCCGGCTGCACCGGGTGATTCATTCGCGGTATCAATCGCGGCTAGCACAAACGCACACGGCTCGCGGTGTTTTCTACCTCAGACAACCGGTGTGCACGCGGAACGCAATCCTTTCCCGGATAATGACGCCGTAAGGATAACGTATTATCCACCGGCGAGCGTTAACTGACGAACCGTGCCGCAATTTCAGCGACGATGGTCGCGAGCACTCATCATTCGTTCTTGATCATCTTAACACTAAACCTACCGAGCAATGAGAACGATTAGAATGTTTTAGCATACAACTTTTATATAAAAATGACAAGGCTTTATTTATTTAGATTTTGTGCAATTTTTATTTCAATATGTGCTTGGATGAAAAAATTTTTCGAATCATTTTCCATGTAAAAATTAAAAATATAAAACCGGTCATTTGACCGGCAGTGGTAGGTTTTTTGTTAATAAGCTGAAAATAATGCATTTAATGTTCTCTTAATTTCATTAGCAGACTGCGGATCTTTATGCAAAATAAAAATGATCTGCATTTATCGTGGAGCGAGAATAAAATTAAAATTGATTTCATCCCTTAATGTTCTCTAATCCCTGAAATTTTTCTAATCTGTTACTGTTTTATGTTTCGTCCTACCAATTTCTTCAAAAGTGCATAAAGATACACAGCCTACGTTTTACTTTTTTATATTTCAGTTCGTTTTTGTCATAAATGCTTTGCAATTGTTATGTAAAAATTTTTTGCGTACATTACAAGATAGCTGCTCCTTCATTTATGTATTTCCTTAATCATTTCTATTGCTAAACAATACAACAATACTGTTGACTCTCGCCTGTGCGAGGTCAACGCCGAACCCTCATCTTGGACATCTGGCTAGGAATTCAGGTTGCCATTTATTGCACCCACCAAGCAAACGTGCGGGCCCTGCACCCTAGCCGCCGATTCTCGGTCCCGACCGTTTGTCCGCGACATCGCGGACCTCCATAACAATTTATACAGTAAATCAAATAAAGAACCATCGCCGGGTCACCATCTCGTCCGTTCGGGAAAAACCCGCGCATCCCTACCCTTAAAACAATCTTTGTTCTTGTTAGTATTTAAGAGCCTCAAAATGTACAAACAGGGCAGATCCGATTTGAACGAGCAGCGCAGTAGAACGTTACGCTGCCACTTTATCAGTAAACATATATTGTTATTGTTAATATCGGTCTCAATCTTTTCGACTCATCAATTCAGTGTTCTTTCGATCCGGGTCTCAATAAATGCTGAATTCGATTTATGGTAAGTATTCGATCTAAGAAAACTGGAATTTATACATATGTAGGTTATGCTTGAAGAGAAGCTTTCATAGAAACGCTCCGTGTTTCGTAGAAGCATGCATCTCCGAAACCAAGAAACGTACGGTTCCATCTCACCGAACATTTTTCCTGGTTTCTTGGTCCAGAAACTCATCTTGATCTATCTCTCGGATACAATTCAATCACGCCTGGCCGCACTTAAACCCTCTCGCGCCCCGACGGTAATTTCCTTACTTGATGCTACAAGGTAAATCGAAATCGAGTTACGGAATGGATCGTCCGATGGAAGGCGATCAAGTTTCCGCGAGTAAATTGCTGGCGCTTTATACCCGACGGTGAATCGAAATATTCCGTGTGATGCGCGTTCGGTGGATCGTTCGTCTCGATCGCGCCGGTGTTTCTTAATCGCGGGCGAAAATGGCGTTGCATCGACGCACCGTGCCGCGTCGAGGGTTTATGGTTATCGCGAGAGCGAGAGGTCCCCTTCGACGCAGCGGATTGAACGCTACTTAACAACCGGTATCCAATGGAATTTACGGCACGTGAACGTACACGCCGAGGCGATTATTAATTTATATTTGCTTCCAGTTTTATGACCGTTCTGAGATATTGTACATTGATTCCAGTCGATTTTTATCGGTCTTTTCGATCGTTACGGTCTAAGCAAAAACAACAAAATAGCAAAACGTCTATATAAACTTGATCCTGTCGATTCTATAAAGCAATACATGCCAGGCGCTTCTTATTTAAAAGCCCGTCTGTCACATAGATTTTAAATTTTAAAATGTCCCCGATTAATTACTCGATATATTAGAATAAGGGAAACGTTAAAAGTATTCGTACTGTCAGACTGGTGACATTTATACGGATAAAACACGTACACACAATAAACATGTTTCAAAATCAACTGTTACAGCCCATTCATTTAACTAAATCCGCTCCCAGTTGATCCTTCGCTAAAAATTCAATTAAAACCATTTGAAAGTATTTAAAGCTCGGCTGTTTATCGACTTTTTAATGATTAATTGCGCGACACATGAGAATAAGGACAGGTATTTACAGAAACACGGTCCGTATTATCGTGACGTCGTCTCGCGAAACTGTCTCCGTCCAGGGAACGGGAGAATAATAAAATCGGAAAGAAGATAATGTTGCATTGAATCGAATCGTTCGGTATCGTCGTCGATCGATTCCTTGAAGGGCGACCGGGTATTTACGAGGCCCATATACATACAATCGTACCCTCGCATCACCCCCTGTTTGCATCGGCATACACGGTCGCAATAAAAGGGGGTTGTTGCGAACCGGAGGGTAACGCGCGGGGCGAGAGACAGAACGATCGTCGGCGCACAGGGAACGGTTATGACGCGCGATGCTCCATCGAATATGCATTATTCATTGTTGCCCGGTATCCTTTGTTGTCGGGACGTGTCGAGAGTAAATATTTATCCGCGGCCCTTGTACCTTGCTCCAGGTATCGAGAAGCTATCGAAAAATTCCGTGGGGGGTGATTTTTTTTCAACTTCTCCCCTGGCGTTCCACTGAACTTCTCGCGAAACTGCCGGGGTTCTACTACTTTCCTACTGCCTTTTCCTGTTTGTTTGTTTTTTACTTTTTTTTTTCTAAGAGACGAAGTCTAAGAAACGAACTGCTTGGTCGCTGGCAGACCGAGAAACTTCGTGCAGTTGCAGTGTGCCACAATTTTCAAAGAATTGTAAAACCCAAAATTTAGTAGAACTCCACGGAATTTTATTCTTACTCTGTCGAAGTAGCAAGTTCACTGAATTTGCATCTCTCTAATACTGAATCTTATATCGCGTAATAAGTTCAAAACCAGATACGTAATATAAACATGTACTACTGTTATATTTCATGTATGTAGGATTTGTACTGGATTAACGTAAACATTAATATTAGTTGAGCAAGAAAGCAATTTCGGTTTTTAATAATAATTTCGGTATGGTTACAATTTTTTTTCTTTTTGACATTTAATAACAAACAATTGATAATAAGATTGCAGAGAGGTTAAAATATTTAAAATTAGGTTTTATTTCACCTTAAAATACCGAAAATACTTTCTTGCCAACCCAATAATAAACAAATGATAAACAAGAAATTCGAAATAAAATTACAGAATATGTACCTTTTCTCTTTTACTCTCTCAGGAATGATGTTTTATAGATCAGCGATTTATTGTTTAATGTATCACACGTGGAAGGTAGCAATTTGGAAATTCAGGTTTGAGAGTGCATTCCGTCGGAGATACACTAGGGGAGGTGTAAGAGCTATGCAATGTTTTTCGACGAATAAATCTTCCAACGTTTTAAGGGTTCCTTCTCGAGTCCCAAGTGTGTTGCAGTCTTTTAAGGGTGGTTGTCGGTGAACAGAGGGTAACACAAGGTTCTCCAATGGGGTCACGTGTTTTGTATCGAATGAAACTGTCTTCTGAATACCCTCGGCTTACGTAGAGGCTCCTCGTAAGAAGCTAGACCATTCCACGACCAACCCCCGCTCGGTTTCGTCCCCCTAACCTCTCTAGCCAAGTTTCGCGTTCTGGAACTACACCGTTTCTGTATTTCATGGAACTTCGACCCTAGCCTCATTTACCGCAGTAACCTCGCATATTCGGGTAAAGAGAATAACTGCAACAACAAGTAGCAGCTTAACAGATCGAGAATAATTGCTTCGGCATTCCTTAATTGATGTTTTACTCTGTCAATTGTTCGTGAAAAATAGAGATTTTCATATCTCTCAGTGTCTTTAGTCGGTAAAAATATTTATATTTGCACTATGATATCATTGTCGAAAGTAGAGAGAAATTCTCGTAATTCTAATATGTATAAACTAATTTTATCTGTATTTACAATTGTAGTTAAGTGTCTAATATTCTTTTGAAAGAACTTTAGGGTTTTTCAAAAAATTGCAGTGCCCACAAAACATTTTGAACTTGTAAAAGGTTGTAGTTTTGAAATTAAATTACAAGGGTTTGGAATAAATTGTAGAACCTATTAGAAGATTGTAAGGTCTAAACAACACAGACTCTCAAAGTCCTTAACAGAAAAGGGAATTAGAAAAATGAAGTAATGCATGCTACATGTGGACGAAGGGACTTAGATCGTGGAGCTCCGAGGAAGCTATATCGCGGCTTTACTGTATTCAACTTTTCCACAAACGTTCCAGTCCGCTTAGTATAATGGTTCGGGCTGCGAAATATTTCGACGCAAACCGCAGCAAACGTGATACGACAGAATACATTACGTACCCAAAAAGAAGGAAATAAAGTAATTAGAAGGAGCATTCATTTTCCAGAGGAGTGCGCAGGATTTCAAATCCAGCACAGCCTTCTGTTTATCTGATTGTATGGGACAAGGATAGCTCACCTTGCAGTCTCTCCCTTCCCGAGGTCATCCAATTCGCTTTCATTCTCTTTGCGCAAACACGTGACTGCGGACACTGTAATTTCCTGCACAGCACACCTAACCACTTTTCCTCCCCTTTCGTAACCAAACATTGCAATTTGCATTGTATTCTCTTGATCCTTGATCTTTCGTGGAATTTCGCTACCGCTTCTTCCTATTGTTCAACACGTTACGACTGTAAGCAGACCGACCGTTCAAATTCGTTTATCAAAGCTACTTTAACCCTTTTAATGCTGACCGAAAGTATCGTACCCATGCGAATGGGAAAAAGCTCGCAAAAAACCAAAATAAGAATGTTTACAAAATTCAAGAAGGAGCATATTACGAAATAAATGGTTGTTGAATATCATACGGATAATATAAATATAAAAAATTATGGAAAACAGAAAAATCAATTCTCTTTTGGAAACAGTATTACGCAACGATAACGTCGTTCGCCACTAAAAGGGTTAAATAAACTTTTGCGGTTTAGTAATCACTGACTTTATTTACTAGATGAGACTATAATGATCTTGAATGACTATATCGTTGAAATTGTCTCAAGGACTACAATCGTACAACTTCAAAAATATGTGGTTCCATATAAAAAAAACTTGGTTGACCTTCAAATCTCCTAAGCACCTCTACCTGAAACAAAATTATGTACACCATGTAATTGAAACCAAACAATATTTGTCAAAATATTTTTTCAATCTATTTGAAAAAATGTAGAAGTTACTCGTATGGTTTGTCTTAGATGACTCACCCTGTATACAACTTTTTGAATCACGTGGTACACACAACTAATTTTGGCAAAGTAGAAAGTCATTAAAGACTTAGTAAATAAAATAATAATAATAGTAAAATAAATAATAGTAAATAAAAGATAAAGAGAAATGTTTCTAGAATTACTTGGGAAAAAAACAGAAAGCAACGACAAATGTCACTTAACCTTAATGTAACGGATGTCTTCGATTCCGTGGAGCGTTCGCAGTTCGACAATCAATGCATCAAACTTCCCATGGTTCCATTATTCCCGGCGACACGCCACCGGCAAGGTGTACTTTCGAAGACGTCCGAAACTGTTCTACACTTCGGCCCGCCCTTAGTGCCTGGAGGAAACTTGCAGACCCTTTTTCCCTGCTCGATGCAGCCTCGCAACGCTTGCCGCCGATAGCACCGATGCCCTCAGCTACTCGGAAATAATAAAAGAGACAAAGGGTGTGGGAGGATGGACGCGAACTTTCCCGATATCGTTCGGGGACAGAAGGCTCGGCGTGGGCGTTACCCTGTAACTTCCCCTTGTCTTTATCGGTAAACAATGTCTTCAACCCCCGCTCCCCATCCCGCCCCCAAAGCTATTTCTTCGCGGACTCCTCCTTTTTTCCTCGGTCCCAGACACCGCGCTTTTGTCTCTCGAGGATTCAATTACTCGTCGCGTTACTCCGCTGAATCTGGTCCGCGCGGTTTTTAATTAATACCTGAAATTTATGGGGGTTAAAGAAAGTAGCCTATTATGCGGAGGTTTCAGAATATAGGGCGGTCTAAGATCTACACATAAAAGTGTGCTTTCTGTCCGAAAATGTTATGATTAGTGTAACCATTATAATTTTATAATTTCTTTCAAGTCAGTGATGGTGAATTCTGAATTATACATATGTATTTAAAATGACAATTTCTTGTATTAGAAGAGTAATACAATTTCGTATGAATAATCCCCATAATTCATTAGAATATACTTTTATACAAATAAATATTGTTATAAAATATTTCATCACTCAATATTAGATATATTAAAAAAGAAAAAAATTGGAATACTGACCAGATGAAAGTGGCTATAAATGCTGTCAAATTTAACATACAAATTATCTAAGAATAAAAATCTATTCCTCTACCCTCGACCCCCTCTTTCTTCGTACTTGTTCCCCTCCCCACGGAAGTTTTCATATTTTATAGCCTCCAATATGGGACGCGACGAACGTCGAAATTTCCCGAGGCTCGACAGCATAAATCCTCATTCCGATTTCAAATGTCCGTTCGATCGACCCGAAACTAGGACCATAAATCCTCGTTTCCTTGCTTCCTACGTTCGTTAGACACCAGAGCTCTAGTTACTATCCTCTTGTTCGAGAAGGGGGACACCGGAATCCCCCAGGCACCGATTTCTTACGTCCACGTCCGGTTTTTGGTCCTCCACGGTGGCCGAATCTTTCTTTTGGTGTCCCGTGGTGTTCGATGCGATCCGTGGAGCCATGGAAATCCTTCAGAGATCAGTAAGTAATTAGTTAAATAAAGCACACTTGAAATCTGCCTACTTTATCACGTTCGTCGACCACCGCGATTCGGCTGAGTTTCTAGTTGGGCCCAAATCCGACAAAATGTATTAACGAATACCATGCGACATAGTATAATGTAATATTTTATCCTAAATATAAATTAATAAAAAGTATAGTATAATGTGTATATTTTTAATATTTTTATGTCGTATATTCTACATTTATATTTCAATGATTATTCCATTAAATTCCTTTTAAAAATCCAACTGAAAATCGTTTTCAACTTGAAGAAGAAGAGCGGTGCCCCCACGGAAGCATACCTGTCACCCAGATATGGGTGACGCGGCGACGAACGTGTTATACGCGTATAAATTTCGATCCAGCGAATTCCGGCCATTAAAACTTACATGTTTTTCTCGTCAAAATCTATAGGATTTTATAAAGAACAGTTGGAAATTTTTGAACCCCAAATTGAAGTTTAACCCTGATTCTTCTAAGTTTCTGAATAAACTCTAATCGTTTGGTCCATTGTAAAAAAAGTTGCATCATTCCAGAGAGTGAATGTAGACTTCCATGACTGACTGTGGACAAGTTAGATCGAACTGTAACAATAACGTGTTCCATTTCGCAACAAGGGAAAATATCTCGCCGGGAGTATCGGGACAGAAATTCTGTTTCCATTGGTGGTAACTGGTCCCGCGACGACGACGTTCTCGTTACCCCTTCGGCGACAAAGTACACCGTTGCCCATATGCGCGGGTCGCAATCCTCTTCGGTCGAGCCGTTTTCCGGCCACGTGCTCGTCTCTCGCGGTTTTCACACGGCTCCCGTGGACGATCCAATCCGTTATCAGCGCTCGATAACTCGCCGATCATAAATTCTGTCTCTACGAGAATGCGCCTCGGGAACGGGAACAGCTTTCGATGGCCACCCACCGGTTTCCCTTTCCCTTTGACACACAGCCACAAAAGGGCTTGGGACCCCGGGAAAAAACGCGTCTGAAGACACTCGATGGCGGATACAGATGGCCCGGCCATCTTCCGAACCGATCTCCGACGTCCTGCCATGGGTTCTTATCAAGAAATTCCGGAATCTTCTCCGACCGGGTCTTCGATTTTACGATGAAGAAGTTCGGGGGATGAAATCGTCGTCGGACAGTGAAGATATTCCCTCAAAAATATCTCTCCGTTTTTGAAATGTGCTTATGAAACTTATTGATATTGTTGACAAGCCTCGGTGGGAGATTTTGTTGAACTGTTTAAATTTCTAAATTGTTTCTTGAGTTGCGTTCGTCTAGGTTCGCAATCAAATATGTAAAAGATCAATTCATTAATTTGACATTAAATTTTTACAGAACGAGGACAATTTCCTTGGAAAGGCTATCTCTGAAACTTTTTCATTGGGACGATTACTTTTCACCGATTAAAAACTGACCGATAAATAATCACATTCGTTCAATGTGGCAGCTCAAGTATTTACTCGAGTGGATAGAAATATTTAATTCTGGTTATGTATAAATACCCAACGAACGTTAGATGACATTATAAATGAAGAAGGATGAAAAGTGGATTTATTTCGAAGACATTTCAATGATACATAGGTACACTCGTCCGGATATTTTTGGGGCGACGGTGCACGCATCCGGTACGAGCTGGAGGAGCTTGATGGAGCATGTTCGTCGCGTCCATTATGCAGTAAGTAGGAGAAAAGCACACTTTTCTGTTCGGCGAGAAGAGGAGAGTTTCGGTACTGCGCGGCGCGGTGCAGCGCGGCGGTTGGGAGTGAGATTCCTCGCGAGACTGGATGGAATTCGCATTTTAATCGAGCCCCGAAACGCGAAAGACCGATGGTCCCGTCGGTCGGTTAATCGCGGGAGTTTTAAAGTTTGCCCGAGCTCCTTCGGAGATTAATCTTCGGTCGGCAAGATGAGAAACGCGGAGGCGCGAACGGCTAGCTTAATTAGTCGAGGAGAAAAACGTCCCAGGGACGGATCATTTTTTCATTTCAACACTCGGAGGGATAGGCGTTCGCCGTCGCAATTTAGCGCGGCTTTCTCCATCATCTGGTAGTCTGATTTATTTCAGAATTTTCTTGCGCGGTTAACGAACTCTACCATCGAATGGAAATTATTTTTCATAGGGACACGCACAGAGAATTTGTGGTTTCTAATGGCCTGACGGTTCTAGCGTTTTCCAGTGGAAATTAGAACTGATTTCCGATCGAAATCGTCGTGATTACTCGGTCGGAGTTGCTAGTCACTAATCGAGACGATTTGCGTCGATTACTTTCCAGCGAATAAACAGCAATTTAAACAGCCGTTATAATTGTTAATCGAAACGCTGGGAACGCGTAACTCCCGCCTCCGTTTTAGTGTGCCTGATAATGAACGCGAGTTAATTGTTCGATTTAGTGACCGGCTGGCAGGCTCCGCCGAAAGCTCTTTAGGACTTTATTTGTTCTGTGCATAATAGCCACGCCAGAAAATGTAATTTCGTGTTTCAATCTTGGGTTTCCACATTATGTCGCTGTGGCAGTTCGATCCGCGATTGTGTTCGTACATACAATGTCTATTCAGCGAGATATTAAATTTAAAATTCCTCAGTGTGGGGTCTAAGGTTGCCACAATCAAGAAACAACTATTGCTGTTTT